>VZDJ01000314.1:84760-251736 GCA_008694505.1 Cyanoderma ruficeps | reverse complement strand
AAAAAAAAAAAAAAAAAAGAACAAAAAATAAAAGAACAAACCATTCTCACACACATACACTTCACACTTTAACTTTTTTTCTACTTTTACCATTTTGGGGATGTGTTGGTTTGTCCAAGGCTTTATACAAAATAAATTCAGCTCTCTGTAAAGCTCACTCAGTATCTGGTGTGGGCTTTTGTATGGTGAAAGGATAAGAGAAATCTGCTCTGAAAAGAAATCCCTGTTCTTTGAGCTTGATCTGTGTTCAGGACTACTTCAGTGCATTTAGAAAGGCTGGTAGAGCTCTGTTATTTCTTGCTTGGACCTTTAAAATTTCTCCTCTGCTCCTTGCCTCTGGTGGGAGCAATTTCCCTGCAATTACTGAAACAAAGTCCCTGAATTCCACTCTGTAGCTATTCACATGACCCTCAGTGTTTTGGACTTGATTTTTCTCCAGTTTTCTCCACAACAGGAAGAGTCGTGAGGAAATTTTCCTCAGTCAGTGGCTTCAGGTTCCTATTAAAAACTTTTGCTACTTGCAACACTTCTCAAAACCTTTAAAAAACAAACCTAGCATTGGAATTATTCAATCAAATTGTATTTAAAGCACAGATTATGCTTTAGAAACCACTTACAAAGAAGGTTTTTACAGATCAGTGAGGACGCTAGTGAGGAGGGGCCCCTGATATGAATGGAAACGTTTGTTTCAATCCTCATTTATCTTAAGGCCCGGGTGCTTTCTGGACAGTGAAACATTCTTCTCCTCCCTGCACTTGGAAAAGTGAGGATCAAGTTGCAAGAGAGTGCCCTTGAATGCTCAAGTAAGGAATTTGCTAAGTGGCCTCCTAAGCCAACACAGCTCCCATGTTAACGGTGGCTTCTTAATTCCCACTGCTCTCGGCTGCAGGATTACTCATCCTCTCTTATCACAAGGCATCACTGCCAGCTGAGCCCCCCACAGCTGCACCCACCCACAAAACCATGACCACTTCTCATGTTTAAAATGTTTAAATGTTTGCCATTTCTCCACCACCCTGAAAATTTAACCAAGCCTTGATAAGGATGTTAAAAAATAATTAAAAAAAAGGATCACAGTTTTGTAAAGGTCTCAGTGTTATTTTTTTCCAGGACTGCTCAGGGATCTCTGGAACTGCATGTTTGCATGTGACTGATCCAGAGTGCTTGGATTCCACACACCCCTGCAATATAAACATTAATTAGACAGAATAATGGTTTACTAATTGTCACTGAGGCCACCAGTCATACAGATCTGGAATCCACCTATATTTAAGGAAAGCACAAGAAAATATTAGAATGATTTGGTCTTCTTACAAAGAAGCATTAGATGGGTTAAATCTATTTTAGCCTCATTAACATATTCAGTATCAATGTGGGGTCCCACTGAATCCCTTCCAAAATCAGCAGTGAAGCTCTTTAACAGAAGCAGAGCCCAGTCCTTGGTGAGGCAGTGGCCTCCACAACTATTATCAGAAACCAGATTTGCAGCTCTGTTCTCAAACCCAACTTCTGGGTTGATGCTTGTGGAATTTTGGCCAGAGCAAAGATCACAGTGTTTGTCCTGCAACTTGCAGACCTAGTTCAAAGAATTTTTCTTTCTGCCATCCAAAGCTTCTTGGGATTAGTCAGGACTTGATATTGATGCATGAACATCTTAAAAGGACTGTACATAGCTTCCAGGCTGAAGACTAAACATTGCTGCATAAAACAGAATTTGGCAGTGATTCTATAGGATGAACCTAATCAGAGCAGACAGATTACAATACATGGTGAAGGCATGGAGTTGAAAAGAAAAAGGGACTTGCTCTGCAGTATTGCATAATACATTCTGGAGAAACTAGAAAACCTTTCAGAGCAGCTGGGACAGAGGGAAATGAACCATTTGTTCCCAAGTGAAATAAACAAAAGAAGGAAATGCTCCAAACTGTCTCCAAACTAGGAAAGGAATGATGGAGAGAAAAGTGACCAGAGCCTGAACCAAGCTTTTCACATTGTCCAGTTCCTGACAGTAGTTCTGTTTCCAGTGCACAGGCCCAAACTTCCTCATTCCCTGGTCAATCCTAGTGAGCCATAGACCTCTGCAAGGGAATGCAGCCTTTGGCAGACATCACTGGATGCCTGCAGTATAGAACCAGCCAACACAGCTGATCTGTTTTTGAGTCCTAGTATGTCATCTGATGAAGGAAAAAATCAAAGCAACCCCTTCTTGCTCCAAGTCACCTGCACTGCTCAGGATGTGACCAAGAAAAAATTCCAGACACCTGATATGAGTTTGGCTGAGGAAGGTAATATTCACTACAAAAACCCACACAACAAAGTTTAGACAGAGTGGAAAGACCTGCAACTCAGAAGGAGAGAAGTCGCTATGGCTTTGACTGTGACACGTTCAACACAGTCAGTCATCTCTGCCTTGCTTATGTTTGTCACTGAAATGTGACTGTTGGGTTTTTTGTTTTCCTTTTGTAGATGACAACCAACTCCATCAAGAAAGAGAGCACAAAACTGAATCCTGGTACCTGCTTGACAAGGGTGAGTTCTTCACATCATCCCTCTCCTTTTGAGACTTAAAGTTAGGAACCATTCTGACATTCTGATTCATGTAAGAAAACTGCTAACTTGAACTCAAGAATGTGAAAGAAAGCCAAGCAACCATCATGTCCAGGCTTGTTGCCTTTATAGAGCATCTCTCAAGATTTTATATTTCTGACTTAATGCCAGTACTTCTTTCCCTTTTAAAACAGAACCAAAACAAGGTTCTTGTTTCAGTAATAGCACTGTGAGTCAGTCTGAAACTCTAATAATGTTGCCTTTCTGGGGAAATCTTACTGAAAACTTAGGCGATAAATTGTCCATTCTTTTATACAGCCTTGTATTCAGAGCCAGTGAATTGAGGCAGATGGACAATTGTGGCAATTGACCCATGCATCCTGATTCTCATTTATTCAGTCCCCTTTTCAGTGCAGACTAGAAAAGCTCGGTTCTCAAGGTGAGCAGCTAAACCACTGGGCATGCCCTGAGGGACACACCTGGAGCACTTGTGAGAGACTGAGTCCAATAACACAACCTAAACTCTCTTGGAAATGGACTCAACTCGATCAGACCTTTCTCTTACTCATTTCTGGTCAGCAGACTGCTCCAGAGCCTCCTTCAAGTACTTAAGCATCTTCACCTAATTTCCGGAAGAAAATCTCTACAGCAAGCATGTAAAAATTTCTTCCTGTCTTAGTTTGGTTCCTTGTTAAAAAACTGCTTTCCCCAACTATCCCCCTCACCCTTCTATACTTAAATTCAACAGTCATGTTCCCGCTTTTGTGTCATCCCCCTAGGATGAGCAGATTTATGCTCTTGAGTTTCTTCATTTAAAATAAACTGTATGTTCAAAGCTGTATACGTATGTATGATGGTGTGTTCTCACTTCTTACTGGTTCTGCAAGACTAAACTGCTGGGAATGTACCTTCCCATGAGTCCTAAAGTACAAATGAGGACTCCCTTTAGCCCTTGGTTATTCTGAAACCTTTTACTGAACTGAGTTACACTTCACCTGTTCCTGTGCCTGGGCAAAGGAAGAAGGTAAATACATTTCAGTGGCTGGGAAAATTAGATCCTTCTTGACCTTGCTTTTTCACTCTGAATGCAAGGACTGTTCTGCTTGCCCAAATTCCCATATTTTTCCTCCTTTCACAAGGAAATAGTGCAGTTCAGGCAGTGGAGAGAGACATTTGGAGGAAAAACAATCAGGAGAAGGTTTCATATTGCAGCAGCTTCCTCAGTGAGAGAAGAGAGGCATGGGAAATAATAACTCTGCTCCAATGTCAGGGCTGAGGAGATTTCTATTTCCAATTTAAATGTAATTTTAAGAGCTCTTTGGAGCAGCAAGGGTTCACTTCAAGAACCTGGAGGCTTAGTACACAAATTGTGTAGTCCACAGAAAGGTTCCCATCAATTTCAGGGTGATGTACCTTATGAATGTGTGCTCTTATGCTGCAATCAGGAATGAGAGAGCACTTTTAAAATGCTGGTGCTGTGCAATATTTATGGGTTTTTTCTTCCTGCATCATTCAGTTCTTGCACTCTTCAGGCAATTCCAAGAACTGCTCATCTGTAGATTGTGATGCTTGGTTTTCTTCAGGGATACCAAAAGAGAGACTGGTAGGGAAATCTTAGGAGCATGGTAAGAAGGCACAATTGGTATTGCTGGGGTTTGACAGTCTTAGGTTGATTCAAAATAAATAAAGAAAAACTTAATGGTTGAACACTAAAATAACAGATTACACATAAATGCAACACACTGTGATTTGACATACTGTAATTCCTGTAGCCTTCAAAAGGTAAATATGTGCTCACCATACTTCCCCACATAATGTTTAGAAATCCTCACTGGTGTTTTTCACAGTGATTAATTACATTGAATTATCAGATGGACTAAAAAGGAAAGGGTTTTTTTTTTTGGAAGGACAACTCGCTGGCCAAAAAGGAGAAAATTAAACACTGTGCAGGCTTTTCAACTTCGAATATCAACAAAGTTCTTCTAAATAAAGTCAGCAGTAGAAAAGAAAGACAGACAGTTCTGAGAAAATGCTCACTCTAACATGTGCTTGAAAGGTATCCAGTCTGGAAAGTGGAGAACTCTCCAGACCAAGAGGGGTCAAATTTACAACTCAAGTCGTGTCCTAATTTTTCACATATACAGCAGCCTTCACTTGATTTCCATAAAAAATAAGGTAGCTGAAGCAACATTCACAGCACGTTCTTCTGAACTGCTTAAAACAGGATTGCTGAAATCTTGTAGATATGAACTCTAAAAGTAGATACTATGTTCCTCCACTCTATCAATGCTCTGGGATGCAACCAGCAAACATTAAGAAAACATGTACAAATAGGAAATGCCTATTTGCTTTCACTCTTGGCATTAGAGCAGTGAAATCCAGATATGTGGAAGCAGAGTGTGAGACTGTGTTTCTCTCCAGCTGTGTGAAAACCCTGGTTTGCTCAAAGAGCCACCCAAGGGAATAACTTACTTTTTCCTTCAAACATTTTTCTGTGTTTTTATTACTAAAGGGGAAGTGCTGCAGGACTTATTTAGGGAGTGATAGTGGATGACAGATTAAATATGAGTTCACAGTGAGAGACTGTAGCACAAAGAGGCAAATACCATACCGGGATGTGGAGCAGAATTACTTGCAAGACTACAGAGGTAATAATTCCTCCATACATAGTCCTGGTGAGGCCCCTCTTGGAAAACTGTGATCAGTTTTGGGCAACTCAATATAAAAAGGAAGTCAATAAAATAGAGTGACTACAATTAATAGTGATAAAGATAAGAGGGTTGGAAGGTATGATGTATGAGCAAGGGAACCCAACACACTAAACACAGTTGAAAGTTAGAGGAAAGGAAAGGGCAAGGGGAGTAGGGACATGACAGTGCCAAAGTATTTATAGGTGGTTCAAAAACTTGATTGTGTCTGTAGATGTATTTCAGAGATAGCGAGCAAAAAACGTCATTTTTTGTGGAGAATTTTAAAATAGGTTTTAACAATTTCCCTGCTCATCCTCATGTTACAGATATATTTTGGTTATGGGAGAGAACAAAGTAATTTATTGAGGGGGAGAAAAAAAAAAAAGAACGTTTTGGAAAGAAAATAAGATTTTTTCTCATAGAAAAAAAAATAAAGAAAACAAACCAGAGTTCACACCTTCAATGTACACACACACATTCTCACACATTCACATTTTTGTCCCCAAGAGGAAAGAAACCTTCATGGAGTGTTACCAGCCAGCTCTAATCAAAGGCTGACATTCAAACTTCATTCTGTTCTTAAAGATTAGATTTTCCTGGGTAACTTTATCACACCCTCAGGAGCCCACTGCTCATTTAACCACTCTTCTCTCAGCAGCTTGGTGTCCACCACCATGAAAGGGCAGCACCGTGCTTGAGAAGGCTTCCTTTTGGATGGGCTGGATGATCTCCATCTGAGCTGGTGGTCAGGGAAGAGCAGCTGGCATTGCTCTGAAATAAGGAGAGATCTTAGCTTTCAGCCTGCTGAAGCCCAGACCTGCTTGGGTATCTTCAAGCACTCAGATTAATGCAATTAATAACAAGGTGGCTGAGACTGGCTGGGGGCGGACATAGCAACCGGAGCTGTAGTACAGGAAAACTGTCAAAGTCAGCACTGTATAATTCAGACAAAGCTGGTTTGGAGCTGGGGAGTACAGAAAAATAGTTTTTTGCACTGTTCGTTCCCACTCATATCTTTGCATTAGCTCAGTGGCACACCTGCAATTACTACATGGAGCTGTCTTCTGGAGACAGTCTGTTTTATGATGTTGTTTGCATAATCCTTCCACCAGCTTGCCTGTCTCCTGGCAGTTTGTGACTTTCTTTCAACATCCTAAAAAACTTTTCAGGGGAAAACAAAACAAAACAAAACAAAACAAAACAAAACAAAACAAAGCAAAAAAAAAACAAACAAACAAAACTAAACCAAAAAGAAAAAAACAAACCCCACAAAAAAAACCCGAAAAACACATAACACAAAAACAAAAACAAAACCAAAACAAAACACCACTAGAACCAAATTACTTGTTTGACCAATTTCTTACTTTCTCTCGCTCTCCATTACTTTTTCTGGGACAACTAACAGAGCTAGACCCTCCCACTTTGACTCAACAATATCTTTCTCCTTCCAAATATTCTTTATACTTGCAGTGTGATCTGCTTATAAATCTTCCACAAAAGAAGATTTTGCTTTTCAAAGCTTCAACTCCAAACACCATTCAACTCTGGAATTTATTGGATTGCATTTATTTTCACTGTATATTCTTATAAGTTATCCTGGCCATTTCCCATTTCTCCAGTCCTTTGTCATTCTTTGTTGCTTATGAAAGCATATATTTTTTGCAGTTGATAAACAGATCCTCATCTCTAAAACAAATAATCTTCTCACTTTCTTGCCTATTTTCTTACCTGACCCTTAGAACAGAAGTTGGGTTCATACCTTGTTTCTTGCCTTTTTTTTCTTTTTTCCCCAATCAGAATAGGAAAGTTGGCCAGAAAGAGACACTACCGTCTCTTTTGAATTAACTGATGGTGGCCAAGTCTGTAGGATGCATTCCCTGTACGGTGAGCTGTGATTAAGCGGGAGCCCTACACGGAGGAGCTGCGCAAGCACTGGGAACCCTGGAGCAAAACCCCGCCCTGTACCAGGGCTCCGAGCCCCGTGCCAACTTTCCTACTCAGCTGCCGGCTCAACACCAGCACCCTGCCTTCCTCAGGGACTGTTCAGCACTTTGAAAACTGTAGGCATCTGAACCACTGCTGGGAGAAATTAAGCAATGGCTTCACAGAAGGATAAATCCCAGAGTGTTCCCTGTGAAATTACATTCTTTTAACCTTGAAAAAATATATAATTTAGAGGTGAATGCTTTGCTTTTTTTTTTTCCTCTGCAATAATCAGTGTTGCTTTTATCTGCCCTAAAGGAAGAAGGATGTGAGAAAATATTGCCACTCATAAGCACTGTGGAAGGAAACTGCAGCAGAACCTGCTGCAGGATGGAAGCTCTGTTTAGGATCCCTGTTGCCTCCATGGGGATTCCTACCTCTCTTTACAGTGCTGATAGAAAGGGGAGCTGCCAATCCTGACTCAAAAAGATACAGCCAAAACAGAGCTTTTGTCTGCATCCGAATCAGCTGGCAAACACTGAAATACTTCCCTTTGCGCATGTACAGAAAAATAACATCAGGGCACTTACCAACATTGTGTTTTTCTAGGCCTGTAAAAAGCTGCATCCCAGAGACATATGAGTCTCCATCCTGGACTTTGAACTCAATTGTAATTTCTTCTGTAGTGCACTCTTCTAAAACTTCTTATTCTCACTCAGACACTTCTGGATGTGTAGACATCCTGCAGATTACATCTGGTTTTGGTTCATATTTGTGTGCCGCTGAATGAAGCCTTATTTGCAATAAAATTTGGTGATCCACCCACTGCAATTCCACAAAACCTGAATTTGTTTAAAAAAGAAGCTAGATATAGGCGCAAGTTTAGCGGGAATTCAACTGAGAATCTCCACTTCAGGTAATGATGGATGGAAACCATATGAAAAGCCACAATAAATAATTTAGATATTGTCAAGCAATTGGTGCACTAGGATTGATAAAGGAGTATTTCCCTTTTTTTAACCCTGAAAAGTAATCAACTACCAACATTACTAAGAGATTATCATATCAAAAAATTTACATATTGATTTGCTTTCAACAGAAGAAACAAGAAAAAAAGTAAATCCTGCAACACTGTTAACACTAAGTCTGACAACGCAGAGGTCAAGACAGTAACTCACATTCCCCCATTTGTGTAGTTGCAAAGTTAAAACTCCTGCACTGAGATTTTATTAAATTTCTCAGTCTGGTTTGCATATTTAGTTCAGGCACACACTAAATATGGAGCGTCAGAAGATGGAGTCTCAGAATTGACATTACCTGACTGCTTGGAAGTACAGCACTGCTGCTAAGATTGTGTTCAGGAGCCTGTCTTATACAGACTAATTCCAACATCCTTTTAGATATTATATGCTTCCTGAGAATTAGAATGTGGTTGAAAACAAGTCAGAAACCCCAAGTCAGATGTCCTGAGAATTCCATTTATACATAAAAAAATACTCTCTGGGAAGAAGGAAAAAAACCCTCTCCCCAGTAACCACAGTAGTCATGTTGACAGAAACATGTGCACTGGGCACGGAACATTTTGAAGGCACAAGCCTATTAGCATTCTGGTCAGGACTGAGTTTATTAGGCATCTCTCCAGCCTGGGTAGCACTATGGAGGCTGTGTGCCTCGGGGGATGTCAGCTTAATGAGGTGCCCTGGCAGTGGGGGGGATGTGCACCTGCTGCTTGGGGCCATGTGATGGGCAGATGCAGGAGCAGCAGAGTCAGAGCTGCCCATTTCCCATCCTCCAGCAGAGGCCACAGGGAGGACAAGGGCTGCACAGACTGCTTTAACTCACCTGTGGACATGGATAATGAATGAGAGTTTTCTTCTCCTTTCTCCTTTGGTACCCAATTGCAAGGAAGCGGCCAGACACAAGTGTGAGTTTGCAGATCATAGAATCACAGAATGGGTTGGGTTGGAAGGGACCCTTAAAGATCACCCAGTTCCAACCTCTCTGCCACTCATCTGACCAGGCAGCTCAAAGCCCTGTCCAACCTTACCCTGAACACTTCTACAGATGGGACATTCACAACCTCTGCCATTCACAAACTCTGCCAGAGTCTCACTCCTGCCATGGTGAAGAATCTCTTCCTTACATTCAAATAAAAATGCCCTTTGCAGTTTAAAACCATTGCCCCTTGCCTGTCACTATCTGTTCGTATAAAAAGTCCCTTTCCCTCCTTTTTCTAAGCCCCTTTCAGGCACTGGAAGGCCACAATGAGTCTCACCAGAGCCTTCACTTTTCCAGGTTGAACAACCCCAGCTCTCTCAGCCTGTTTTTACAGGAGAGGAGCTCCAGCCCTCTGAGCATTTTTGTGGCCCCCTGAGGACCTGCTCTCTTTCTTGTGTTGAGGACCACAGACCTGGACGGGCAAGGGATGCAAGGGATCCCTAAAAACCTTCACAAGGGACATAACCATTCTAGAATAGGGTTGCCAGCCAACAGCTGGGTGAAGCCTGGTACCACTTCTAATTTTATCTCAAGAAGTCCCCAGCCGACTGGCTGAGGGGAATTAAAAAAGGAAATGAAGTGTCAGATGTTGCCCTGAGCTTTTTGTCTTTTTGTCTTTCTGTAGAACTTTCTCATGTAGCTTCATGAAAACAATATCTATTCTTAGAATGTTTACATACTTCTCCTCTGAGAGAAGAAATGATTGATGGTGATGTCCACCATCCAGGTTGAAGAGGTGGCAACCTGTGTAGCCAATCTCTTGACCTCTGTACATATCTATAAATACTGGAGTCAGATTGAATTAAAGGGGGAGTTTTCTAAAACAGGCGTGGTGGTGTGAGTTTCATTTCAGTGTTCCTGAAATTGGGACACACCCAGCTTCGGCCTGCAACAGTCAGCTGCAGTCACAAAAAAGCAAAAGCATTTGTTCCAGGAATACCTCCATAAAGACCACAACAACAAATGATGGATGTTCCAGGAGAGAAAGTTCACAGTGTCCTGGAACTTTTTATATATTTTGATACAAAATAAAATCTGGTGAGGCTTTGGCACAGGTTGCCCAGAGAAGTTGTGGATGCCCTATCCCTGGAAGTGTTCAAGGCCAGACTAGATGGGACTTTGAGCAGAAACTCCGTGGAAAAGGAACAAAGACAATTCAGGTACCCTCCACTCTAATGCCATGACCTAAACCCAAGATAATTCATATTCCCTCTATAGATCCTGATAAAACATTGAGTTATTTGTAGTTCATATAAGCACTTCAATTTATGTGGGGAGGTGTCCTTCATTGTCCTCAGATTTTTTGGGGGGGGTGGGGGGGAAGGTGTGAATTAGCACGGATTTGAAGGAAACATGTAGGTGGGGAGGATAATGCTTCCAACTGCAATGCACTAGCAAGCAGAGACTACAGTAGTTTAGAGATTAAAAATAGGATCATTTAGATGTGTGGATTTGAATATGATCTATGGATCACTTCCAGAGACATTATTGTCACTTATCATTCAGATGGCTGTGAAAGTGAAGACTATGTGGGAAATCATGCAAGAGATACATTGCCTGCAGAATGGGGAAAAACATTAAATATTGGAGTTGCTGATGCAGCGATTAATATTGCAACCTTGCTGCCTTCAATGCACGGAAGAAAAGGGTAAGATAGTCTAGATGTCTGCTTCCCATAAATAACTTATCTTAAGACTTAAAGGCAGAGACAAGCTTAAACATTACACACTTAAGGCCCTTTCCCATGCGTTTGCCTTGGAGGAAATGTTTAAAATAGGAGCCACTGGTGAATCAGGAATTTGTACTCAGGACTCTGGCTGCTCCAACTTAGACCTACGGGTCTAAAAGAGTCCAAAAATATCAGGGGAACTACATCCTCAGCAGGGATGGGTGGGAGGTGAGGAGGTCTGCTTGGTGTCTAAAGATCTCAACTAAAGCAGTAACTACAGACAATCACAACTTTCCACAGCTGAAATTCAGAAGCAATCCTTTAGACACCTACATGACATTTTTTAGCGATTTTTTTTTCTGTCTCTTGCTAGCTTGGTCCAGAGCAGATTGCAAGTGCCAGATGGAAGGAAGCACTGGCACAGAACTCAAGTACCTGCCTTTCCTTAGTTTGCTTAAAACAGTGGGATAATTCCACTGGTTTCAGCAAATCACACCCTGATTTACAGTGGCACAAGTAAGATTAGGATTGTCTCACTTTTTTGTGTTTTATGTCCAACACTGTGAGGATAAAAAAATCCCCCTGTATATCTGCCTGAAATGAGACCTTTAATTTGGCATACCATTTTTAACAGAAAATAATGAAAGATGTAGTAAAGCACATTTATTCCTCAAAGCAGCATACAGAGACAAGTAGTTTTAAACACACCTGCTAATAGTTGTCAGAACAAAATCTCAGGAGCATTGGACCAGCACCCCAATATCTTTATCTTCTTAGTGGGTGCTGTTTTGCTGAGAAAATGATGGCTCCTTAGTCAACACTCATGGTTAGTCTTAAAAACATTTCTTTTTCACACATGAAACCATAAAGTTCAAATGAGACTTTTTTGGCCTCCCACATTTGTTATTTGTAAGACAGTTAATAAAAGTAATTATCAGTAGTCTCTGACAAGCAGAGTGAAAATCTGAACTCTTTGATGTGAGGAGAAAAATTGTGCCTGTTCACCAAGAAACTGTATTTCTTTGGAGAATTGTCCCAATGGCTGCAAAGTTAATAAGTCATTTCCAAAACTGAAAAAGTGGAGGCCCCTGAGAGAGGGAAATAGACTTTGCTCAAAAATATCAACTACAGCTGCCTCATAACCACCTGTGAAGGTCAGAAATTATTTAAGGAATGCATGTTTGCAAACTTTTAATTAAAGAGGCTGAAGGCCAGTGCTAAGAAGGCAATCTAAGAATGAAATACAATAATAAGCCTAATTTGTCTTCCCTGTAGATTTCCACTGGTGTTCATATATTTGGGAGACTGGAGTCTGCATAATGGGAGTTACAAGGTGAATTATAACCAGAATTATGGTCATGTAATCAATAGCGTGGATATGACTGACTCAAATGTCTTCTGAGCTGCCTCTTCCAGCAAGATTAGGTTTAGCAACACTTTTTCAATGTGATGAGGCTCAGAGTAGTCACCCTTTTGCCCAGAGAAATGCAAGCGTTCTGATGCCAACCAAAACAAAAAAATCTACCCCTCTCAACAGAGTGCCTAAGAGTTTTACGTGAATTAGAACTGAAATGCTTGGTCAACAGATAGCAAAGAGCTGTACACCCAGAACAGAAGATGTGAGACCATCTGGAAATCTTTCCTCATCCCCCTCTCAAAAAAAAAAAAAAAANAAAAAAAAGAGAGAGAGAAAAAGAAAAGGAAATAAAAGAAAAAAAAATACAGTACGGAAAGTCTCAGTTAGTTCAATTAATTATCCACTGGCCATTTACTTAAGGGACTCGTTACAAATATATCCTCATCACAATGACAGGAAATCTATCTGAAAAGTCTGCAAAAAGGCTATTAATGAAGAGAGTTTCTAATGCCTGCAAGCTGAAATACCTTTTCACTTCTTTTGCCAGTAGTTCCTGTGGGTCATTTCTGGGGTCAGCAGTGGTGTGCAGAGTAAAGACTGCCAGTGCTGGAGAAAGGAAAAAAAAAAAAAGAAGAAAAAAAAGTACTTCAGTATTGTCAATCTTTTATCCTGGAATGATACACTAGAGGCTGACATTTAATACCCTAAGGATATAGATGTTTGAAAGCTGGTTATTGTAACAAAGGAAACCATCCAAACTCTGCAAGACCAAATGGATCAGATAAAGCTGACACTGAGATAAATCTGTTTTACATCCATTCTTGCAAAAGTTTTGCTAATCTATATAGTTATAGCTTTCCTGGAGCAAAAGGAGAGGGGGAGAAAAAAAAACCTTACATTATAGAAAGTCAACATGCTGCTCCTATTTGTAATCTCCAAAGTGTAATATCATGGTCAGAGAACATTTTTCTCACAGATCATGGGTGAACTCTATAAAAATGAGCAAGATAAAGAAATAAATTGAGAAAAACCACAAGAGTGAGAGAGGATATGAGGACAAACATGCATCAGGCTCTTTGTGGTTGAACTTCCATGTTAACATAGATTCTGTTTGTTTATTTAACATATGAATTCAGATCTTTCATAGACACAGACTCATCTTCCAACCAGTCAGAAACTTTAACACCTACTCTTCATTATCCAGTATTTATACCGCCAGATTGGACTTTCATATGGAAGCCTGGAGCAATGCTGGTACAGATGGCAAGATGACTCTCAAGAGATTGATGACTCTGAAGAAATACACAGTATTAAGTCAGAAGGTGCAAATGTTAACATTCCAGTGTAGAAAAGAAATATTCCTTGCATACACTTCCCAGGTTTGTTTTCTCATGCATTATAAAGAGAAAGAAAAAGCCCTTGACACACCTTGTAGCTGGCAAACAAATGATAAATTTACTTTAGTTTCTTTTGTATGTCAACTGTTCATGCCTCAGGTACTTAACCTTTACTTTAAAAACATGGTTCAGATCCTAGCCTTGAAGGTGGGTGGGAAGGGGGGGATGGTATTCCTGTAAATGTTTCATTTAACAAAGGCAGTACTATAAGAAGGTTCAGTGGTGAGACTATGAATGGTACTTATTGTTTCAGATTTCAGGGCTCCCATACATCTGCTGCCTGTCAAAGGCAGATACCACATTCATAAAACAAGTGCCCTGTCTGAAGAAAAAAAAAAAAGGACTCTCTTCTCTGTAGCTCAGCCTCCAGGATTATGCTAGATGGGAGGCTGCAAGAAGTGAAAGTTCTGATTTGCTCTAAAGATGATCAACAAGAAAATCTTTTATTATAAAAAAGAAAGGAAAATTTGCTTCTTTTAAAAAAAAAAGTTTGTGGGTCCATGTGTGGCAAAGCATTTTAAGAACAATCCCTATTCAGAAAAGCTCTTAAACATGTTCTTATGTGTCTCCATATCAGCAAAGTGCCTAAGAAGTTACTTAGCTGAAGCAGGGGCCTAAAGAAGAACCATTTCTATTTACTCTAACTAAGCAGCTCATTTTACCAGGCCCATTACATGATTCCTGACTTTATTAGGTCTGGAATGTATATTTCACCCATGGTGAGAAACATGCTCATTCATTTCTTATGATATCATAGTCTTCTCCATGGTAATCTGGTGCTATGTGAGGAAAAACAATAGAAGAGAAAACTTTTCATGCCGAGATGAAGACGGATAAGGAATTATGTTCAGCCGGGTGGGAGAATATATAAGAGGAACAAAACCACAGAGCCCCTGATTCTGAGGATCTGATTTATTTAGTATCTGGCATTGGCCATAAAGTGTGGGCAATGAAAAGAGGAGCTGACCTCAATGCCTCCTTAGCAGCAATCAGAAATTCATTTCAGTGTGTGAGCATTTAATTAGCTTCACTGAGTTTACAAGACCTTCAGTCATTTTAAGATACTTGAGACAACTATGCCACATAAGATTACCCTGAATCTGGAATGCCAGCCACTTAGGAAGAATGTCTGGAGAGTTTTAATTGAAGGGGACTCCTTTGTTTTTATATCCATTTGATGTGCCATTACCATTTCCTCCACCACTAATTTACACTGAGGGACTCAACTACTCCAAACAATTGTTTTAACCAGTAAATCACAGAAAACCTTCAAGAAAGTTTAAGGTTTTTCTGCATCTATGAAAAGTCAAATGGCACCATTAAATTTTTAGAGCTAATCTAATTGTTACACAGTGCAGCCACTGCACCACTTCAGGCATCTGGGGAGAGTCATCACCTTCTCCTTTTTTACAGAAGACATGAAATATATCTGCTGCATGCATTTATTGCATGCATACAATAAATATACATGGAGTGGGATTAACTAACAGGAGGCAATTACTAATTTTATTACGGCTTCAAGAGGTCTTTATAACAAGCTCCTCTCCCTGGCAAGGATGAGGAATTGCTAAATACAGCTAATTTCTGGGCTGATCTTATTTATACACTGGATGCTAATCCCCTTCACATATCTCATGTGCTTCTTTCTTCTCAGAGATACTGTCCCTCAGTGACCTCCTCCCAGCATTTCATTAAATGCCTTCAGCCTCAGTAAATTACAGCACTTTAAAAACATTAAGTTTAGCATATAAAAAGAGAGACAGAGAGTTTCTGTATGCTGCCATGGGATAAGGTGCAGTGAAAATCTCATACAAGCTGAACTGTACTTCCTAATCAAATGGGTGTAACAGATGGCTGCTAGAGCAAGCCATCACAATGGAAATATCTGCAGTTCTCATGGTAACGGAATCTGCCAGGTCCGAGGGATTTGCTGTTTTCCAGGACATCTGAGCTGCAATCTCTTTCGAGCTGTCTAGCAGTCTCAGTCTCGCTCCCTCTCACTCTCTCAGCATGATGGAGATAGAGTTGAAAGGTGGAGCTTGATTTTGCATTCCAGCTGTGATTAAAGACGCACACACAAACACACATGCGCGCACACGCACACACAGAATCAATAGCACTGCATATTCATTATGCTATCTAGAACCTCATTAACCACTCAGACAGAACAGCAAAGAAATTTTAATATTCCTCCTTCTTTAGGGAGGAAAAAAAAAAGAAGTGTAATGGGGAGAGGGGAGGAGAGAGGAAGATAGCATGTATGTGGGGAATTAAGATTCATGAGACATACCTTTTAACAAAGATATGGAGCAATGTCATAACTAGCAGTTGTTTCTGTTTCATGGCAGTATGTCAAGATGACTTAACATAGCAGAATGAAACATCTGGAGTCAAAAAAAAAAGAAAAAAATTATTATGTTGGATTTCCAAAACATAATATTGAATCTATGGAAGAAGGAGAAGGAATAGAAAAAAACAGAGTAACTGTGTACCATAATACTGAGTAAAAGCATGTGACAGACTTCCTGATACTGTGTAATTAGAAAGGTGATCCTTCTCATAAGGTGTAGGATAGCATAAAGACAATGAGCTTTAATTATAAATCTAAAGAATTGGGTTTATACCCACAGGGCTCTCTTAAAAGGTTCTTATATTTCTGCATGCAATTCAGAATCATCAGTGGGAAGAAAATAATCATTCATGAGTCTTTTATTAAAGTCTTTTCCTTCAAATCCCTATCAATTTAAAGAAATAAGAAGATGCATACTGCCTTCTTTGCTAGACTACCTGCTAGAAAGCACACAGAGGGTTGATTCACAACTGCCTATTCTCTTGGGTATTTGAGCCTGAAGATCAGACAACACGTAAGAATTCAGCCATGGCCCAAAATAGAAACAAAGAGGACCATTCTTAAAGCAATGTGAAATGAAAAACTACAGGCTGTAGACTGTTGACCTTAGCATGCTGATCCACCACATTGTCCTTGAGGGCACTAAAGTTAAATACATGTGACAGCCAGACAGACAGGAAAAATGCTTTCCAGAATAAAATGACCTGATCTCCCTTTTTTTTAATGATGTAGAATAAGCCAGGAAAAGCAGCTCCTCAAGTACCCACTCAAGAACTGGGTATTCTGAGGTGGTGTTGTCAACCTACTTGTGCACCACTGAAGAACATTTTAATGTGATCTTTCCTTGCAGCCTGAAATGCTTTCACCACAACTGCAGTCCTCTGTGGTAACGACTTCTGTATAAGGAATTTAATTCTTATGTTGGCTTGGTTAGTTTCAAGCGGGTATCTAGAATTCTCTTGCTACAGCATTGCATTACACCTCCAGGGCGCTCCAAACCTGTCACCTAGTTAGAAATGACTGCTCGTGCCAAGAAAAATGGCTGCAACAACAGCAGAAAAATAGTAATAACTTCTTGCAGTCTGCACCAAAACACCTGGCAATATGAGGGGTACAGAAGTCATCTCTGCTCACACCAAGCAATGGCTGGAGCCACCAGCAGTTCCTCGCAGTTGCAACAGTGCTTCTCATGCTGCAAGGTGCAGGGCTGCTCAGTGTGAGACAGCAGTGCTCAAATCCACGTCTGTTTTCTACCACCTTCGTGCAAACTAAATAGCACAATTACTCCTTCACCTGACTGGGAGAGGCAGCTACCCCTGGAGTGAACTTGGGGTGATTTTCAGAAGAATGTCACATTCAACCGAGTAAGTAGAAGATTTCAGTTTCTTTCTTCAAGTACAGCAGCCATTCACAACAGCAATAAATGGTGCATAGTTTTACCTTTTATTCTTAAAGTACAGCAGCCATTCACAACAGCAATAAATGGTGCATAGTTTTACCTTTTATCAGAGAGCAGTTCTGGGTGGGATGAGGGGGTAATAAAAGAATATGGAGAGGTAGTCCTGTTCATCAACCTATTGTGTTTCCCCATAAAGTCAACAGAGACTGTCAAAGCCATGGGCACACACCATTTTTAATGTTGCATTCAGCATTGTGTGGATGTGCATTCAGCAAATTCAACACTTAATGTAGTTGGCTAAAAATTACTTTTACTCCACTTGGAATATATCCAGGGTTAACAATGTGATTCTTGCAGAAACCATCCCAGCCTAAGCAATGACACAAGAATCCGAGGGAATCTTTTACATATTCTAACTTGATAAAGCAGCCCTTCAAGTAATTGACTGTTGAACATTGCACTGCACTGCTGTTACTGTGCTGCTAATATTTATTAAGAGATCAGAGTGTCCCTCACTGAAGTTTGTGGAAATTTCTGACTCAGACTCGATCCACCTGTTGTGCAGTGTGATCAGTGGTGCTCCAAGCTACGGAGCTTCACATGCGGAATTCACCCATCCCTGGGGTCTATTTGCTCATCCTCAAACAGCAGAAGTTAGCACACACCCCAAACACAAAGCTGCCTGCAAAGAGGTCTCTTCTGTAGACACCATTTCCTTCCATTCAGTTGCTAAGTCACTTTTGCCCTGCCTGCTGACTGTCCCTGGATGGTGCACTCATAAGCCTGACCCTGCTCACCTTGTTTACTTATTCCTAGGCATTATTCTTCCACCAGGCCACCAGGTCTACTCTTTTCTAGAATAGGGCATTTCTAGGAGATCAGGACAAGAAAGTCTCCTTGCTGTCTAAAATCTTTCTTTACCCCACTCAGAGCTCAAGCATCTGACCTTTAACATTAGCAAGCTGCTCCAGAGTCCCCACATATCTTGTAGGCCTTAACAGGGTTTCTTGTATTCAGTATAACTCACATCTTCCTGAAATGCTGTCCAGCTTGAGCCCCAACACAGGCTTCCGGTTGGGAAATCTCTGCCATGTACCTCTGATGCAGGAGACATGGTGGCTCCAACAGACCCCATGGTTTCCAATAAACTTAAGTAGTTCCCAACCACACTCTGCAGCAATCCTTGCTAATCCCCAAGGTAAATCAGAGGACTGCATTTCAGTTTTAGGGTGTGTTTATGACACACTCTTAACAGCAGAAGCTCTGCAAAATCCTGAATTTCATTCAGTCCCAGATGGCTCTTGGTCCCCAGCTGACTCCAGCCTAGACAGAAAAATCATCAGCACTTAAAATTAGTAGGGTAGTGCAAGCTGGAATCATAAAACTCTGAAATAGACCTTCTTGCTATTTCAGTTCTAATTGCGCTCTTTGCTGCCTGGTTAGCAGACACTTTTCAATCAATTGCTGTGTTTGTGCTGACAACATCAGATCATGAGAGTTGCTCTTGTCATTTCAGTGACCTCCATCTTCAATTGTTCTTGCTTTCTGGGCAGGAGCTGCAGGGCCCTGTTTCCAACATCCACAGCCACAGAGCAGGGCAGGAATCTTCCCATGCCCACCAGCCCAGGATTCCCACCTGCTACAGAGAGAGTACATTGCCACTCACATCAGCTGAAGATCTGACCTACGGTATTTACATGGGGATGGAGCCCTGTAATTTGACATTCTAATAACAATGAAAAAATATCTAAACATCCCCCTTTTGCTCAAAGTTGATTCTTCCTGGCAATTTCACACAGAGATCTCAGAACTCAAATTCCTCAGCCCTGTGAGCCTTTCCCATCCCCTGCAGGGGATCTGCAGACTTCACATACCAGAGTGAATCTGCTCCAGTCAATCAGCTCCTGCAGTCCCCTGCATACTGACAGCACCTGCTAACAGAGGGGACAACAGAGGGAAGAGCCCAAACCACATCCCTTCACACATAGTATTGCCTTATTCTTCAAAAATACTGCTCAGTGCAGGCTGCTCCATTACAGGATGCTCCTATAAATACACCACACTTTCAGATGGAGGAAGCAAGCATGCTCTAGTAAATATTTTAGCAATGAAGTGGCATGGAGTCCTTAATGCTTGTCATTTTTCAACATAAGGAGCACTCCATCAGAAGGTGCTCTACACTCTAAGGAGAAAATGTGCATTCTAACAATAACAGGACAGACAGTGGCCAGCACCTTATCAGTATTACTTTTCCTTGAAAAAGTTCTTCCTCCACTCCACCACCTAAATGTCTAGAAGCACTTGATTTAATAAGAAAGTTCATAATGTCAAGTTACAGACACCATGAGAGAGGAGCCTTGAAAAGCAGAACTGGCAAATAAACAAATTATTATAAAAAAAAAAATCTTGGCTATCTCCTAAATTTTATTTTTTTAATAGAGCTTGCCTCAGTATGTTCAGTTCTATGGTGGTGCAGGAGTGCTTGTGAGGATTGAGGTGGGGAAAGCAGCAGAGCATGGTGTTCTGGGAAGCAGTGTGCAAGCAAAGAGTCAAAGAGTAAGGGTGTGCAAGCCCCAGAGATGGCTCTGTTGACACTAACTGAGCTGTTTTATGGGGAAAACACTGATTGCTGAGCACAGTAATGCTGTCAAGACTAACTAGGGCTGCCTGTAACAGGGACAAAGAGAAGGATCGTATGTTACAGCATGCCTGAAGTCCAGACAGAAGAGCTCCATGGCAACATGCAGAGATCTGTTATTCTTCCATTTACTCTCATGTGCAGCTCCTGGCATTGATGTGATCTCTATACCATGAGGTAGGGAGGATCTCAGCTGCTCTTTCTCACCAAGCTGTCAAGCTACAGCTCTTTCCTCAGCCTTATCCATCCTCATGAGTCGAGACGCTAACATGGCTTCGCAAAACTGCACTGGGATGCCTTATGAGATGAAAGGAACTCCAGAGGATGGTTTCTGCAGGACCTTGAAAAAATTATTTTTTGTGGCAAGTGACCAATAACCCCAAGCCTGCAATGTGTGAATGCTTGCTGATAGATTTAACTTTATGCTTGTGATGATTTTGAGAAATCAGATATTTCATAGTCTTGTGCATACACAGACACACAAAAGAAAAGGTCCTGGTCCCATCTCACACATCTTCTCTTACACCCATTTGAAGACTGTTTGCAATGACTGGAACAAAGATCATACCATATTTCCTTTTGATAATGGAAGAGAAGAACAAAAATCAGGACTGTGGCAAGTGCAATATTGCATTCTTTCCTTTGCATACTCAGCAGACCTTGTAATCAAGCTTCCTCACTTGAAGACACCCTTCCTGCAAATATGGAAATGGGCAGCGCTGGTTTCTCAGTTTTGTGAAATATCCTCTTATCAAAATGGTTTTAAAAGAGACAGGACAGACTGTCATCTGCCCTCAGGATGGGAGATATGTTCTGCTGCTTTCCTGCAGAGGTGACCTTGGACCTCTCTTTCACTTCCAAAGCTTTATCTGTCTTGATCATTGAGATGTCAAGTTTGTAGGAGGAACAAATTTGTAGAGAAGCAATTTTTACTTTATGTAAAGAATACAGCAACAATGACACCATCTCAAGTGAGGTAATGTGTCCACATAAACACTTTTTTTTTTTTAATGTAAAGCCTAAAACATCTGCAGAGACATCAAAAGAGGAATGAGCATGCTGCACAGGAACACAATGCAGCTGACAATGAGCTGATCTAAGATTACTTGTAAATTCTCTTGCAAGCTTTTCCTCCCACCTCTCATCTGTAATGTCATTGGTAAAACCCTAAACAAAGGCGGCACAATACAAAAAAATTTTACGTGGTTCAAAGGCAGCATGCAAGGCACAGGCCCTGGAGACAGCACCCAGAGGAGAGGCAGAAAAAGGGCCATTTCTAGCAGGAAGTGTGAAGAACTCACAGGATTATCAGAACTGTACTATTGTCTTTCAAATCTAAGGAACAATCAACAGCAAGAGGGCATACTGAAAGATATATCTTCTTTTTTTTTTTTGTCTTTGTATATCCTGTGCAATAAATAAACCTTCCTATTTCAACATTTGGCAAGATGACAGGCTCTAAAATGGAGCAGAAAAGACAATTGATATTTACAGCAGAAGAAGATGCAGTTAAAAATAGCCAAACAATACTCCATTAAGAAGATGTTCCTATTGAAAAAAGATGATTACCCAGATCTCTAAGTTGACACCTGAAATCAAATCACCCTTAATGGATAATGGGAACATTATTAGTGTGAGAGGGAAAGCCATTGCAGATCTTGGACTCTGGATTATGGAAGAAACAAGATTTGCTTCTGATCTTGATTTTGTCAGTTTAAAACAACAAAGAGATCATGGTTTACTCTTAGTAAGTTGAACTTTCCATAACAGCAAGGTTTTTTTCCATGTACCTAAATATTCTTCTGTTCTGAACTGGAAGAGGATGGTGGTTTGTTTAGAAAGAAGCTTCCTCCAGGTCTTGGTTCCTGTTGTGCTTAGCTATTTTCCAGAGGTCTTACACCCTGCACAGGGACAAGAAAAGGAAAACATTTTTCACCTGAACAAGAGGGTCTGGAGGAACAAAACTGTCTGGAATAAAACCTGAGAATCCACACTGCAAAGCAGTTTGCTTGCATTTCTAGTCCAACTGATCAGGCATGCTGAAGTATTTACATTTCCCATCTGAATAGCAGTCCACATTGTTGTAGCTCACAGGAGGGTTTTCGGCTTCTGCCAGTCTAAATAGAATTATTCAAAACTGAATCATTTCCTGCAATTTTATTTCATAGCTGAATGCACACCACAGCAAGATAAGCCCACAAACACATGGAGCTACCTCCAGAAAAGCAATCAACCCTCTGGGCTGCTTCAAGTGGAAGCCCTAAATGACTAAATTAGGTTCTGTTATTATTGTGGCACAGAAATACTCCTGCAGGAGACAGTCAATGGCCAGTAGCAGCTGAGACAGCGCAGTAATCACGCGGCAACTGGTTTGCCACCGATTGCCAGAGAAGAAAGGGATGTTTCCTGAGTTCCATCTCTCAACTCTTTTAACTGAGGATCAATATCATAGAGACAGAGGGAGAGAGACAAACAACCACCAAACGGGAAAACAGCTGCAGCCTACCACATTTGCGGGGAAAGGAGATAAAAGCCTGCCACACTCTGAAATCTAATATGCTCAGTCACCTGGAATGAGTATCTCCTGAAAAGGGCAAGCCTGATCAACATCCTCAGCGAAACCCACCCCTTCCAGAACTGAAGCACAAGGATCTGGAAAGCTTTAGCCTTATTAGGCTCATTAAAAGCTAACTAGCACTTAGAGCTCACATTGAGATGAGGTATCGGCAGAAGCAGGACCCTGTAAAATACATGCGTAACCCATGTGCTGCAGAACAGTCTCCATCCTCCAGCTGACACATGCTTTTTAGGAGCAGATCAGGGATCGTGTTATCTTACTCCTTGCAGGAGCCAGAAAGCAGTTTTTGGGGTGCTGAAGATTCTTCTGAGAAATAAACCACTGAAAAACATCTCAGCAGCAATGAGCTCTGCCAGAAGACTGAAGTTTCAGACCAATGTAATGTGCCTTTAAAAAGTACCATGTCTACACTACTGTATTGCTTGCTTTCTGAAGCTAAGCCAGAGGGATGTACATAGTAAGATCTTTGTCTCATTTCAGGGAGGATACAGGATAAAGATTCTGTGCCAGTAATCTTCCCTGGATTAATGGTTTCTCTTTTATCTGCTGTATTTCTGCTCAGATGTCTTTGCTCTGAATGAGTCAGTGGAATGCAAATGATGGGTACAGTCGGTCTGAAAATATTTAAATCTAGCTTTCCACTGCACTGCAGGTTTGTAGAAAAAAACCCCTCATATATAAATATACATGCAGGATAAAGAGCAGATGAAAATTACAGATATATCAATAATGAAAAAAAGCCCCCAGTGGTGGGTCAAATTGACAAGAGATTAATTTTTCTGTTTCTCCTTTTCCTCTTTTTCTTCTTTTTTTTTTTTTTCCAAAAATACTGGTATTTAGCTGCTTGCAATGAATGGGTGTGTAAAATCTGCAACACTCCTTTCCTAAGCCTCAGATACTAGACAAAAATGTATCTGTGGGAATAGGAACCTGATTTTATTCAGACTGCTAAATGCCCCATCTTTATTATCCCAAAAAGTATCTTCCAAAAGCTAGCACTCTTAATACTGACAAAGGATAAACCAGACAGCACAGACATGATTTCTCTGGATTGTTTCCCTTTCCTTCTTCTACGACAGATTTCACTTTTTTCATTGTGCTGGGATATGGTTCCTTCCCTCTCCTGCTTAGGACACGAGTTTTTGCTCTAGCAAGAGATTGCACCCCATAAGCAGCCAGGTTAAGGGAGTTTTAGAGCTGCAGCTGTGTTTGGGAAGCCAGGAGAGAAATCATGGGGCTTTGTCACAAGTTTGAGGACAGGAACTGTCTTCAAATGGTGGCTGCCCACAGAGTTTCTACAGCCCAAAGGCAGCCCAGCAGGTCTCCAAAAGCTCTTGTGTACAACAGGAAAGAGGAATTGGAAGGGAATGACTGGGCAATTTCCTGGGCTTTTCCAAATTCTGTCAGCATTGACTCCAACACAAAATACTCATTTGATAAGGGACCAGTCCTGCAGTGAGCAGCAGCTTTCCGATCAAGGGTGCTGCAAAGAGCAAACTCTGCAGCAAGAAAGAAAACACCATCATTAACCTGGTGACTACTACTGTGCTTATCAATAAATCAAACAGCACCATAAGTTGTGCAATCAGAATCATTTGCAAGAGAGTATTCAGCTCTCCAGCCCATCATAAAAGAAAAGAAATTCTCCTTCTCAAGAGCTGCCTGTAAATCCAGCTGCAACAAAACAAACAGACTCATATTGTCTACCCAATCCTTGTGGGACTTGAGAATTAGTTAGCAGGAGAAATCTGTCTTTTACAAAAAACAAGATATTTTTATTTCGATGGCTTTTTAATAAACCACCTTTTTTTCTATATTTTCCTTAAAATAATTCTGAAGTATTTTATATTGAATTTATATCAAGTTTTAATTTTAAAATCTAATTTAATAAAATCTCTTAATTTAGCCCAGGACTGGTTTTCAAGATGAGAAACTAACTAGGCTGTCTGCTGGTTTTCATTGAAAGAATACAGATAGTTTCATTCAGAATGGACAGCAGTTTCCAAAACACATTTTTAAACTGGTAATCTACTAACAAAAATTAACATTTCAGATTAAATATCAAGTTCCATAAAATAAGACATTAATTTCTGGGATTTTAACAGTCCTCCTGTTCTGAGTAAGGGGAGACTTTCAGAGCTGGGTAGTCTGTCTTCAGCTCTGTTGGTGCATGGTTAAACCCAGCAAGAGCTGCAGCTCCACGGGGCCAAAATCTGGGTGTGAGGAGCAGGTCTGGAATGGTGCAATTCTCACATGAGTGCTCAGAAAACTCTTCCAAAGAAATGCGAAACTTTGCTCTGCTCTGTTGTGTTGTGACTGATGGTTACCTAGTGATGCCCAAAACTTCTTCCAGGCCTACATGAATGATTGATGACGCAGGTACTACTGGTGATTTCCAAAACTTCCACAAACATTCATGTGAGTCTCAGGACCAAGACAGCTTAGGCAAAAGGACAAAGAGAGATCAAAACCTGCCTTTGCAACAGGAATCTGCCTTGCAGTGGAACACCAGTAGCTGCTCTGAAGAACGAATTATTGAAAGAGAAGAGTCTCTGTGGCCACTTTTACACTGAGGACAAGCTAGTGATGACGTTTTCCCACAGGCTACCTGGGTCATTGTGCAAGACTGGTGCCATCAGCTTCGTTGAGAAAGCTGACAAGAAGCAGAGGGGCTCAAGATCTATCAGTAATTACATCAGGTTGGTGAGTTGGACCCTGCTACCGTGAAACATCCAAATGGCTTCAACAGCAATCCCCACAAATTCACTGCTCTTACAATAGTCAGCTGAACAAGACTCTGCTATGTGGACAGGGAGCTCACAGCCTGCTGTCAGATTCAAACCTCAGATGGATTTTATCTGCCTTTTACAGTTCCCGAAAACAAAGCAAGATTCACTTCAGCCCAAAAGATTCCTGACACCCATGTGCACCTGCTTCATCCACAGGTAAGAAAATTAGATGTTTCTTGATAAACCTGACACCAAATTCCTGTGCCAGACTGCTGCTTCCCCTCACTGGTGTCAGCAGCTGAATGTGATCTCCATCTTGAGATTTATGGAGTATTTACAGCATTGCAGAAACACACAGCAGAAATGCAATGATTCTTCTTATCTCATTGGAAAGACTGCACACATTTCACTGCTTGAGATCATCATCTCTGGGGACCCATTTAAAATGAAACCACTGCGTTCTGAAAACACATTTTGAGCATGAGATCTGAGTGTTTTCCTGCCTTGGCCATAATAAAATGCAAAAAAACTGAATCAAAGTGTGCTCCTAAAAACTATATACTTCTTTTGCATGCTTCCCTCTCTTCTTCACACAAATACAAGCCCTGGAAGGTGAAAGACTTCAAACTCATTCAGTATGAAACAGTATTTAGAAGCATGGCACATAACACAGCTACTCTACAAATATGTCCAAACAAACACAAAACTAGTCTTTCATGGCTAGGAGGGCATATTTTTTAGTCTTTAACTTAATTTTTTTACAGGAGAAAGCAGCCTATATGTCGTTAAGTAGTTCCTAGATTCCTAGGTCAAACAAAGTGTGAAAATGAATAGGCCCATTCATGCTTCAGATAGGATAATTCTGGCAAAGCTGGTGCTGACAGTATTAAAGAGCAGTGATGGAGGAGTCTGGTCTTGTCATTCTAATTGTGACCACGAGTAACAAAAAATGTGTTCCCTTTGCCAGTGGAGCAATCTTTCAGATTTGTAGAATCCAAACCATGCTTATTGTCATTAGGCATTCAAGTGGCAGAAAATTCATGCAGTCAGGTGCCTGCTTTGTCTGAGCCTGCTATAGCTCTGGCATAGCAAAACATGAAGAAGGGCTGGTCATTTTGACAGGGAGAAGAGTGTTACCAGCGTGTGAAACCAATCCTGTGGTCTGACCCACGCACTGCCTCTGGCATAGTGCCCTGAGCTCCAAATACTGCGGCTGCCCACCTGTGTTCAGGAGCACAGCCTACCTGAGTGAGTGGGCTCGCTTTGGAAATGGTCATTTGGTGCATTCCCATCTCCTCCCTGTTCCACAGAGGGAACTTCTTGATCTGAGAGGAATGTCCAGGTAATGGTGCAAGAGAAATAGCATGGAGCAAAAAGACAGCTATCATAAAGAACCAGGAAAGCTGTTATAGACTAACCCCATTCTCAGTTACAGCAATATCTCTCTTACTCATCCCTTGCTTCAAATCATGCTAAGTATCAAAGAAGCATTTTTCTCACCCAAACAGAATACCATTTTCCTTAGAAAGGCTCTAAATCCAATGAATTAAACATCATCTTTTGCAACAACAAAGGGAAATTAGTATCCACTCTTGCTTTCTTCTTTAGCAGGGCAAGGTAGGGATTTCACCCCAGACAGATAATTCGAATAGCTCCCATAGGCATTTCCTACACTACTCCTTCAGACGGACCATATTAAAAATAAACTAATGCTGTAGGCAGCTTTGGAAAATTACTTCAATGGTATTTATTGCTTTGATAGGGTCAGTGCACAGTATGTGCATGTTGCCTTTTAAACATATGTTTCAGGCAAAGAATCAAAGCTAATTTCAGTGTGTGAAAAGCAAGCAGATTTCATTACTGATTGTGACTTTAATGTCAAAATGATAAGGATGCTGGATGTAGGTTCTCAAAACTGAATGTCCAAATGGGAATTTATGATGTAGAACTTCGGCTTTATCATCCATCGGCTTCAATATAGAATGAAGAAATTCTCTGCTACCAGGAATCTCACAGTTAACCCATGAGCCAGCTGACTATTTTCCCACTCTCTAATTCTCCCTGCAGCTATTTCCTATCTGTAATATGTTAAAGCAAGAATGGACATCGACACTAACCACTTCTGGCCTTCAAGTAGAGGATATGAAAGAGATCTGATATTTTTTTTACGCCACCACAATGCAGCCTCACTTTGACTCTTTGTAGAAGTGTCAGCAGAATTCATAACAAACCAAATACAATCTTATGTAAAGCACAATAAAAAGCCTGCTAATAAATTTCGTTTGTTTTTTGGTTTTTGGGCTTTTTAAATGATGATTCCTCACACATTATTGCACCAGATCTAGTTCCCAGCTTCAGGCAACCATGTGTAATAACCCTCCCCGAATGCTCTCAGGAAGGAGGTGAAACCACAAAATTATTAAAAGGCTTCAGGTATAAGCAGCAACAAGTGAATGAAAGAGGGCTTTTCTCAATGTTTGCCACAAGGTCAGATTCAGGATTCACTAATGGTAAAAGCCAGAAGATTCAAACCCAGTATCTAACTCAGGATTAGATATCTAAGGTAGCCACATTTTCCACAAGATATTTTGAACAGCTATTTAGCTATGAAAACAAACATAGCTAACTCACCACTGAAAAAATAACCCCACTTGGATATCCATTAAAGACCTTAAATGTTTATGTTAATGCATAAAAATGCATATACACATTCAATTAGTGAGTATGTATACATATATGTATGTGTACACATTATGTATGCTCCAGAGAGCCTCATTTGCACAGTGGGAAAGCACCCACAACTTCACTCTGAGTCAAAGAAAAAGTGCAGAATTATGAAAAATAATCACGCCATTTTTTAATGCCCCTGTCTACAATTACAGATGTGCACTCACTGCTCTATAAGGCTTTGTCCAGGTCTGTTTAACAGCACCACACTCCCCTTGGTTCAAATGACACCTTTGAAACAACCGAAGCAGTAAATCACACTCCTTTATTATCATCTCAACAAGAATGATAACAACCTGCTCTGCTTGGTGAAATACCCATGGGAATTGCACCCAATTACGTGGGGATAAGGTATCTTTCATGACTTTAGCTGTCTACCATTTCCATTGTGTACTTGGTAGTCAGTCACAAAGGACACAATCCACTGAAGCAAAATGTATAGACAAGGGGTTAGCCATTTCAAGAGTGGAGAAAGGGAGGTAGAAATCGAAGGAAGTAAGAGAAGGATGACACAGAGCAACTGCTCAGCTTAGTAGCACAGCTGCTTAAACAACTGAATAGCAATCAATGGGTTAGCATTCAATCCAAGTTTAGATCACATTGAAATCTATTAGAATACTGCATATAATGAATGACTCTTACTTATTTGGTATTCTATCTTGGAATTAATCAGCTCAGTTGTTATGCAGGGGGAAAAAAATTAAAAGAAAAAAAAAGTCAGAGAGTAGACAGGCCCAAACTCAAGAAAAACAACCACCTTGATTTCCCTGGTGGTTAACAGCCTGACAGTACTCAACAATACAGGCTGAGGTTGAACACTGTGAGAAGCAGTGAAAGGTAAAGCTTTTCCAGGTGTTGGGCCAGCAGCCTGGTTTGTGTGTGCACAGCTTGCCCCATCCCCTCTATTCCAGGCTCTCACAGTGCTCATAGGGTTGTACCATCTGCTGAAGGACAATTCAGAGGTAGCTTTAAAGTGATGATAGCTCTGGGAAATTATAATCACTGGGTCATACAAAGCTGTACTGCAGTGTATAAATAAGATAACTGAAAGTGCTGAGCAGGGCATGTTTGCATTATGAAATGCATTTTCCTTTTTCCTGTATAAAACCTGTCTTGAAAGTGTGGGGAATGCAGCAGGATTGAAAACTAGCGGGAAAGCAACACAGCCCCAGAAGCTACACAAAGGAGGAGGGGGATGGAGGAATGGTAAGCTGTAGTATTATTGACTGAGGAATGATAAAAGAGGAAGGAATTCAACAGTTACATCTATTTTGCTTGGTGCAATGGCATGAGATCAAAGGCTTACGTTCACATTAGCCTAGAATAATGCATACTCCATAAATGATGCAAAGCTAGGCCACATTCCCAAGATGTGACAATGCCTCAAGATGCCCCTTTCCTAAGTTCAGGTCAAGGCAACAGGCTCCTGCATATGAAATTCTTTTTCAAGGCACACAAACATACTTAAACCCCTGTGCATGGAGATCGACAACATTCAGGACAAGCAGGATGTCCTCCACTTCTACTTTTCCACAGATGGTGTTGCAAATTCAGTCAATTTTCATTCATTTGCAGGGTTTTTTCCTAATTGCTGCTGATATTTCAGAAGATCCAAACTGTCTACCTAAGCACAGAGAAGCTCAGGCTGAGAAACTGTATTTTATCTTATTTGTAAAGCAAGTAAAGAGCAGCAAGCATCAGAAGACAGTCAACTCAAATTCCAGAGATGCAGCTCGATCCCACCTGTGCACTGGCAACCTTTGTGGCGTTGATCAGCTTACCTGATCAACAACCCCTTTAATGGCTGCAGAGCAAGAACAATGTCAAATGGCTCCTGAAAGCCCCTGTTTATTTTTTTCTGAGACACATTTGTCAAAGCCACTTAAAGATTCAGATCGATGCTGGTTGTACCTTGATTCCTGGGGATTCAGCCATTGTGGATACCTTAAACAAAGCACCACCAGGACACATCCATATAATAAATTCCTTTAAGAAATCTTAATCTCTGGGAGTCTGTACACCATTAGCTAAATGGAGATGAATAATTATTTTCCCTCACCTTTCACGGTTTGGTTGGTGCAGGGAAGCGTTGCCATACCAACAGCAATCCAGCCCGGCCGTAGGACAGGGTTGGAAGTGTGGAGGTGCAGACATCCCAGGCCGAGAAGAAAATCCTCCTTTCCGTCCCTCCCTCCTTTCTTCCCTCCCTGCCTCCCTCCCTCCTCTCCCTGGAAGAGAAGCAGTTTCTCTTTGTCAGAGAGCACAAAGGGGAAGAAAGAAAAGGAATTGTCCATCAAGCTCAGCAGAGCCTCGGGGGCTTTCAGCAGAGGATGCCACAGCCTATGAGGAGAGCGAGGCACACTGAAGACTGATTTTAAAAGGACAGCTCAACCCCACCAACACTGAACTGCCTCCAGCAGTCTTCAGCCTGTGAAGAACATGTGGCACTGAAAGACTCACTGACATCTTCCTGTGTTTTGCTTCCCACTCACAGGGAGACCTGAGTCCCTTGCTGTTTGTAGGGTGCTCAGTGATGCTGCTCCAGCAGCCAGACCCTTGCTGGGGGCTCACAGCAGGCACCACTGATCTGGTAGGTCTTCTGGGTCCCCCTCACCTGCCAAAAACAGCAGCGGGCCTGTAAATGTTACTTCAGGGGAGATGCAAGAGATATATTAATTCCCTGCCAAAGGCCGTAAATCCTGAAGACCCAAACAGGAGTTCTAGCCAGTACTGGAGGGAAATAAACCATGCATCCAGCCTGTGTCCAATTCCAGACACCCTTCTTGAGACACTGGAACCAAAAAGGGACAGTAAAAAGCACAGAGAACAAGGTGATTATGAGAGGAGAGTGGAAAGCAAATGAGAGAGAGCCACAGAAATTACTCAAAGCAGACACTGTAAAGCTGTGTTTATATTTATATACACATAGATATATGTGTGTGTGTGTGTCTACAGTAATTAATGGTGTAGAAAAAATAAAGACACCTTTTTTCAAGTATAAGAGGTGAATGAGTGTAAACAAAAATGGAGCAATTCAAAGCCACTACAGAGCTAGCAGACAGCACAGCCTTAACATCCTCCAGACCACACAGTTGCACTGAGACTACGCTTAAAACTAGACCTGGAGATCTTGAATATCTCGAGGTACAATTATCTATTAAAAGTAAACAAGCCCCTGGGAGGGGCAAAACCCTTGGACTGCAGGAGGATAGGAAAACATTCGTTCTTCAGGGAGAATGGCAGATCACCTGTGAAAGGAGGAATCTTCAAGTGCAGGCTGAAGTATCTAAGTCAAGAGGTGTTCACATGCATTTACCATGAGAAAGACCAGGTCTTTATGAAATTAAGCCTGTATTGGCCTTTGGAGACAGAGGTGCCAAACCAAGGAAGCATGGAACAGCAAAGTGAGGAGAAAAATGGAATTGGGTGATATTGACATTATTGCTGCCATTTAAGGCTCTCCTTTACTCATGACAGTCCTTTTGGCCCTGCCTCACCAATCCATCCCCACCAGGTCTTTGAGTGGGACTGTTCACCAGGCAGTCTCTTCTCTATCCACACAATGACAAAGGGTCCCCACAGCCCTCTCACCTCACATGCTGGGCTGCCTTGGCTCTGCTCTTACAGCCTCAGACCTCACCCACACCTTGAGCTGTCCCAGCTCCCACTGCAGCTGGGTGTTTTCCTCTTCATGCTTTGGGACCTGAGCCATATTTCAATACAAAGAGTATGTCCTGGTCACATCATCACAACTGACACAGCTCTCCACTCTCAGCTCTCAGCCCTTTCTCTTCAGCTCCCTATCACTTATATCTACCTTTCACTCACCTGACAGACCTCACATTTTCTCTGGTTGTTGATCTACAAGACCAAGCCAGAATATTCTTCATCTTCCCTTTCCTGGGCCTCACATCCTTTCACATCCTGATCTTTAGACCTTAATGATGACAAGGAGTGAAAGATTTTCACACAGTTATGCAGTGTGAATAAAGTGATCAGAGAAATAAGGTTATATGCCTAAGTTTAACATCTTCATAAGTGACCTGGAAGATGGGCTCAAGACACCCTGCAGGAAGACCTTGGAAAGGTCTGGAAGAGTGGCATAACAAGAAACTTATGAAGCTCAGCAAGGACAAGTGTAAGGTCTTGCACCTAGGAACACGCTCTGTGGGAAAGGACCTGGGGGTCCTGGTGGACAGCAAGCTCCATGAGAGTGAACAGTGAGCTGCTGCAGCACAGAAAACCAACAGGATGTGGGTTGCATCAACAAGCAGGGATAACAAAGTCATTATCCCACTGTAATCAGCCCTTGTCAGGCCACATCTGGAACACTGTTCAGTTTTGGTCACTCTTACATAAAAATATCCCAGTGGACCAGATAGAGAAGGTCCAAAGGAGTGCCACAGAGATGATCAAAGGGCTGGGAAGCTGTCAGCTGAGGAGAAGTTGAAACAACTGGATTTATTCAGCCTTGACGAAAGGAGGCCATGAGGAAACCTTATCACCTTGTTCTAGTACTTAAAGGGTGCCTGCAGAGAAGGTGGAGATTCCCTTTTTACAAGGAGTCACATGTAAAATGGGTAATGGATAGAATTTACTCCTGGGGAGATTCCAATTAGACATAAGAGGAAAATTGTTCATGATGAGAACAGTTAGCCATTGGAATTGTCTCTCCAGTGAAATGGTGGGTTTCCCAACACTGCTCACTTTTATGACTCAGCTGAAGAGGGTGCAGTGCCATCTTGTCCAGAACCTGTTTTTGCCAAGGTTGGATCAGATGATTCTTGAAGTCCCTTTTCAACCTGGCATCCTATGATTAGATGATTCCAAACACATTTTTGGAGTGAACATCTACTGTTGGCTCTTTATGGACTCTCTCCTACCACACTCACACCCCCGTTAAAGCTTCCTGGATGAGTAAACACCTCCTTGGGAGCCTCAAGAGCTCTGAGATGAAGAACAGGTCCAGCCACTCCTTTGAGATATTTTATTAGAGTGGCTGTACCACTTTTAGAAAATAACCTTACTAAGCACTGTGAAGTTTGGGTGTCTGGGAACATATCCACTCATTTCCAATAGTCTATCATGAACACAGAAAAAAAAGCTGGATTTTTTAAAAAACTATGTTGCTGGCCAAGATGATTGCAGGGATGAACTAGACGAGCAGATGTAGACCAGGCAGAGACTCCTGCTTTTCTTGGTAGAGCTATGCTTAAGTAAAATTCCTTCACTAGAAATAATGAAATGGACATCTATGACAGCATCTGGAAGTTATTTCTGGATATAGTTCAACGACAGCAAATGCATTAAGGGTGGACAAGTGTTTTACAGGAAGAGGCAGCCACAGAGAGGTTGGGAGAGCATGGAGGCCTCAATTAGGGGGAGAGGAATATCAAGAAGGAAGAAAGAAGAAAAGCAGCCAGCCCCACTGAAAAAATGGGGAAGGCGCTGCTAGAAGGTCACAGTCTGTAATCATACCAGCCTGCCAGATTTTATTTCTGTGCAGGAAATATGCCGGAAGCACAGCTGCTACTCCCTGGACTTAAAAAAATTGAATGGTTTTAGTTAAAATAAGGAGGAGTAAGATGTCATTATAATGAATGAAAATAAAATGTCTTGATCAAGCAGAACTATATCAAGAGGGATTTATGGTTAAACAACAGACATAGCTACATCAGTACGACTTTCCCCTCCAATTTTTCTCCCCCTTCACAATTGCAGGGTTAAGAAATAATAGCTATAAAGTTTGTCGAAGAATGGCATTAAGTGCTGTTTTGTAATGACGCAAAAAATAGATTAATACTTTGTCAGTGTATTTTATTTACCTATTTGTATAAATATCAATAAAAGCTTTAAGGATGTACACCAGATAGTTTCTTCTTTGAAAAGTCCATTAGATACCTTGTGCTTTTATGCCACAGAATAAACACCAAAAGAAAACTTACAGACTTAAACAATTTCTGAGTAAAATAAGTAAAAACTTATTTCTCCTTTGCCTTTTAAAATTAAAAAAGTCCCCGGGGAGCAAGCAAATATAGCAATTATATTGCCAAAGCCAAAAGAGAAGATCCTCAGTGAAGATGGGAATCAGTTCCTAAGCACTTTCATCTCCTCACTATCTCACAGGCATGCCAGAGGCACACAGCATGGGGAAGGCCAGACATCCATTTACAGTAATTTCAACATAACTCTCAGCCCCATCCTCACCTCTCCAAGCATCCTAGAAATGATCTTTCTGCCCAATGCTGGGTGGTCCGGTGACATTTACAATATGCCAGCTCACTCTGGGCTCACGTGTGCAGCCCCACCACTGCCCGCAGAGGTTTTCCATGGCTTTTCAGCATGGAGCACCAAACTGCAGCCTCCTTGCTCCACGTACAGACTTGGTGGCTCAGCAGGACACAGTCCACACTGCCTGACACTGCTCCCTGCACAGCCAAATCAGACTCCTCCTGAAAGAGCTGCTCCTGCTCCCGATTCTCCCAAGGTGTGCCTCCTCCAGAGGCACTGGCATTGCCCCTGCACAGCCCCAGAGAGAGAGACCTGAACATGAAATTCTTAAAGACATACAAATCAGTGCTTCCCACTTTTATTTTACCCCTTGGAGTGACACATCCCAATGGTCAGCCTGCCTTCTCTGCCAGGCATGGTGATGTCTTGGAAGGCATCCTTGGCCACTGTCTTTCTAGAGCTCTGGCAAATATGTTCCACCCCACACAGAATGCTCTTTTTAATTTATCACAGCTTTTATCGATTTGTATTTGTCTGCATTATCACATTATCTGCTCAGGTTATTTGCTGGCTCACCGACAGAAGGGTCAAATTAATGCTGGGTTCTCTTTATGGTATTGCTACAAAAAAAGTAAAAATGGCTAGCATCAGTAAAAGTGATTGTTTCTTTTTACTGGTCTGTGTTAAATTGGCCAGGGGCATACCCCAAGCTGAAGGTGTGGCTGGAGAGGCCACAGGTTTGACTCAAAAATTCTGTGGCCTTGGAGGATGTTCTCACCCAAAACCAAACACTTTTTTTGATGGGAAGCCACAGCAGGAGGTGTCCTCTGATGTTCCTACATGGAAACAAAGGAGTTTCACCTCCTGAAGAGGAAATACACAAAAATATACATATATAGAGACACTTACAGATAAATCAATGCTTATTTATACCTATAAGTCATATAAGACTTCATATATATAGACCTTAGGCTGACATGGTTGGACAAAAAAGGATTTCTTAAAGTAGAGAGGCTGCTTGCTTTTGCAGGGTGAAGTATGCCCTGATTTAATCTGTGAGCAGTCACTATTTTCACAACAGAATATTCAAAGGAATGCTTTCCTCCTGTGAATCAGTGACTACTGGGATGTCATCAAAGGTCCACCTCACCAGTGCAAAGTTCACTGCTGACTTCAACAAGATCTGAAACCACTCTAAGCATGTCTTTAAAAAACCAGCTTTTGGACACCAGTGCATGCACCTGAGACAAGTCCTGGCTGTTTTTAATTAACCAGCATCTCTGACTCCTGGATGACATCTTGGTTTTGATGGAAACTGGTTCCATTTTAGAAGTCTGGGCACTTTCAGGGTGAGGGGCTGTTGGGAGCAATTCAGCCAGCATCTGCTCTTGGAAACCATGGTCCTTACCAGACTTGGCTGGTTCTGCTGTGCCTGAGCCAAGGTCACACCCCATGGTTATCTCCAGCATGCTGCTACATGGAGTTGCAGCCTGGTGGCTGCTGTCCATCAGAAAATACCATGTGGAGCTGCTGCTCTCACAGTGGCAAAAGGGGTGCAATTCCATGTTTTCCACACAGCAGAAATCCAGCCTGTTCAAGGGCACCATTCTTGATGTTACTACCACCACAGTTAACAGGAGAAACAGGACAAAAAGCTAGGTAAAAAACGTGTGCGTGCTAGGAATGCAGGCATGTTTACCATTCCTTTCTGCTAACCACAGTGATGTATTTGTATCACTTCCACAGGTATACATCCTTGCTACTCAGACTGGTTCTAGCTGATCTGTATAATGTATGCAGAAGGCTTGGTTCTCACCAAACAGAAATAGAAGGGAAGATTTGCTGTGAGAAAATCTATTTTTTTTTCTGTGAATATTAATCATTTCAGCTTTGATAGTGAAGCGATATGAGTGAAAAAGCCAAGAATTGCTCCAGGGCTTCACATAGATGACTATTGTAGAAAAGACATTTGCTGGAGATAACGCTGCTTAAGCTCAGAATCATTATACAGTACACAGTTAACTCCAATCAACCTGCTTGCTCCCCAGGATTTAAACAGAATTAATGTGACATCCCAGCTGAAGCTGGAGCTCAGCAACTCAGAAAATAAAAGTGACAAATTAAAGCAAGTTTCATATGTGTTTTAATCTTAAATGGCAAAAGAAAACCATTATACCAGATGATAGGAGAGCAATATGGTCCCAATACACTGTTCATCTCCTTAGCAGCTTTAAATAAGGCTTGATATGTTTTGCAGGAAGAAAAGTATAGGGATTGCTCTAAAAATTTCCATGGGTAAGAAAAAGGTCATCATCACCTTTTAGTCTGGAAAGTCAGAATAGATTTTGGACCAACTAATACACATCACCAGAATCTGCTGGTCATCTGGCCATCTTAATGGATTTTCACAACATGATAAAAAACTTCTCATTTCAAACTGAATTAAAAAAATCTTCAGGTAAAGATCAAATAGATGAATGCCTTTCGTTTCTTTGGGAAATGCACAGACACAAGAGGAAATTTGCGTTACAACAATTTTTCATCCAATCTTATATTGCAATATTTTAGATTTCCATGAGGTATATAAGCCTTAGAGGCAGGCCTTGGAAAAGAACAGTTTGCAAGATAAGGAGACAATGGAAATTTTGAGCAGGTTGGCAACTGAGGCACGCAGAGGCTGTAAGTGAGAGACTGAAGTGCGCCCAGAACACCAGTGACAGAGCTGGGTGTATCAGTCTTCTTCCGTGGACTTCAGTGCACACCTCACACCTCTGGTGGGCAGATGACCACTGCTCCAAGAAAGCAAGATGAAAGGTCACAGAATTACCAGCAAGAGAATGTGCACTAGCCACTGGTATGTGGTGGAGTGAGGAAACAGAAGTGGATAATTGGGGATGGATGATCAAATGTGCTCTAAATGACTCCTGCACTGAGATGAAGGGCTGGTTGCTGATGGAATAAAAACAATAGTCTGAGTTACCTTAAACAAGCAGTGAAATTAAAAATATGTAAATAAATAAATAAAGTCACTCTTCTATAATTGATGCCAAACAACTTTCCACTGTGAAAGACAGCTCTAGGTAGCATTAAGAGGTGGGGTTTTATATTAAAACCAACTGTGCCTAATTATTGCTTCTATCCTTCCTTCTTCCCCACCATCATCAGTCTCGCAGGTCGTTCTCTCTATTTCTTCTTGCCTCACTACGTTTCCTCCTTCTACTAATCTACTGTAACAGAAGCAGCAGCAGGATTTTCCTATTCATCAGTGAAGAGGTCTGAGATATGTAGCTCTGGGAACTGATGCATATTTACATTATCATCAGGAAAGCTCAGTCACCACATTGGTTTGGACAGTGTGCACTTTGATAGCCCCAAACCAATCAAATAGCAGGGTTTAAAGCTCCAAAACACAAGAATCTTCCAAGTTTTACCTCGTCTGTGGTTTCTAGGGAGGTTTTTAAGAAGGGTAGAAGAAATAATATCAAAAATGAAGCATTCTTTGGAAACTTCTAATTATCAGAGTCTGTGCATTACAAGGAATAAATGCTAACATATTGTAAGATGCAGCACAAAGAAGGATCACAAAGGCACAATGAGACTGATAAGAAGAATCACAAATAAAGAGAACAGTATCTTCTTATACATATATGAAACCTTTCAGTCTGAAAAAGAATTACAGCCTACAGGTAAAACTCCACTGGCTTGTGCCTAGTAATTAATTTTGACCTAGTTTTTTTGTTTTTTGGGGTTTTTTGGTTTTCTTTTTCTTTGCATTATAATACATAATATTAAATTAAAAAGTCAAAAACATAAAAATTTTATCCTTCCTTTTGAGGCACCGACACATTTCATTCTGACAACACGAGGACACTTTGATATTTGTCGGACATTTTTGATTTGTTCTCCTTCCACCAGCTCAAAATGAAACTGGATGAACCTATCAAGGCTTCAAGACAGATGGAACACACAATAATGTTGTGGTAAGTTCTCCAAAATACAGTGCAGGCAGGATTAAGGCAGGGTGTAACAGCAGAAACCTGAGCACACAGCCAGAATATCAAAGTCTGGCTTTCTAATCTCCACATTTTAACAAGCGACCTGGTCCTTATCAGATATATCTTGCTGTCTATGTTTATATGTATTGCGTGCAATCAGATGTTTTCCTTTGAAAAACCAAACAAGGGTACAGGTAAAGAAAATTATGCACAAGCTGTTGGTTTTTAGGTAGAAGAACTCCAAAAGCACCAGCCAGAGCTGTAATTAAGCTAGAGCAGCACTGCAGCCATGAAACTCCGTATTTGATGTGCATTTGAAACAAAGAGATGCCACTCCTAGGCTACCCTTTAAATTATGCCAGTAGGGTTAGAGTAAGAAACAACGTATCTGTGACAACAAATATTGAGCAGGAGAGCAAAGGTGGAAAGTAATGAAGTGAAAAAGATGTCATTAAAAAAAAAAAAAAGCAGAAGCAGTAACAACATTGAAAAAAACTGTAGTTTCCCCCATTAAATGGTAGCTGGGGTTTAGGTTTCCTCCTTTCACAAGTGACAGTGATTCTTTTAATATTTTGGTACAGTAATTTTTTTGATAAATCTGGAGAGAACTGTGCTGGGGGGGCAGCGGGGGGGGCAGTTATGGAAAAAGAACATATACTATGGCGGTAAAAGGCATTAAAAATAGTATTTATACACAAGAATTCCACAGGACAATAGGAACTTTGTGTCCATAACATCAGGATCTAATGCTTTTACTTGTAACACTAAAAGGACAAAATACAAAATATTTACAAAACATACATAGATATAAAACCAAAACTGAGCAAACTCCTGGCCTGGTCCCCATTCCCATTACATCATCTTACTTCAGTTTCAACTGCATGTTCATTTCACCTCAAGCAGGCCAAACAGTTCTTCTCAGGAAGACCTTCTTTTGAAAGACAACACATTTTTATACCCCAAGATTGACTCCCAATGAGCCTCCCTTGGTCTGCATGGAAATTCCTCTGCATCCCAGACAGTGACTTGTAAAGTGGAGATGACAGGCAGTCCTTCTGGTGCAGGGCAGAAATCCATGGCATTCCAGGTTTCCAAACAGACTTCTCCCTTCTCTGCTCCACTCAGTGCATCTGACTTACACAGCCAGACCCGTCTCCTTGGCACATTCAGAAGCATGATTTTCACCTCCAGCAATTAATGCTTAATGAAAAAACAGTAGCCACAACAACACCATACCAAGACTCAAAACCATCTGTTCCTGCCTTGTTAGTGTGCGCTTTGCAGAGTGACCAATCCACTTCGTACCAACAGTGTGGTATGCATCTGTTAAAGAAATATTTTACTGCACAAGCTCTGGGTGGATTTCTGGTGTGGGGGGAAAGAGGCAAAGGAAACAAAAATAAACACTGGCTTGATTATTTTGAGGTTCATCTCTTGCTCAAGCACACATATATAAATCTCACCCAAGACACAGGAAGGCGGAGTTACACTGCAGAATGCCTTTGGCTTGTCTTGGGAAGGCTGCTAGGAATAATTAGAATGCTTCAGTTTAGCTCCTTTTTAATAACCCCATTCATGCACCCCAACCTTCACTTTCCCTAATATGGTGTTGAGCTCCTGCATGCAGGGAGCAGCAGGCAAAGCAGAGATTTGTTGACAATACATTTGGAAAAAAAGGCGCCAGCGTCGTTGTGTGTCAATACTCATTCAAATTTGATATTTTACTGACAGAACTGAAAATATGTTTGAATTTCAAACTTGTTGAGATGGCTGGGATGCAGGGATTATTTTCCCCTGAGGGCAGATAAACAAGACGGATGGACTAAACCTCCGAATCGCCTAATGATTAAAATGCAAGGTAAGCTGTCATAGAGAGGGCTCTTCTCATCCTTGCTGACAGCATGAATTCTGCTGAATTATTTCTAGTCCTCCTGATTAATGGGCCTGGTGACTAATTAGTTTGTGAGTCTTGCTTGCAAATGGCACTTTGATAGCTGCCACTTTGAGAGAAAGACCTCACTGATGTCAGCTGGAGACGTGCTCACCAAAAAACCCATCCCCGGATGATCCCACAGCTGACAGTGGGTGCACAGGCGTAGTTTGGCCCTAATGGCGGAGCCAAAGCCCTCACTAAGACTCCAGGTCCACTCTACCCCAGTACTTTGATCAATATCTCATTAGAAGGAGAATCATTTTATTAGTCTGTCTTGGTTTAGAAAGACAGGTATCTGCCAGGGAAACTGGGGTTCCCCTTAGAATAGAGGATGTAAACCCCTCACCCCCCGCCAAGTTCTAATTTTGCAATTAATGGCTCTCAGGCAACGATTTGGGAGTAGGAATAACAGCTTTTTACTAAGAATATAAGAATACAAATGTGGTAGAAAAGAAAAAGGAAAAAAACCAAACCAAAACAAAACAAAACCACCCCACCAAACCAGCAAACCAACAAACAACAATTTTGAAAAGTCCTGACAGGGTCAAAGCTACAACCTTGTTAGTCAGGGTGTGGAAAGCAGTCCAAAAGTGAGTCCTCCTGGAATGGCAGGTACAGCTCCGCTGAGGCAGAAAATGATCCAGTAGCAGAAAAGAAAGGGGTCCTGAGGTGGTGAGAAGGGTCCAGCCTTCCTCCCGTAATCGGATGAAGCAAGACACTGTGCTGGTTTAAAGTCCCAGCTTTATCCAGGTGAGAATGGCTGGCTCCTCCCACGGGGTGGAGCATCACACAATAGGTACGCTAGGATGTAGGTATGTGTTGGGAAGGGGACACGGCTAGAGAAGACTGTTAATGGCCCATTAAAGATAAGAACAATGCTCTACCTGATACTGACCGTTGGCCCATTATCAAAAGGCACCCGCCCCCAACTGTTTTCAGCAGATGAAATTGAATAGACTATAACCCAGGACATAGTCCATCCCATCATGCCCAGCTGCTGCTTTCCTCCTTTCCTGGAACAGCTAGTATCAGTTTTTTGCCATCATAACAGAAGAACAATGTCTTATACAACTTTCTAGATCCCACTTTTCCCTCCAAATGCTTCCAGCTAGGGAACATTCGGGTCAGGGCCCCATACCTATGGAAGATTACACATAGGCTTTGCATTTATAGCTTTTCTGAGACACCAGGAGTGTTTTGGCATTTCACCTAAGCCATCACAGCATTGGGGGATTTTGTTTGCTGTGAAGGGTTTCAGCCCCAAGATGTATCAATGCACTGAACACTAAAAAGAATTTTCTCTACTACAACTGGAAAAATTGTTCTAGCTGAATTGTTTGGCCTGATGAACAAGGGGAGAGAATATAAATGACCACAGACACTTTCTAAGTTCCTTCCCCACTTCAGGACCACCAGCAGCACTTGCTCAGTGTCCTGCAGTACAATGCCTTTTGAGTTGTGGTTCCGTTTGTGCACAGGTAAGAACTCCTTAGGGGGCCCACACACCAAAAGAATGTGTTCACCCCAAAAAAAAGGTGCGACTGATTTGGGGACAGTGTCAGGAATGACATGCAGGCTCATCTCCAGCACCATCACCTTGAGATCTGTGATATGTTTCCACACACATGTATTTCCTCACAGCATTTATTTCTTAAAAGATATCCCTGGAGGTGATACCCTGTGGAGTCACATGTGAGCAGAACAGAGGGAAGACAGCTAAATAATTCTATGCCATTATTTTTCTTTCCCGGTTTAACACTGATTATGCTGAAATTAGTTACACAATGGGAAGTCCAAGCCTTGTACATTTTCTCATCCCTTTGGTCCAGGATCCACATCCTTAATCCATGTGTAACTGAGTCCCATATTTGAAGAGGTGTAAAACACCACCCTGTTTAATCATTAAGTCACAGACTACCTGTCCGAAGTATCTCTCCCTCAGTTGTATAGAAGAACAGATGGAAATCTGGTGGAGATTTTGATGCCTTTCTCTTCATAAGGACCCATCTGCTGAGCCATTGATTTGGCAGCTCCTGTGAAAAGATGAACACACAGAGTGAGGGTGGAATCTGTCTTGATCCTTCACTCAGTAGTAGCACAGGTATCTGCAGGCTAGTCATGCCAAGGTTTGGACCTCTGATTTCAGTGCTGGTCTCCAAAAGGCAGGTACAGAAAATCCTGCAGCTGATATACAGTTTGTTCCCTCCTCCTCTTCAGCTCAAATGACAAAAACACAGGACACAATGATGATCACTCAGTATACAAGTGACAAAATCTCATCCCCAAAAACACCCTGTAAGACTGCAACCTTTCCCTCACCTGTAGGAATTAAAAACTATGCACAAACATTTAGTTCAGAATGCCCTAGAGCTCAAAAGCCAACACCACCGCAACCCTGCCAGGGTTTTTGTCCTCTGGTGACCCAGCACAATTGAGGAGCTGTCAGGTATTTGGTATCAAATTTCCTGTAAGTTAACTTCCTTTTTGTGGTCTGTGAGTCCTCCTGGTACATAAAGACTGTGGAAAGGAACCACTCTGAAGGGAGATACAGTCTGTTCCAGGTAGAGCCCTGACAACTCCAGAAAAGGGCAGTCTTTGCCAAAAGACCAGAGTCCATCTATTAGCTAGCCAACAGCATGTCTGCACTTGCAAACAAAGCAAAAACTCACAACAAAAGTGCTTTCCAGCACTCAAGTCTGGACATATAATTCTGCAAGAGGAGTTTTGTTGTAAGAAACTCTCCTCCAGCCTGAAGAATCAGACACTGTTAGAGACATGCATTATTCAGCTCCATTCTGTTCTGATGACTTGCTCAGCTCAGCGGCTGTATTGCAAAAGGTAAACAGGTTTCTACCCATAATCTTGTTGTCTCTGAGCAGCAATCCATCTGTCTCTCATTTATAGTATAGTCTAGTGGTATGTCTTCTTACCCAGGTAACACTCCCTTCAGATACTATTTTAATAGCACTGAAGACAGACAAAACCCCAGATTTGCCTAAGCAAATTTAAAAGAGCTATTTAAAGATAAAGATGCAGCAAAGCTGAAGTTAATACAGTAAAGATTTCTCAGGAGGGTTCCTAAATGGAGAAATTACTGAGAAAGAAAATAATTCACCAGAAAGCTCCACAAAATAAAATGAATTATAGCAGCTTCTAGTTAGGACAGTATTGTAAGGGATATATGCATATAGAGAAATCTTGAGATTGTAAATTCCATTCCTAAGAGGCTTCTGTCTGCTAGTGAAAGATTTAGGTTTGACTCTAGTCTTTGACAGAAATATCTAATGGTCAATTTAGAAACTTCTCAGGAGCCTGAAGCTTGTGTTGTTTTTCAGCATACCAAGGACAGAAAGGTTCAGAGCTCATGAGACAAAGACGCTGGGAAACAGTTAATAGGACAATAAAAGCTAGGTTATGTGTTTTGGGAATCTATCTATGATGGGTTGGTTTTGCACTGCTGCAAACTCTGTTATGAAAATGGAGGTTATTTACACTGTAAATAGATAATTACCCATGTCATTCAGACAGAGTCCCTTGCAGAAAGAGATGGCAATTGTCGAGACTAACCAGTTTTTCAAGCCTGACAAACAGATCAGCTCCTGAGGGTATATGTACTGTCTTGTTAACTAACCCCTTGAGAGAGAGGACCTACAGTTATAAAAACATGCTGTTCCCACTGGCCATTTTGCATTAAAAGTGAAAAGGCAGAAGCAAAACCTGACCTCAGAAACACCAGGAGACTCCAGAGTCTGGAGAAGCAGGCATGTGAAAGCATATTAAGGAAGAGGAAAGATCCTGGGCTGAATAAATAGGCCTGATCAAAGCCCAAATAACACTCAAGAGCAATGCCAGAAGTGAAGCAAGGTTAAGCGTATGCAGATGTTTCACTGTTCAGTCTCAATCTGTACATGACCTCTTGGACTATCTGACTCAAACAGTAAGTGTGTCTAAAAGGCTTTGGGATGCCTACTTGTTACAAGCCTGAAATGGTAAACAGTAAATTAAAACCTCATGCAAAGGCAGGGCCCTGGGAGAGAACAGGCTTAAGTGGTGTGGGTGCTTCCAGATGTCAGCCCTGGTCCAAGGCAGCTGTATTTGAGCAAGGAGGTGATTGACGGCTTGTATGAAGAAAAGAGAAGGAAAAAAATAGTGTCTACGAGCTAGTGAAAGTGAGCAAAACTTCACAAAGCAGTGCCCCAAGCCAGCTGCATCAAAAGGCAGCAGGACCATTTTACAACAAGAGGTGGGCCCAGAAGGCTGAGGCACCACAGCCTGGCACTAGTGGGACACCCTGTCAGCAACCCAGCATGCCCAGCACAGCATCTCCCCAGGAGCCGGGGGACAGCACCCAGGAAAGTCCCCCAAAAGGCACAGAGTGCCCACCCTCCCTATTTTCACCACTATGACTTCCTTCAGAGCTGAGGCCAGGGCTCGGATATATTACTGAACATGATAAGCACTAACCTCATTATTTAATACACCTCTGGAAGACAATGAAACTGATAGGAGAACCACAAAAGCCCCACCAAAAATTGGGCAATACAAAACTCTCTGGTGCTTCTTCATCCTGCCCTTCATCTGTCAAATGCAAGTCCTCAGATGCAGAGGACATCAAATGGTCTCCATCTGTACAGCACCTTGCACAGTAGAGTTAAATTTTAGTAAGGTAAGCATTTCATGTCAAATGACAAATACATGAAATATCAATTACTATTTCCACAGAAATTTCATGTGGGCAGGTGGGAATTGTTCAAGACGATCATATGTATTCAGTTCTTCACACTAATAATTCATTTACTGCAAACTTTCTTCACATTAAAAATGTCAGAATGAGTGGAAAAAACCCCAAGCATTTAGATGGGTCTTGTTGCATGGGACAGCTTGTGAGATAAGATACAAATACAGAAACTGACCAAGACAATAAAAAAGGCAATATCAACTCATGTCAAACTTCCACTGTCACAAAATCATTCAATTTTTAGAAGATGGGTACTCATCATTTCTTTAAAATATAAGTCCCTTCAAAAGACCTTGAATATCTTTTGACTAAGATCCCCTTGTATCAAGAGTCTCTCCTGAAAGTATTTCAGACCTTTCATTTTCAGGTCTTCTAGTGCACCAGCATTAAGGAGAAGACCTGAAGCATTCTTCTATTAATATCAAAATTCAGGATTATTTTTGCTTATAGACAACTATTTTTGGAAAGCTTCATGCAACAGTCAGAACAGATCATTACTTGTAAGCATTTACCTGCAGTTTGTTCTAAGTACATACCAAGGACAGACAGCTGTCAGTATTAACCAACGAAAGAATTGTCTTGCCATCAAAAGTGGCTGAAACCTCTAGAAAGTGCAGCTGAGGACACAATCTCTGATGAAACAGGAGTTGGGAAACATGGAGAGCTACATTTTATCTTTCAGGAAAAATTAGGAGGGTAGAATTGGTGCACTGCAGAAATGCTTGTGGAAGGAGTAGATGAGAATCTCCCCAAGAGGAGAGTCCACCACTGGGAGTCATTATGGGAAGGTCTTTCCAAAAGCTTCACCCTCCTTAGACATTTCTTAATCAAATCCAGGTCTAAAATCATGGGGCAGGACAGCTAACCAATCTGATGAAAGAGTGCAGACTAAATAACAGTACAGCATTCAAGAGGCTGTAAGAGTGAGGCTTGAGTTCTTCTAGACTTCAGAAATATGAGAACTAAGGGAAAAAATATAACAAAATTCTTTCTTTGAACTATCTTAATCCAAAACACATTGATGTTCTGTGAAGACTTCACAAAAAAAATAATGCAGCTTAAGTCAAGCCAAATGTAGCAAGAGAAGCCACTGAGATGGATATCAAGGTCTATCCATCCAAAAGGAAACCTCAGTCTCCAGCACTGTCAATCTAACACCTCTTGNATCATATCCTCTCCCAAGTGTCTATTGGAGAAAAAAAAAACACAGAAGATTGCTGTACACACAGAAAGTGAGCAAGTAAAATAATCATGCATGTGTATAAAATACAGCACATATGATTTATACATAAACAGTATTCATGTATCTAGGAGTTACTAAGCATCATTACTTAAAGAAAATGTTTACAATATTTAAATGCAAATAGTCTAAACTGCAGAAAGTCAAGGTTTTCCTCATGTCTAATTCTTAAATAAAGCATTTTGAAACATCATTGAGGTAAAATTTCTTTTATAAATCTTTATCTCCATGGTCATAGCTTTACAAAATCCATGTCTTCTCCTGACACAAAGGGAGCAGTTACTTCTCAATCCCACCACACAGGTTAGGTAAACAAAACCCCTAAATTAAAATAGCACTGGGCGCGGACACAAAATCCAGAAATCAAAGAAATATGGAGCTGAGAGTGTCACATGCAATGCCACACAAACTGACACCACTCCCCATTGTGCCAGTTAAACCCAAAACAACTGCCTTTCAGTCCGGGACTCACTTTCCTCTCACATTCCACAAAACAGGTATTTGCTCACCTGCAAGATGAGAGGGAGAGACTGGCAAAAAACAAATACTGGGGACTGGGACTCTCCAGCCACGGCAGAGCACTCCAGCCCAGAGTTACCAGGCACAGACCTGGGGAAAGGTGATGCCTCTGAGCTTCTAGCCAAAAAACAGGTATAAATGGCATCACAACATCAATTGCAGTAATTGGGGATTTGGTGGTTGTTCAATACGAGTGCAGCTGGCATCCTGAAGTGTCAGGGCTGTAGCATAACAGCGAGCAAGAGCAGAATGTAAAATACAGCAAGAAATACACACGCAACTTCATCTCATGCTCTCTCTGGCTGCTCTTTGAAGTTGGGTAGATTCTTTTAAACCATGCTGCCATTTTAGCAGGAAGAACTGGTGGTCAGGCATGTGTCATCTCACAAGACTACACCATTCCAAGAAGACACAGCTGTCCCAGTACCTGCATGCCTCAGCGAGCACCACAGAGCAACCTGTGGGAGAGGCACACAAACAGTGGGAAGTGATGGAGGAATCAGGCCCCAGAGGGTCTGAGGGATTCACATTTCTTTTGTCATGTGAATGGAAGAGCATTGCAGAAACCAGTTCTGCATATTTTCAGGGGTTGGGGGGGAAGGGGGGTGGGGAGGGAAGTACAATAGCAGTCAAGCAAAGAGAACAATTAGTGTTTTCAAGCTGACCTTGCTTTTTTTCCCCATTTTTTTTTCACACATTCATCTCTATCATCTGTTGAGTGACCTTTTTAGTGTTCCCTACTCCATTAGGTCATCTTTGTGTACATCCTAGTGCCAGTTCCGTTAACTATAGGCTTCAGATCTTGGGCATCCTCCCTTCCTGTACCCAGGTAATGGATTTCCAAGTCTAAATACACTGTGCCCTCACCATGAAAGCTTTCCAGAGGCAAGACAAGGGGCATGTTGTGACAAAAAGACTACACAAAAGACAGTAGCAACAGGATCTGTCACTCATCAAAAATTCAACAGAACGCTAAAACTACAAGCTTGAATTTAAGGGTGCTATACCTCAAACACATTGGTGTAAATATTAGCACATTTTTTACAAATATGATTTAGACAAAATATTTGCGCACAAATATACAACAGCCTGGAGAAAAGGGCCAACAAGGACCCCAAACAGCAGGGGCAGGACCAGCAGGCACCCCTGCACCAGCACGGGCACTGGGGAAGGATCAGCAGGTCCTCCTTGGGCCACTGAGCCTGATAAAAGAAACACCAACAAACCTACAGGGACATGGGAATGACACAAAGACACTGGGGCTGGGGCAGCAATTCTCCAGTGACCACAAAGGAAGTCACTGTGCAGATTTTGGGGTTCAGTTGCTCACTTTTGTAGGCAGTGCTTAATTGTGCAGTTGCTTATTTCTTGGGTTTGAAAGATATCTGATATAAGAATCTTCTTCCCTGCTTCTATCTCAGATACCTGTGCCATTCTCTTCCTACACAGAGTTATCCTAGAATTTGGAATGAGGGAAGGATAGGCTGAAGAAGTGGGGAGAGCACAGGAAGGTGAGTGATTGTCCTGTGGGTGTGACTGACTACCAAGATACACATATAGGATGTGGGCTCTCATATATAGCTAGAATGTTCATGTGTAGCATATACAGCTACCATTATGCTTTCAGAAGCACAAGAAAACAAAAACGCAGGTGATTTTTACACAAGGTCCACCCAATATCAGAACAGTGTCTCAGATCATCAGGGAAAAAGTTATAATTTCTGTTCCATAATAACTTCAGAATTCTTTCCAATTAATGTCCATTATCAGTAAAGGCAAATATATTTTCAAAAAAAAAGCAAACTTAACAAAACTCAAATCGTTCCTCCGTTATACTCACGCTGTGCTACAGAAGTCTTGATTCAGGGCAGAATTAGCCCCTCTCTGTTTAATAGCTGTTGCAAAAGTAGAATCATTGCACCCTACCTGGAATTGGAATTGATGACAAACCTCGCAGTCACTTGTATTGCTTATTTTTCCTGCTGTAGGAGATTTCTGAACAGCTTCACTACAGTGCAGGTTAGAAGGTGACTCACTGGGCCTACGCCCAAGAAAGGAAATATTGCTTCTCAACAGGTTACATTCCTAAAATTCACCAATTTGAAGCAGTTTTCCCTTCATATTTTTAAAAACTGGACTTCTGCTCCAAGGAACTGAAGAACAAAACAAAGGATCTTCTCTATCTTCCAGTAAAAATCACCACTGGCAGAAGATTTTTCACATTTTGTTTAATCCTGCGTTTCTTTTAAATCAAAAAGTCATTTTGGGAAGATCCTGGTTATGACCCAGTTTCTACAGACACTGCAGCAGCCTGGGCTGATCTAGGTTGAATGTCAAGAGGGTCATTTTTTTAAGAGTAAAATGACACAGAGCCAGCCCTGAGTCATGTCATGCACAGCTACAGAAGCTGCACAAACAAGTTAACAGTGGGGCAAACAGGTGGTGGGTAAGAGGTGTTGTGATCTGCCTCCTCCAGCAGCACCAAAGACCTGCAGGTAAAGGAGGAGGGGGCACCTACCAGGGTTGCTACAAAGTCGGCTTTACTGCTGCTGCCTTTATGACAACAATATAAAGTAACTCCCACAACACAGTGAAGATAAGCTCTTTAAAGAAAATATAAAAGCATTAGCTTGGCAATTCATCCAAACCTCACCATGCATCGTAGACATTTTTGAAGTTTAACAAAGAAAAGCACATCATTAAAGAATACTGCTCTATCACCATTCTTATGCAAATCCTTTCAGACAGTTGGGTGGAAAATTTCATCGAACACAGTGAAAAATAAATGTTGCAGGGTGAAAATTTCAGCTATACCAAGTGCATCTATCACTTGTATAATCCAAACTACTGTATGTGCCCTGACTACAGAATTAGTATTGATCCATTCACCATGTAAACATCAAGTACTTTCTATTATTACTTGAAATAGCATGCTATCACAATTTCTATTTCCTCCCTCTATCTTAAATAGAAGTATTGCACATTAGCTCTTCCCTTCATGTACTTTTTTGCACAGCTATCTAACTACAGTGTTCAAGGCTGTGCTGGGTTTCCTGCAGACATCTGCAGTATTACCATCAAAGTACTTTATTTTCAAGTCATCTCTGATGGAAGGCAATACAACTCTCATTTACACTGAAACCTGTTACTGTGGTTTCTTTTCATAAAACACACAGAGCCCTTTGTTTTAAGATCTCTCTTGTGACTACTATTGAGAATGACAATATCAAGCAGCTTCTGCAAATGTTGCTCACACACCTCTCAGGAGCATCACTAAGATAAGAGTGGACTGCTAGAATCTGAACAGCTATGTCATGTGAGCACATACAAGTGGAGGGGGGGAAAAAATCATGATTTCCATCTCATTTGTCTCAACAAAAATAAGCTGCTGTGGCTTAAACACAACTTTGGGAAGTGTGGGAGATGCTTAGAAGCATAACACATTTCACCTGTTAGAACCTTGCTTTTTCTTGGAGCACAGTGAAAAACATAAAATGGAAAAGATAAGGGCTTATCTCCAGGAAAGTTCTCAAATTTTAGACTGAGAGTTGGTCCTAAGACTCCAGCAAGACACCCCAGACTCTGAGTGATGAAGTGCCAAAGCTCAGAGCAGCTCTGACTCAGTGTAAGAAGGCCAGGGAGGAAGAGCAGCCACCCCTAGAACCTTATAAAAGCAGCCCACAAGGAGTGAAGGCAATGAGGGTGGGGCAGTTTGTACACAAAGGGCTACAGTGAGCTCAGCTGGTGGTCACTTCGCTTGGGAAGGAGCCCAGCTGTGGTATCCACTCAGTGGAGAGCCCTCTGCACTCACCAGAATTGACGTGGTGACACAAAGGGAACTGCCATGAAAACATGCAGCTACCCAGGCTTTGGCTGCAGGGAGTGCAGAGCCTGGCATAACGGGCATGGCAGCAGGGACAACAGCAATGTGAGGTGTGGCAGGTGGATCATCTGCTCTCCTGCTGGCAGAGCTTCAGGAGGAAGTAGGAAGGAGAAGAAGAATCAGGGACTCCGAGGAGATTGACTTGGTGGAGCCACTCTCTACCATCCCGGAGGCAGATATACCAGCTGGCTGCACCACAAGAACCAGAGGATCCCCTATTCTCTCACCAGCAGGCAGGAGGAAGATTCCTAAGCAATGGAAGGGAATGGAAATAGGTATCCTCTCAAGATAGCAGATGCATCCCCTCCCAGCCTCCCGCACCTTCCCAGCTCCCCTCACATAAAAGGAACAAGGCTTTGGAACTTGAGGGTCAGACAAACAACAGCCAGGATCTCCATGCAGGTTAGAGAAATCACCAAAGGCCAGCAGCCTTGTCATCCTACCCCTGCATCACCATCACCCCAGCCAAGAAAAAAAAAAAAGGTCAGCTGTGTCAATGCCTCCCTTCCAAGAGGGACACAAGGCCCAAAATACTTGCCGGATGCATGCCAGCACACTGGGAACTCTGCTGTCTTCCTGAGTAAAGGAAGTTACTAGAAAATTCTGTAGTTTGGTGTGGCTCTCTGGGTATTATCCACTTCTGGTTCTCCAGGCGGGCTCTTCGTGCACGTTGAATTTTGTGAGTGAAAAACCTAGTCAGGCCCAGGGACAGCCCCTTCCTTTGGGCTCCCTCCGAGTTCTCAGTCCGTGTTTTGGACCAGAGTCCTCCTCTTTATTGTGGTTCTTCTTTTGGTTAAAAAAATTTCATTTCACAACCGGTCTCACTGAGTTCCTTGCACTGTCGGGCTGCTAAGGTTAGTGGGGCGCCTCCCAAGCAGCACGGAACTCTCGTGGGAAAAAAACAAGATTGTATCACGTCGGGGTCACCAAGTCTGTTATAAATATGGTGAGCCAAATAGTAATTAAGAGAAATAAAAATTTTTTTCTTGTCACTGCGAGCAAAAATATAGGAAAATAACAAAAACACAGGTAAAACAAAGCCACATGAAAACAAATCCACCATAAAACAAAGCCACAATAAAGAACAAATTTGATCAAAATGGGGATGCGAAATTGGGGATCCGCACTGTGTCTTCCTTCATTCACCCCAAAATCCTGTTTTCAGGGTCCAGTTTTTATACTTTTTATTTTCCCTGAGGCAGGGTTCTCCTTTGTTCCGTGTTTGGATGATGGTATTCATGGGCCCCCCGAGTGGACTTCAAGAAGGAATCATAATGGTGTCTGAGTGTTGGCTGCAAATCATATTCAGATTCTGAGTGGGGTTTCTCGGCAGACAGAGGAAACGTCCATTGGAGAGGCAAACCATCTCGGAGCTGATGGTCCAGCCATCAAATATGTTGGTTCGACCAAAATCCCTCCTTTCAATTGCTGATAACTTCAGATCTCCCTTTCTCAGCTCTGTTTCTCCTTCCTGTGACTATGACAATGCCTCCCTTCCTGCCTGTAATTCTTTTATTTCTTCAGCACAAATTAATACACATAGTTTATTTACAACAGGGGGGAAACAGGAAAATCCCACAGGTGAATACCTGTCTCTCAGCCTGGTGTCACTGGCAGGATTTTGGTGTTTTCGAGCACAGTTCTGTTTACTTGACATTCACTGCTGACAGAGGACACCTGCTCCAAGGGTGTTGAGTCCCCCACCCTCATTCTCACGGCCTACCTGCTTCTCTGCTCTCTGCCTGCCACCTGTGGTGACAGCACAACCCAATAAAGAATCCACAGGAGATGAGCTTCTCACCTACCCCACAGCCATGCTGTGGGCCACAAAAATATGTTCACTCTTTTGTCTCCATAAGTGCAAAAATATAATAATCTGATGATCTAATAAAGCACACAATCTGTAAAGTCCAGAGAAGGCATTGAGAATGGCAGGACTCTTTATTTCCAGAACAACAGTGCATCTCCCAGATCTTCCCTGCACAAGCCAATATACTTAAGCCTCCAGCCTCAGAGGTCAGGACAGTGCCTCTTCACTGCATTCAGTGCAGGTTACCCAATACCACAGCACACCAAAATGTCAGCTGCAATGAAAATTCCACGAGCTCTGAGCCCTGGAAACATCTGGCCAGTCTCAAACCATGTAGGAGGAATGGCAAACAGCAAAGGGCAGGCAGGACCAAGGCAGGGAGGACTCACAGTCAGCTGGTGTTCATGCACCTCCCACCACAGGCTCATTTCCCTTAGCAGACCTGAAGCCCCTCCCTCAGAGACCCATGTGGAAAACAAAGGAGACAGATGGTAAACGAGAGTAGATCAGACTGGACTGGTAATGATTCACACCAGCAGATAAACTGACCACTGGGTGCTGGAGTGATGAAGGGCAATTTCAACACCCCTTACCCCTTCCCACCAAAAAAAAAAGGAAGGAAATAAGAAAGCCCTGTTTCTGGGGAAAATATGCCAGCTTTGGTCCTGGGCATGTTTCTTATTGTTCATAAATCATGTAGGTCTGTGGTCCCAAGCAACTGCTGACAGACATCTGCTGAGTGGGATTCTTTGGATATGACTCAACGAAGAGAAAAGATTCTCTCCTCAGAAAACCAAATAAACCAGGTGCCTGGGATGCACCAGGGATTATCTGACAAAAACCTAAACACAAAGACAGAAGACTGCCTCCAGGTTCTGTCACACAGAGAAGTGCTCTGGATTCAACAGAAGCATTCTTCTTCAGCTCTCAACTTCTCAATCTGTATCTCAAACCCAATACAAAAGAGAGGTTCTCCAGCAGTTTCTCCAGCCCCTGTCTGAGCTCTCCTCTTGGGAATTTCAGATGTAAGCACAAATGCCAGTACTGTGTGCCTTGTCATCCACGTTTAGCTGTGGGGCTGCTGCAGCAGTGACCAAAGTCACTAGGAAGAAGTTGCTGACAGACCCTGAAAACAAAACTGACAATTCAGCATAGCACTCAGGGAGTGGAGTAGCTCCACCACTCTGAAAAAGGATGGAATTGTAATGTACTTTGAAATTCACTGGTAGGTGGGCAAATAACTCCCCTTGGGCTGCCTGAAAATCTTTGGGAAGGTGATCAGAAATGACTGTGTTATGAGCACATCACAGAAGGAGCTGGAAATGAAGGGAGGAGAAACAGAAGCGTAAGGGAGATGCAGGAAGTAAATAAGTGCATCTTTAACTCATTCAGTGGATCCGAATGGAGCTGCTTTTCACTGGCACTGGAGCTGCTTTTCACTGGAGCTGCTTTTCACCAAGGATACATTGTAGCAAGTCAGCATACTATTATCAGCTTGATCACTCATTTATCTCTCTCTCACATCTTCCACCAGTAATTAGCACCCCAATATGTTCTTGAGTATCACCTCTGTGTCCTTTGCCCGATCTGCTCTTTGCCAGACCATCAGCATTGCTTGGTTTCTCAAGACACATTTCAGACACCATGAATCTAAATAGCATAGACCTCTGGACCATCCCTTGAAATCAGGTTTGTCTGCTTGTTTATTTAAAGCTGTGTTATAAAACATGCTGAAGTGTTCTCTTTTCTTCTTTTTTTTTTTCTATTTAATTAAGCAATGAAGAAAAAGGGAAACTGTGCTATCAGAATGATTCAATAAGTCTTGCTGTTATTCTCACACAACTGCTAATTATAAGATCATAAAACAGTTTTACTCCTACTTAGCCTAAAATAGTCAAGTCTTACACATAATCAGGTACATAAGAAGCAAGTAATGCTTTATCATTTACTTGGCAGCCCATCACCATCAGTATCTGTGGCATGAACCCAGAATACTCCTGAAAAAGGTTAAAAGAGGAACACTTGCTAATATGCCAACACTGTTTCCTAATATTATGGCTAGAGTATCTAAAAAGTAAAAGACAAAGCTTCTCTCCAGGACACTTAGGAATGTGGTCTATGGCACTAAATGTAACTTTTCTAAAAAAAGGAAAATAGAAGTCCAGCAGCCAACTTGTCACCATTACAGCCAGATCCTCCAGCTATCAGTGCAACCTGCTCACTTTGCCCCTCAGGAGTGGAGGGGAAATTCACTCATGAATAAGATGAGGCATTCTGGCAGACTAACCCCTAGGAAACATAGAGTTTGGCCTGTCCCACTGTGTCTTCTTTAGTTTCCAGGCTACTGTTCAACCAGAACTGTTCAACACGTCACCCTAGACAGTGACCTTCAACAGCACAACCAACCACATGCAAGGCTGGCACACACCTACTTTGCAAAGCCAAAGCAGTTTTTGCATTCCCTACATAGGTCTCCCAGATGAATGTGCTGGCCACTACCCTCCTGAATAAAAGGATCTGAACTTCAGCAGAGCAACATCCTGCTCCAGCTACTGTACTAACGTCAAAAGGGACGCTTTCTGTTTGCTCACTTCAAAGCAACCACAAACATTTCCTCTTGGTAGAGGGTTTTCAAAGTGCTTGAGTCTATTGCCAGCACTCCAGAGAGTAGGAGAGACTGGAACAACCTCCTGCATTTGCAAGCTTCCAGAGAGATGCCTTTAAGGTGTTCTTCCTTCAGCATGCAACTTCCTTAGGGTGCCCATTCCTTGTTACATGCTGGAACCAAGACGTCTGGCTGTAGGCCCTGAATCAAAGCAGTCAGACACACAGAAGCTCATTAATTTTGCCACCAAATTTAAAGCAACCCTTGCATTCTCTGTTGGTTTCCACCCTGGTGCAAACCCCTGCTCAGATTCTGCTTCATCTGGTGCTCAGGTGCAGAGGTGCAGAGTGCAGGGTGCTGATAGGAAACAGTCTCTTCTTTCTTTGGCTTTAACTGCGTTGGCACCCTCAGCTGTGCTCATCCCTCCCTTCCTCTGCCAGCTTCATGCATAGATCTCTGTATCTGAGCTCCGCAGATGTGAACTCCAGATGCACAGCCATCCCACTGGCAAAATACATTTCAGCCCCACCAATCACCCTGCCCTTCTTGATCACTACTGCAGTGTGAATTAGAGCAAATTTTCTGTAGCTTCTGTCATGCAGACGTTTTGTGCATGTGTATCTACACAAAGGCTTCCCTCAGGGAAACTTCCCTGAGATTTTTCAGGATGTGACGCCTGCATCTGCTGTAAAAACCAGGAGGAAGTGTACAGGCAATGAGTTAGGGAGCTCCTTTCCCTACACCAGGATAGAGGCATGTACACAGGTCAGTTTATTTGGCAGAAGTCAGAGAGAATCTGCAAAACTTTAATAGCCCAAGCTCTAGAACCATAATAACAGATCTCCATTACAAACTGAAGTCCAAACTCTCAAATGTATTCAAGCTCTTGAGTTCCTTTGGTGTCAGCACCATTGATTATCTGGGCCTGACCTACAAAACTTCAACTACAAAAGCAAAGCCACGATCATGACTGTTTTCTCCATGGAATTCATAAAGTGTCCAAAATCACCTTCCGTAGAAGAATGGCAGTAGATGGTCTTTAAGAACCCTACAAGAAACTACAAGAGGAAGCTCCTTGAGAAGCATTGTTTTCTTTCTATATAGCAGAAACACATGTTTTTTCCATTGCTGCTGATGCTGCTGTCTAAATGAATCCCACATAGACAGTTAGTTGGATCCTATGAAGCAAGAAGGCTACACTTGGCACCTGCTGTGTTACAGATTGTGCCTGTGAATTGGAATTTACAAGGACAAGACCAGAGAGAACGGCAAAAAACAATGAGGTGTTGAGAATGATGTATTTGCCCGAACTATATTAATAATTTGTCATTAAGGATAATAAAGACTGCCATGCATTTAGCAGTGAAGATCTCCTTCCATAATTCTTCAGTGTGGGACCTTAGCCCTTTACAAAATCAGCTTTTGGGCAGAACGACTATCCTACATTGCCAATGCATGAGAACAAAATCCAGTACCCAAATACTACTGTTGTGTATATTTTCATTAAACAATGCCATTGAAAAGGTTGTACTGTGGGTGACAGGTGGCATTACCCATGTAACTTCCCTCTGCATAGCTAAACCCAGCCACATTGCTAATTCACAGATTTTAAAACAGCACATCCCTTAACAAAGGAAGTAAGAAGACTGCCAGACAGCTGCCTGATGTTTGGGCTTGTCTAGTGAGAGCAGAGGAGAAATCTCAGAAGGCCAAAGCTGTTCACTTGGTTATCTGTTAGCAGGGGAAGAACCCTGGTGCAACCCATCAACAACACCTCTCCAGGATATGCACAGTGTGTGTGTGTGTAATATAGATGGAAAAAAATAACGGTGTTTATGTGAGAAATTTCTTTCCAGCCTGCTCATATAAATCAACCAAACGTCCCTGACACACAGAAAGAAAATTTCAAAAACTGCAGAACTAAAATATAGGATCATAGAATCATAATATCCTGAGATTGAACGGACCCACAAGGACCATCAAGTCCAGTTCCTGCCCCACACAGGACAGCCCCAGAGTCACATCATGTTCCTGAGAGTGGTGTACAAATGCTTCTTCAACTCTGGCAGGTTTGGTGCCATGACTACTGCACTGGGAGCCTGTTCCAGTGGCCATACACCCTCTGGGGGAGGATCCTTCTCCTAATATCCAACCTAAACCTTTCCTGACACAACTTCAGGTCGTTCCCTGGGTCCTGTCTCTGGTCACCACAGAGCAGAGATCAGTGCCTCCCCCTCCTCTTCCCCTCACCAGGAATCTGCAGAACTGCAGTGCAGTGTCCCCTCACTCTTCTCTTCTCCAGCTCAACACACCAAGTATCCTAGCTGCTCCTCACATGGCTTCTCCTCGAGGCCCTTCACGATCCCCATGGCTCTCCTTTGCACATTTTCTAACAGTTTAACATCTTTCTTATGTTGTGCACACAACACTCCAGGTGAGGCCGCCCCAGAGCAGAGCAGGACAATCCCTCCCTGGCCCAGCCGGCCATGCTGGGCCTGGTGTCCTCAGGACAGGGATGTCCCTCCTGGCTCCAGGGCACTGCCGGTTCATGTCCAACTGGCCATGACCAGGAGCCCCAGGTCCCTTCCTGTGGCATTGCTCTCCAACATCTCATTCCTCAGTCTGTCCACATATCCATGGTTACCCCATTGCAGGGGTAGAATCCAGCACTTTCTCTTGTTAAACTTCCCATAGTTGGTGATTGCCCAGCCTTCTCATTCGTCAAGGTCTCTCTGCAGGGCCTCTCTGCTTTTGAGTGATTCAACAGTTCCTCCCAACTCAATATCATTGGCAACCTTGCCTAGTATCCCTTCCAGTCCTGAATCCAGGTAATTTTTGAGGATGTTTAGGAGCACAGGGCCAAGAATGGAACCCTGCAGAACTCCACCAGTGGCAGGTCCCCAGCCCATAACCCTCTGTGCCTGACCTGTGAGCCATTGCTCACCCATCCTATGATGTGTTTATCCAGCTGTGGGATGAATATTTTGTTCAGAAGGATCCCGGGAAAGACAATATGGAAAGCTTTGCTGAAGTCCAAAAAGATTACATCAATCTGGCTTCCCTTTATCACCTAGGTGGGTTATGTTGCTGTAAAAGAAAATCAGGTTTGACAAGCAAGACTTTCTGCTCATGAACCTGAACTGGCTGTGACCAGTATGTCCTCCAGGTGTTTTTCAATACCTCCCAGAATAATCTTCTCCATAATTTTACTAGTTACTGAAATGAGGCTGACAGGCCTGTTGTTTGCAGAGTCATCCTTCTTGCCCTTCTTGAAAATTGGGACATTCACTCACTAGCTTCCAGTCAACTGTGACTTTTCCAGATTCCCAAGAACACTCAAAAATCATCAAGAGAGGCTTTGACATGATGTCAGCAGCCTGATGACTATTTTTTCATAAATTCCATGAGGCTCTATAGACTTAGAGGATTCAGCTGGAGCAGCATATCCTATGCAAATTCAGGGACAACTGGGAGCTGATCATTCTCATATCCATGGTACTCCAGCTCAGGGCATTGGGACCCTTTAACCTGTCATGTGTGTTGAAGATGGAAGAGAAAAAAGCATTGAACACCTCTCACTTGTCCATGTCTCTGTTTCTGAGGTGACTATCCTCATTAAAGGACTCACTCATGTTATTTCTGGACCACCTTTTGCTATTAACATACTTAATAAAAACTATTTTTATTGCCCAACTCCAATTAGGTTTTGGCTGCACAAATTTTCTCCCTACAGTGGCAAGCAGCATCTCTGTATTCCTTCCATGTCATCCAACCTTGCTCCTACTGGAGAAATGCCTTTTTTACAGTTGAAGCTTCCAACGATCCTTGCTTAATCAAGCTGACCTTCTGCTTCATCTGTTTGACTTAAGGCATTCTAGAACTGCCTGCTCCTGTGGTTCTGGGAGGGGGTGCATGAAAAATGGACAACACTAATGGAGCCTAGCACCTTCAAAAGTGTTTGCTGAGCAGCCTGATGTCTGCTCTTCCCATGTCCAGAGCTGAAGTTTTGCTGGCACTTCTCCTCCTCTCAAAAAAGATTTTAACATGTATTTGACATGTAGTACCTTGTAATGCTAAATGGAGCACTGACCAGCTTGATGCACCAGTGTTTGGAGTGACAAGGTAGCACTGGAAGCAACCAAGTGTAAGGAAATCAAATCTAAACTTAAAGGAAAACAAGATACAATCAGAAGAATGCAAAGAACAAGGGGACAACCAAAACTCAAATTTCGCTGTGAACCTCAAATAACCCAGGAAACCACAGGACTGTTGCAGGTGGGTTTTTCCACCCCTGAAGTGCTACAGGCTGGGGGAAAAGCGGCTGGAAAATTACCTGGGGGTGATGGTCAACAGCAGCTGGACACAAGCCCAGGGGAGCCCAGGTGGCCAAGAAAGCCAGTGACACCTCGGCTGTCCCAGTGGTGGTGTGGCAGCAGGAGCAGAGCAGTGACCATCCCTGTGCTGGCACTGCTGAGGCCACACCTCGAGTCCTAGACCCAGTTCTGGGTTACTTCAGGAAATATGTTGAGGTGCTGGAGCAAGTCCAGAGAAAGGCAGTGGAGCTGGGGAAGGGTGGGAGCAGAAGTCTGATTGAGAAGGAGCAGCAGAAGGAGCTCAAGAGGCTCAGATACCTCTCACTCTCCACAATTCCCTGACAGGAGGGGGCAGTCAGATGAGGGTTAGGCTCTGCTCTCAGGGAAGAAGGGTCGGGATGAGAGGACAAAGCCTCAAGTTGCACCAAGGGAAGTTCACGCTGGACATCAGAAGAATTCTTCACAGAAAGTGACACTGGAATGGGCTGTCCAGGGAGGTGGTGGAGTCACTGTCCCTGGTGGTGTTTAAGGAAAGACTGGAATGCACTCAGTGCTCTGGTCTGGGTGATGAGGTGGGGATCAGTCACAGGTCGCACTCGATGATCTCAGAACTGTTTTCCACCCTGACTGACCCTGTGCTTTCGCGGTGACCGCGGTTCCCCGGGTGCCCGGAGCACGACGGTGCCGGGCGGGCGGCGAGCGGCGGAGACACGGAGAGGAAGGACGGGACCAGGAGCCGCACTGAGTCCCACTTGGCATCGGGGGCCAGTGCCCTGCACAGGGTGCCGGCGGGCCGGGAGCGGGGCCGGGAGCAGGAGACGGCGCGGGAGGAAAGCAGGGAGAGATAGATAGAGCGGGAGCGGAACCAGGAGCAGGATCAGGAGGGGGAGCAGGAGCGGAGCCCAGCGTAGGGTCAGGAGTGGGAGCGGAGCCGGGAGCGGGATCAGGAGCGGGAGCGCGCCGCGCCCCGGCAGCGGCGGGCGCGCGCCACCTGCCGGCGGGAGCGCCGAGGCTGCGAGGCCACGTGGCGCCGTCCGGGCCGGGGCGCGCCCCTGCACGGAATCATAGGATCAATGAGGTTGGAAAAGGCCTCTGAGGACACCGAGTGCAGCCGGTGAACGGACACCGCCTTGTCCACCAGACCACTGAGTGCCACATCTAGTTGTGCCTTGAACACCTCCAAGGACGGTCACTTCACCACCTCCCTGGCAGCCCCTTCCAGTGTTGAACAACCTTTTCTATGAATAAATTCTTCCCAATTCCCCGGCACAGCTTGAAGCTCTGTCATCTCATCCTGTCCCCTGTTCCCTGGGAGCAGAGTCCAAGCTCGCCTCCCCTCCCATCCCCCTCTGCCTGTCCCCCCTGTCAGCGAGTTGTGCAGAGCTAGAAGCTTCATTTTCTCCAGGCTGAGCCTCTTCCCCAGCTCCCTCAGCCACTTCTCAAAAGACCTGTGCTCCAGATCCTTTCCCAGCCCTGTTCCCTTCTCTGGACTCACTCCAGCCCCTCAATGTCCATTTGAATTGGGGGGGCCAGAACGGGACACAGTACTTGAGGTGTGGCCTCAGCAGTGCTGAGTACAGGGGGAGGAATCACTTCCCTGGTCCTCCTGGTCATGCTATTTCTGACACAGAACACTGAAAATACTCTCCAGGTATTCTCAAGCACCTTCTCTTGTGGCCTTCAGGCATCATCATTATCCCACCACAGTAGCAGGAGCTGTAGCCTGGCCCCAGAAACAGCCAGAACATATCCCTACCCCATCAGCTGCCATGCTTGGGGTTTCCCCTTTGTTCCCATCCCTAAATTTCAAACCCAAGCTGTGTTGTCCATCTCTGTGGCAGCCCAGCCAGCGTCAGCTTTCATGTGTACTGGGCTTTCCATTTTTCCAACCTGCCTCTTTTCACATCAAAAATTACAGAATTACAGAAGTGTAAGTGTTGGAAAGGACCTCTGGAGATCATCCACTCCAACCCCTTTGCGAGGGCAGGGTTACCTGGAGCAGATGACACAGGAACCTGTCCAGATGGGGTGGAAGTCTCTCCAGAAACAGAGGCTCCATGATCCCTTTGGGCAGCCTGTTCCAGTGCTCTGCCACCCTCAGTGGAAAGTTCCTCATCTTGAATTGGTTTGATTTATGTCCATTGCTCCTTGTCCTCTTGCCGGAAACCACCAAAAGCACTCTTGGCACATGCCTTGGAGATATTTATCTGCACTAATGAGATCTCCTCTCAATCTTCTACAGACAGGCCCGGCTTACACGGTCTCCAAACCATCTTTGTGGGCCTCCACTGGACCCTCTCCAGTAGCTCATTTTCCTTGTCCTAAGGAGCCCAGAACTAGACACAGCACTCTGGGTGCACAGTCCCTTTGCACCCAATTTAGCCCAATTATCCAAAAGAATGTGTGTGGTGCCATGTAGGGTGATCAAAATGTTTGTAGCTTTTCTACTCTGCCCAGGATAGCTTCACATATGCAGTCCTTCACTCCAGCACCCACAATCAGGCCAGCATGGCTCCAGATGACAAGGTGGCACCAGCTGAATGCCCAATACTTTGGTTTGATTTGGTTTGGGTGTGGTTTTGTATGTGTTTATCTTTCAGAAATAACAGCTCTGAGCTTCAGAATAATTACAAGCCCTGAAACCATCTGTGAACACAAGTTTTTGTGGCAGATCATTTGCCATCCAGAAAAAAGTTTTTTTGGGGGAAGGAGAGTGTGCAAAATTCAACAAAACAAACTATGTAAAATGAAGCCACAGTAGACAGCTTGGGAGACTTAGCCAAGTAGGTTATTTCTCACTAACACTATTGCCAATTGTTAGAGGGACTTAAACAAAGACGGTTTTTTAGATTTAATCCAGAATCATCAAAGAAGTAGAGAATTGACAGAGAAATATCATTGCTCCAGAGTCTCACTTAAATCAGGACAACACTTGCATCCATCAACAATCAACTGCCCTGTTAGAGCATATCCTTAATATCAGGAGATAATGGGGAAGTAATTTCTGATAGTATCCATCTTTTTTGAGATGCTTATTACATTATTTCTTTTTGCAATTCTGTACCATGCCATGAAACACCTCAGTGCAGATTTACAAAGATTTATGTAAACACCTCTGTCACGTCACCACTTGCACTGAGGAACTGATAAACCACCTGTACCTGATTCCCCTCCAGGCACGGCAGAACAGATGGATCCCTTTGATGCTGAGTTCCAGGTGATTGCCTAAGGACGGCAGCAGCACAGACAAGGCATTCCAATATTGTCCTCCATCTTCCATGTCCTTCAAGATTTCTAGTAAAGATACAGCCAGCAGCCACTATAAATAACGAGAATTTGTCAAGAGTCTTGTTGCTACTCTAGAATAAAACTGTAAATGCATGGAAGTACTGTACCAGGTAAATGTAGATTTGTATCTTTTGAATTTTTACAGCATGTGTTCTGGAAAAACAACTGAAAAAGGCCCCCTCAGTTCTCACATAGAGTCCGCATTAAGGTAGATAAATAACTATGTCTTATAAAGATTTCAAGCTCTACCTTAAACTGAGTTAATTTTCTCAGACTTATCATTTACATGGGTGAAGAGTGACCAAGCTACAAAAATGTGAATGTTGATTTTTTTTTAATAGGGAAAGCATAGAGAAAAGTGAATGGAAAGGAATATTTTAAAAACAGAAAACATTATTAAAGTATTTCTGGTGGCACTTTTTTCAGCTTATTTTGAACAATAACTCAGCCTGTTAGCAGACTCCTCCAAGATCATGTTAGTAACCTACTGCAAGATTGATCTGGCCATCAGGTTGCCTGTAAATACTTCTTGGCTTCACCACTGATTGGAATACACGCTTCTAGATGGATCCTTCCACTGATTCCAGTAAGTTTGACATCCATGCTGTTCTGAGAAACGCTGAAAAACAACAGAGTACGTGTGTGGACTACAGCAGTCATCAGGGGCACCAGGGGCTTGTTAGTCTTGATGCTTAGAAGGCCAAGAGTAAGAAACATTGTGCATGCAGCCCATCTGCAATTCCAGTGCACTGTAATTTCTAAAAATCAAATGTTGTATCTGTGGATATATTGAAGTGATTACCTTCCATTTGTCAGCCAGTTAGCAGGAGTCTCAAAAGCAGCTTAGACACAGGTAGATATTCATATCCCCAGGGCACTGCTGGAAAAGGAACTTCAGCATGCACATGCCCCCTTGGCTTCTGTTCTGGTAACTGAAGGACACATGTCAGAGCCATCAGCAGCAGAGCAAATACTGATGGAAAAGCCAAAGTCTCAGATTTCCCTGGGAGACCTTCCAAGAGGAGGTCATTACTTACAGCAATGGATGGTATTTTAAGCTGACTAAAGCCACCAGTGGGGCAGGGGACACAGTGGGAGAGGAAGGTGACAGAGATGTGCTAAAAAAGGTAGAAACATGGTGGGCAAAAGCAGGATGGGAAAAAAGCACATAAATAAATGCAAGAGTAGATGTAAATGCTCTTAAAAAGTCCTAACAAGGGCATATTTTAAACATCCCAGTTTCACATGTGTAATTTTTACACATGAGTCTTGGTTAGGCAAACAAGTCTAACCCTGTACCACACCACCACTACTCACCACATCAAGTACACACTTCTGTGCACAAAGGAAAAAGGACATCTGATTCCTATTCCATGAGAAACACTGTCAGCATCATGCACAGTTTGGCCAAGTTTGCAGCAGACCTTACAGCCGAGCAGAATGCCAAAATGCATGATGTAATGGGCTTTGCACTGCACATGATCTCACACTTTATTTGGTGATGAATACTTGCCATGAAGTATTTGCCGAGACAAAGAGAATAAAGCAAGAGTGGTATTCATGCTGTTTGCCAAGAAAAATAGCAGGATATTTGTTTATGTATTTTGCCAAAAAATACCAGGTATCACAATAAACAGGCATTAGGTCAAATTTGTCAGTTACTGACACCACCTACCCAACTGACTGCAGCTGAAACCATCATTTGACCCTCTACTTTAAATAGTTCAGTTACAGGGCTTTGGTTTTTGAGTTAAATTCTCATTGCATACATGTATACTATACATTGCACCTACACACTTCGCTCTTGCAGCATACAACATGAAAAACCATTTCAAAGAGAGCAGAACTAAAGCCTCCTCTAATTTAAGTTAACAAGGAAGGATCACCAGTACCTGAGGTGAGTGTATTCATGGCCACATGCAATTCAAAGTGATATAAGAGCAGTATAAGGTTGCTTTCACCCTTCCACCCTTCTCTGTTTTTTTTGGCATCACCCAGACCTGTCAGCTGAATTACATGTGAGCCTTGTAACACAGATATATTTCAAGTTTGTTGATTTACCTTTTTTTTCCCCAAAGTGAGAAGAAACATGATTTTAAAACAAAAATGCTCTAACTTGAAAAACAATATTTCAAGAAAATTTGTACAATATAATGCAAGCTTAAATACTTTTCTCCTTTTTACCTTTTTTATTTAAAAAAGTCTAAAAGGAATCAAGGTCCCAGATATAATTTCTGAGCAACCTTCTACCTAGACTGAGATTTTGTGACTGGACATTGCCTCCAAAGAGCTCCAAGATGAAGTGCTACCCTATTTTTAGAAAAGATGTTTTAACATCCCAGCCCAGACTGTGGAATTGAAAATTACAAGGATCAGGAGGAATGGGTACTGTTAAAAATTGTGACCAATACATTTCAAATTAAGTCTGGTAAAATATGAAACAGTGAAGGTGAAATACGATTTGCAATAGAAAAGCAGAAGGAAATGAGAGAAAACCTGAATAAGCAATGGAATAATCACATCTGACACACAGCTGTATGCTGTTGAGGGTGAAATGGTTCAAAGGATCATAGTTGAGCAGTAATGATCTAAGGTCCACTTCTGCTAAAGTCAGTGAAGACATTGCTGCTGACTTTACCAAGATAAGGATTATAGAGTTCACAGTTTGAAGGCCAAGTGCCAGACATCTTTAAACTGATAACCTCAGAAAAAAGATCCCTTGTCCATTTAAATCATCTTGAATTCAAGGACTTTGGATTAATTTTGCCAGCCTGTTCCAGCTGGGATGCAGTCATCACTGGATAAAATGACCATGGGAAAGTGTGTTGTAGCAAAAGAAATTCATGATGGAACACAGTTTTATTTGTACCTAGTTGAATATTTCTTACTGATGCTGAGTATTCTTGTCTCATACTGCAACTACTGTTATGAACAATGGGGGAAAAGAGCACTTGATCTGGTCATAAAGGCTGCTGAATTTCATATCAAAAAGAGCTTCAAGAGAGGCTCTGGGCTCCAGATGAGCACTGTATGTGTGTGAGAAAGAATCCTTTGTGTCCACTGAAGATCTAATCCTGAATTTAATCAGTTTCCCTTTGCAGCTGTGTACCTTAAACACAGCACACAGCTTTGCCATCAGGCCATCCTTTCCATCATTAACAACTCAGGCTTCCCTTGAACAAAATATTTGACCTTCAAGTCCTAAAATCCATTCCGCTCCTAGTTTCTTGTCATACATTTCCCAACTTTATAAGCTATAACTAGAGATAGATGGAGACAAAAATAAAGACACTCATTCCCTTGAAACCTTTTTGGCCAGAAGAATTTTGCTGCAGGAAGCAATGGAAGCATAACTATTTTGCTGTTATAAACATTTGAATTGCTCCACCTAAGCAAGGCCAGCTGATGTGTAAGGCAGTCAGTTATTTTAGTACTGCCATGGAATTGGCCAAGGAGCTGCTGAAATATTAATTCCTTTTGACAGGAGCCACGTAAGTTAACTCCAGACAATTACCTCTGGAACTTCCTAAAAGACAGACTTCAGCCATGCAAATTCTTTATACATCCAGGAAGGCACAGAGAAGACAACTGTTTATTGTATAATATTGTCAGTTTCAGGGATGCACAATGGTTACTAGAGACAGGCCATTTTCAGACCCAGATACTTATGGTCAGGAGAAGACTTGTGTTGAAAATGTGCTGTGGGGGATTGTTCCAAAGACTTGATGCTTGCCCTGTAAAACGTGATCTCTGGCTATGCTGCAAATAGTTTTGATAGTGCAGATTTCTATCCTCCACTCAATTTCAGAGAAAGAAACAGAACTTTTCCCTGCATATATGGCTGGAGACAAGTTGACTGTATTTCAATTAGCAAAACTGCTATGTGAAAGATAAATTGTAATTTGCAGGAAGCTTAAATTATATTTAATTATATTATTTAATTAAATTATATTTAATTTACAGGTAACTTAAATTATATGAATCTCAATTCTAATGTAAACCTCTTTGAAAGCTAGAGTTAAACAAACATGCAGATCTACTGCTAGATCTATATTACTGTTGATAGTTTTCAGCTGAACTCTTTTGTACTTCTGTAACAACTTAAATGCAGGAGGTGAAATACAAGGCTTTTGTTCCTCAAAAAAAGGACCTGCATGATGTTTGGTCATCATATATTCTTACCTTTGGAAAAGAAAAGAATGATCTGTCAGCTTTTGGACTGGGTCGTGGACAGTTGGACTAGTGCAGATCCTTCAAAGCAAATTCTGTTTATTTGTTTTGGAAAATGAATTAAATATGACTATGTACTTTTACCAAAAGAAATAATGAAGTGTATTAATAGATCCCATGGCCATTTCAGACAAGTCAAAAAGCACCTTTTGGTTGCATCTTAGTGAACTTGAACATAACCCATTTGCTTTTCAAACCAGGACAGCAGCTTTTGTGTATGAATAAAGTGCACCCATACAGCGAGTCAGTTTAAGCTGGACTAATTATCTGCATAGTTTGTGTTAAACTCTTGCTCGCTGGATGGGTGGGCATGTGAGCTGTTCCTGCCATCCCTGCCGTGCTACCGGACTTCCCGCCTTCCGAATTCCGCGGAATTCCGTGCGAGATGCCAGGACAGCTTTCGCCACCAGATGTCCCCCGGGCCGTGCAGAACGGGGATGGGCACGTGTGGCTGTGTGGCAGATAAGAGACACCTGAGCATCTGCAAACCCCGGGGTGTGACACACGAACATTTCGATGGACGTGCTTCAGCAGCGCGAGGGCTGCTGCACACAAAAGTCATTAGGGCAAAACCTACCGGGAAGCACCTCACAATCTATGTTAAACCTGGAATACTTCTCAAGGTTTAGAGTGAGGGTTCCCTCGCACTGTGAACAGCCACCACCACTTATTTGTGATGCCCTTTGCCACTGCTATACGGACAGACAAGTAAAAAAGCTAAACCAAGCCCTTTGCTTCCAGGACTGACAGGGATTCTTTGATGTTGCTCAGAGTATATTGCTTAATCAGGACTTCTGCCCATAAGCCAAGGTAGTAAATGACTAAACCAACATCTTTGTTTTCAGAGCCATGGGAACATTCTAGGAAAACCCTAGATGGTGGTAGAAAACACAGTAATAAGGCAGAACAGGTAAGAATCTAGAAACAGTCCAAAACATTATGTTTTTTACTATATTTTGAAATATGAAAGTTAAAAGTCATCATACAGGGCTGTGGGTACAGAGAACAGGGATGCAGAACTCACAAGGAGAAACTGTGCTCAGACAAGGAACCAAGAGTCTTCTTCCCCTTAAGGCATCAGGATACTGGGACTACCAGAACTGCAGAGACATGAATGCAGACTGTCCCCCCAAACTGAAGACAGCAGCTCAGTGGTGTTCTCCACCACCCCAAGCTCAGCATCTCCCCTCACAAGCCTTATGTAGTTCATGTGTATGACCTGTCATGCCTCTCAGCAAAATCTACTACACCCTGGCATTCATAATTTTAGCTCCTCAGGAATGCTGTGAATGCTCCACTGTGGAAGTGAGCATTGAAAACAAGTGTTGGTCACCGCAGGTGGAGTACTGCTCCATGCATTACACTTCCCACACCCTGGTCCCACACTGCTCTAATTATGAATTACAAGTCTTGGTGTGCTGATGTGCTGATGTAACACCTTCTGCATTCGGTAACTGACTCACTCTTGGGTCTCATTCGTCAGGATCTTGACCACAGCACAAAAAACATATATGCTCCTACTCTACACAGTGATCTTCAGGTTCACATCTGTATCAGTCAACATCAAGATGACCCCTCTTCTTAAATAATGTGATTCCCTTTGTGCCTTTCTTTCGTATTTTGCAGGGTCACACTCTTGCCTGCCACCCAACAGTTCTACTTAGTTAGAGCTACCAAGATTGAGTGTCCCACAGGCAAAGTAATTTCATTCTTTTCAAAATAATTACAATATTGTTACTTTGTAATGTGAGTGTCAAAGGAGATAAGGGAAAATAACCATGGGAAGGTGGAAAGAACAATTAATTCAGCAGGCAATTAAATATCTACTAGTCATAATGTACACAAAGGGTTTGCTGTGACTCAACAACTGACATTCAAACACATTTAACTAGGAAGGTGCACATAAAAAACAGAGGAGGTTAGTTTAATCTATTTGTTTGGTTAAGGACTATTTTGGATAATGACAGTGAGCAGAGAAAAGGGGTAAAATGAGAACAGATGTATATATTGATGGAAGTAGTATGACTTTATTACAAACAGACAAAATATGAAAAATGCACATTCTTTACAAAGAGGAAGACTTTCTAAAGAAGTCTTCAGGCATTTGGCTTTGGTCCGTGCCACTGGGAATTGTGGATATCATTTCCCACTTGGACTGCTTCTTCACTCTCCAAACCTGATGAGTATCAAGACAATCCCAATGTAGGCAGGAATTACCATGGCAAGCACACCCACAGAGGCTTGTAAACACATGTTGGAAAAGCCCTGACTAGAGTACTTACAAGAGAGAATGCAACCACTCAAAGCAGATTTCATGGCTGAGGAAATAAAGGCTTTAAAATGTGCCCAGACATCATGTACAGAAGAGACTGTAATGGCTCTGCAGAACTGTTCCTCTGCTTGCCCAAACTGTTTCTAAAAGCAGAGGCACATGCAAACACAGAACCCACCACCTCCTCCCAGCTGATGGTGAGCCAAGGACACACAGACAATATGCAGTCAGTATTCTCCTGCAGACAATATGCTCCGGATATTGGATCTCCAGCCCAAGATTATCACAGCAGCTTTGGAAATTTGCATACCCAAGGGGAATGAAACACTAGATGTGTTCAGAATCTTTCCAAGCATCCTCTGTTAAGTGCTCAAGCCAAAGCTTTAAATGAGCATAGATGGATCTAGAGCCTTCAATGCACTGCCAATGACTAAGCAGAGAGAGCTGAAAACAGGATCTGCATTTTCTGATCTTGCTACTTACAATACACCTTAAATGTTTTCGGGGTACATGGGGACAATATTTTTGCTAGGGGAATGCTGCCATGGTTGGTAATAGTCATTAAAACTTTCTCACAGTTGATCTTAAATAATTTGGCAAAGAGTTCTGGCAGATGGCAGAACTCTTCACATCATGCTGTCCAGACAACAGCAGCATTCAGGCCAATTTCACAGGTAATCTTGGAGTGCCCAACCCATCCTCTTTGTGCCTAACAGTCCTGCATTTATTGGCCATGTGAAAACATCTGCACACCCACCCCACAGTCACAATAATGCAAGGCAAAGTAATCCCTAGCAAGTAAAGGTGAGATTCTTACTCTTTCAGAAACATTTAATTTGTAAAAAGACCTTTAAGATCACCAAGTCCAATTGTAAAGTCCGACCTTCACAGGTTTGATAAACATTACGAGACAAATGTAGCAAAAGGTGAGGTGCTCTAAACTAGATCCAAGAGAGCAATGCTGAGTGACCCATGGCTTTTCACTGGCTGTATCCAGGCCAACCTTGTGCTCAGCTAATACTAAACACAGCTCCCAGCCATGACTCCAAGGAAGATGTTTACCAGGTTTTACAGCTTTTCCTGTCTCACAAGTCACAGGCCTGAGAACCATCAGGTAATACCCTTAAGTTGAGCACTAAGGACCAACGAATAAGAAAATTTCTCTGCTGGTGTTCCTCCTCATTGCTGAAGCAGAAGCTTAGCACTGCACCCATGCCCATTTCAACACTTGCTGTATTGCTTTTTTTTCAAGAGTTTGTTTCTCCATAACACCAAGCACCAGCCAGATAAACAAAGTGGCTTTCCCCACTTGCTTGAGACGCTCTGTTCTTAAAAAAATTATGAGTTCAATAGCCCTTATGTGATAGGCTTAAATAGGTACTTTCAGCATCAGCTTAACATTGGAAGTGGAAAAGGATATGACTGCTGTAAATAAGACTAAACCATGCTGGGTTTTTTTTAGACTCAAGCTTTTTGAGGCCCTTCAACAGAAGAACAATGTTTATTTTAATGTGGCTGACATCAGAAAATAACAAAACCTCTTTTATGACCAGAGTATAGAAGTAAAACTCTTATCTGCAACCTAAACAGCAAAGCAAGTCATCAGTAATATTAGCACATGAACAGAACCTGATAGGTAAGAATTTCTCCTCACCATTCAAGCTTTCAAAATCCTATATCATCAGAGAAAATATCCATACTGTAGTATGATGGGTCTTAAAGAAAAGTTTTGTCTTGGGAGAAAAAAAAAAAATGGGTGCTTTTTACTCACAGCAGATATTTGCTGAAACTTTTCATTAAACTCCAAGTCTGTTTTCTGAATGACAGCTTCCAAGAAAAATTTCTGTCAATACCTAAGCAAATGATTGAAAGTAACTGGGGAAATTAATTTTTTTTCCAAGAACTATTAATTTTGTTAGCGTCTGGCCATTTCCTCATGATGAATTAAACAACATTTTTTATAAACAATAATACTTCTAACAAAAATAAGGGGAGAAATAATTTTCACCCCGAAAAATATTTTTTTTAAACCAAAAAACCTTTATTTGCTTTCTTTGCTCCCCAGACTTAAAACCAATATAGTCTTCTTGGAAAAGTATGTTTCCTTGCAGTCAAACCCATTTTCAGCTGGAAGAAAGCCCTCAGACAAAGCAGCTGTGCTTAACACTAATAATTAATGCATCTAACATAGCCTTTCATGTGGGCTCCTGAAAGCATTCTACAAATAATGAACTTTGCAGAGGCAAGAGAAGGACTTTTGTTTTACAAGAGAGGACGAACTAACAAAACAAGTGCCCACCTTTCAGAAGCAAATATAAACACTGCTGCTGCAACAGAGTCATCAGCCCAATGTTCTCTCCAGCCCAGGAGGCTTTTGTGTTCCTGGTAGGGAAGATGGTACAGTCATGGAAGATGGATTTTCTAGTGTGAAGACAATCCACTCCAGAAGTGCTGATCCCTGTAATTTCCAAAACAATTGTCAGCACCTTTCCCTGGGTGGCAGAATCTGCCAAGACAATATTGGAGAACAGGTCAGTGCACTCATATGGCCATAAACTAAAAGAGAAGTTGTTCCACTCAACATGAGGAGTAATTTCTTTCCGTTGAGGGCGGCAGAGCACTGGGACAGCTACTGAGGGAGGGTGTGAAGTCTCTCCCTCTGGAAACATTCCAACCCCACCTGCTCCAGGTGACCGTGCTTTGAGAGGAGGTTGGACTGGGTAATGTACAGAGTTCCCCTCCAGCCCTAGCCATTCTGTGATTCTCTAAAAATACTCTCCCACCATCTGACAAAACTCGGTGCCTGAGTCACAACTGGTACCTAACTGCTTTCCATTTCTAGCACTTCTACCACAGGCATTGAGTTCCACAGCTTAATTATACATTGTGCAACTTAAATGGCTTTTGTTTGTTTGTTTGCTCAGGGTCCATTACTTACCGGTTCCACTTGAAACTGCCTTACTATGCAAAAATCATTCCACATGCATCAGGATTAAGTTGATTTTACAGACTTTGTGATGAGCACTGTTCTCCTCTCTCTTCTGCTAGTCTTGAGCCAGCTGTCAACCTAATGAGTCAGTCACTCTGTGCCAAAGCCAACCCGTAACTTTTATCAGTTTTCTTGTTCTTTCCTTTCAGAATAAAGAAGATCTAGTAAGTCCACTGGTCTGATGCCCCTGGATGAAGCCCCCACTAGGGATTGTTAAATTCTGTGTTGCCTGATGCCATACTTTACTGCATGCCTACAAGCGAGGATACATTTTACCAGAAATATCATTTTCAACACCCTCGTTTTTTGGTTTTGTTTTCCTGGCATTAGTGAAATGCTCAGACCCCACTCTTCACATTGTTTCACCCTGGGTAAAAAAAATTAAAAATCAGCCCTGTTTAAAGGTATCACAAGCACATTCTCATTAGTAACTTGAAATGCCTGGTCACATTCTTGTAGTTTATGCTGCAGATGTATCCCCAGGGGTCTTACCCAGCTTGACCCTCTTAATCATTGCTTTTCCTTGCAGCATTGATGCTCTGATTTCATAGACATCCATACAGACCAGGTACAGACTCAGGAATGCAGCATGTCACCTCTCGGGTCAGCAACAGTAAGGCTGTACTGGTGTTAGAACTATGTTCCTAGTTAATTTCTGACAACAGTCTGGGTTTCCTCCTCTTCCTATAACATGTAATAACATGCTGCATAGCATTCCCAGGAGTTACTCCACTTTGTCTTGACTCCTTGTGTTCTTTCTTCAGCTTGGTCTGAAGCTCATTAACCTTGTGCTCCATTCTGTTTGCATTTGAGGACAAGAACACCATCACAACAATGCACAATTTGGAAACTTGGTTCTTGTGTCTCTATGCAATGGATACTCTCAATAGCAATGCCTGAGTTTGTTTCATGAAAATTCACTGCTTTCCCAAAGTATTAGCACTAATTTTTTATTAGATTTCGGTAAACTCTTCAGCATTTGGCATCTATATCTTCTTACTTAATAGACACCAGCCTTGAAACTGTTTTTTAACAGCCTTTGTGTTCCAGCTTCTTCTAAACTCAGTTATGATCCAATTCCTGCCAAACTTACTCAAACAAAACCAGTCTGATATAAGCAGGATATTTAGGTAAAGATAAGGGAAGGGAAAAAAAATCAACACATTTGATTTCTAAGGAACCATTCTTTTTGCAAGACAGTTCTAAACACCAGCCAGCTACAGGACATCTGGATTATACTTGGAGAGATGAATTCAGAAGAATCCAAACTGATCCTGAATTTTTAAACCCCTAACATCCAGAATACATAAAAACACATCTGTACTTGCTGCAGAAGAAGATACTCAAATTATTGAAACATTAGTTATTTAATTCCAAATTACAACACAGCTTCAGTCCCAGCAGTTAAAAGCCTCAGGTAGAATGAGTGTGACTCCCAGAGAAGCATCTGAATTATCAGACAGGAGAGTTTTTGTTAACATTCACCTGCTATGCTGAATTAAAGGCGACTAAAACTACTTTGGGTAATTGGACTGCAGCCAAAGAACACGCCGCAGCTCCCGGAGAGACGGGTCTCACTCCCACGCCTGCTCCTTCCCTTGGCTCAGCTTGAACATTTCAAGTAAAGCACTCAGCCTCTCTCTCTTCTGCTGTTTTAGGCCTCCAGGAGCTAGAAGGCAAACACCAGAGAACAACTGCCTCCTTTGCAGGAAAACAGCTCACTTTGGGAGAATGAGAACTATGCTTTGGTGCATGATGGGTGGCAGGTAAGTAAAAAGAGCAGTTTTCATGTAAACAACATTGGAACTGCAGAAGTCACTCACGTGATGAAGCAGTTGCCATGAAACTGTACCCTCTTCAGTATAAAACTGATTTCTTCACCTTGGATTTTTCTGACATTCTGCTATGACAATAGAATCATATAAGTTTGTATTTTCATCTTGCTCTGTGTAATCTACTTGTTAAATGCCTTAAAGGTATTCTCAGATTCTACTGAAAGACGCTCAAAAATACTTCAATGTAATTCCTAAACACCCCAGGGCCATAAATGGATATTATTTTCAGAAAACAGAACGTGTGCCAGAAAAGTTTAGATCAAAGTATTTTCCAGTAGTTTTATTCCAAATTTGGCCACGAAAAAGTCCAACTTAAAAAGTAAAACCATCTAATCTAGCCTTGACATTCAACTGTCTGATAACAGTATTCTTTTAAGGGGGAGGAGACAATTTGACCAAACTAAAGGTGACTCTGATTGAAATGACCACCACTAAAACAAATTTTATCTAATTTATTGTGGGAAAATGTGCCAGAGAGCTTGATAAAATTTCAGCCAAAGACAACAAAGTAGACACACATTTCTTTCTTTTAGATGCATATTTCTTCCTTTTTCGCCCTTTAGTTCCTTTCATAAGAACTACATGACACTGGCAGTATCAGCTTCCAGAGTCAGTAAGGACTGCCCCAACCCCTCTGACAACATTTTTCAACATTGAAGAAATCTTTTTTCACAGAATCAAAGAATCACAGAATATTTTGGGTTGGAAGGGACTTTTAAAGACCATCTAGTCCAACTCACATGCAATAATCAGGGACATTTTTGACTATATCAGCATCTCATCCAACATGATCTTGAAGGTTTCCAGGGATGGGGCATCTACCACCTCTCTGGGCAAACCACTTCAGTGTTTCACTACCCTCATCATAATTTTTTCCTAATACTATCTGACTCGACCCTTCTTCAACTTAAAACCATTAGCCCCCTTTAGGTACTAGAAGGCTGCTATGAGGTCTCCCAGGAACTTTTGGCCCCAGTTCTCTCAGCCTATCTCCATAGGAGAGGTTTCCAGCCCTTTAATCATTTTTGTGACTCATTCCAACAGGTCCCCGTCTTCCCTGCACTGGGGACCCCACAGGTGCAGGTGGGGTCTCACCGAGCAGGGCAGAGGCAGAATCCCCCCTCCCTTGCTGCCGCATTGTGAGATGAGCTCAGGACATGTTCGGCTCTCTGGGATGCCAGAGACCATGGCTGTGTCATGTCCAGCTTCTCATCCACCAGCATAAACTATTTATCACACTAGATTGCAGTAGTTTTTATTTGGGATGCCATTTTGATCACCACATTCTACTTCCTGACTGTAGATAAAGCCCTCTGGCAGATCAGTGTTCTCGCCTGGAAATATTAATATATTTCTCTGTCAGCCTTCATATTACTATCTATTCCTTGCTGAACAATTTCAGACATTTCACGAAATGCTTTTGATTGCTTAACAGAGCAGTTTTATCAGAACAAATGCAAATTACTATTTACAACACATTTTTGATTCTCATCTTGGCGTCAAATGGTGTTTCTCTGTTGCTACTCATTTTAAGATTTCACTTTGACCTTAGAAATGAGGATTCACCTTATAAATTAAGAGTATTCACTCTGAGTAAATCTTGCATTCACTGTCTTGGCTGTTGGAAGATGTCAGATTTCAGCACTCCCCTTATGTTGAGCCGATTCAGATTCCTACAGAAGACAGATATTTAGAATTCTTTAACAACTGTGTGTTGCCTAACAATACACTGAAGAATCATGTTTCAGATGATGGTACTGCTTCTGTGACATCCTCCCATTTCCACTTTTTTCCAATAAAATGAAATGGAAAAAGAAACAGAAGAGGAAAGCAAATAACATTTATTGTCTAAAGAAACTTCAGTTCTGTTCCTGAAGCAACTTTTACAGTATTCCTTTTTACAGGAGCTGAGTATATTTAGTAGAAATTACTCAGAACAGCAATTGGTTTAATCAGGAATATGCCCTTCTAGTCCAAGAATTGTGCTGATAAAGCAGTTTCTGAATGACTTTGTTTATATTGGCACAAAGCAGCTTCTTCTAATTTTACCAGGTTAATGACAAAATTAGATGCAGCCAACTAGTTCACGTGTGCAGCTGTGCTGAATCTGACATACTTAATGGAACAGTTATAAGAAATTGTTAAAAAAATTTTCCACAGAAAAGTTTACCAGAGAACTATCAGCCTGAAAGCTGGGAATTGTTTATTGAAGGCATCCTGGACACACTGTATTAACATCTCCTACAGAATTCAGCTTAAACCCTGAGCAACCGGTTATCTTTTTCTGTGTCATAAAATGTAGTGCTTGGAATATCTGCATGTGGCTATTCACCATGGAGCTCTTTTGAGCACCCATCCTTTAGCAGCATGTGATACCTTTAAACACAAAGTTTTGTTTTCATGGTGCTTAAAACAGAATTTCTGTTTTAATATGTTTAGACAAGAAAACATTTAATTTTTTTAATACATATTGTTGTCTTTAACTCTGAAAATGAATACAAAACAATATATTTTTCCCTCTAATTGTAAACTTGTTAAAGGCTAAGTCTAAGCATATTTTCACATTGACTTGGGCTAGAAATAGCCAGTTTTCAGGCAGAACTTCACGGATGTGCAACATGGTTCCATACCACAATCCCATTCTGTATGGTTCAAGTGATCTAGAATACACAATTACACCTATTCAGAAAAACATCCAGAACTTTAAAAAAACATGGACAGGCAGCATGTGCTGGTGTTGCTTGGTAACTAGCTGATTGTTAACTAGTTAACTGACAGCTTCAAGTTAATCCATTACATCAAGCTACAAAAAGATTAGACACCAAGTGAGTGCTCCACGCTTTTCCATTTGTAACTGAACACTGAGTTTCAGTGTAATATGTAAGGAATATGACTGCCAGTTTGTCCAAAGAGTTTGGGGTGTTTTAATTCTTCAGTGTTAAGGAAAATAATAATTTTTAAGGTACAGCACATTTGCAATGAAGTTGGATTTCAAACTGAGTTCAATGCTTTTGGTCATCACCACAGAAATGTGACTACTCAGGCATAAGAAATTTCTTTGGTACTTTTATTTTTCTTTTCTCTAAGCACGGCATTGGTGACAGCTTTTCTAAATTTAGAGAGGTACCTGGAACTAGAACTTTGTCTTTTCAAATCAGATCTCCCTCCACATTGTCTCTGCCATCCCTGCACAAAGGTTAGCCTAACTCCTCTTTGCTGAACAATACTCTTCAAAGCAGTACTCTCTGAAGAAAATAGTCTAATTTTATAAAAATCATTTATTCTAAAAATTGGCACATCAATGAAACGATTTCTCTGAAAAGATTCTTTTCTTATGTATTGTAACATCTCTAAAATGCCGAAGTTCTCAGTTATGAAGTGTATGCCACTTAGAACGGCTTCACATCTTGAGCAAAAAAAGACAAACAGAAAGTAGCAAGATTTCAGCAAATGCTAATAAAAACTTGCAGTGCCTCTGACATTAAAGAGTGGTTTAGGTTGGAAGAGACCTTTAAGATCATCAAGTCAAGCATTAACCCAGCATGATTAAGAACAACACTAAACCATATCTCCATGTGTAACATCTACACCCCCTTTTAAATCCCTCCATGGATGTTTACTCCATCACCTCCCTTGGCCAATGCTTTTCACCATTTCTGTGAAGAAATTCTTCCTAACATCCAAACTAACCCTCCTTTGCCACAGCTTGAAGCCATTTCCTCTCATCCTGTTCCTTTTTTCATGCAAGCAGAGCCCAACCTCCCAGCTGACCCCTCCTGTCAGGGAGTTGTGCAGAGCCAGAAGGTCCCCTCTGAGCCTCCTTTTCTCCATGCTGAGCCCCTTTCTCAGCTCCCTCAGCCCCTCCTGGGACTCCACACCCTTCCCCAGCACTGTTCCCCTCTCTGGACATGTTCCAGCTGCCCAATGTCCTTCTTGCCATGAGGGGCCCTGAGCAGCCCCCAGGATTCAAGGTGGTCCCTCACCAGTGCCAGCACAGGATGGTCACTGCCCTGCTCCTGCTGCCACACCATGGCTGGGACAGCCCAGGGGCCACTGGCCTTTCTTGGCCACCTGGGCACCCCTAGGTTCATGTCCAGCTGCTGTCACCAGCACCCCCAGGGCCTTTTCCACCTTTCCAGCCACTTTTCCCCCAGCTTGGAGCTGCAGGGGGGTTGTTGTGACCCAAGGGCAGGACCCAGCACTTCCCCTGGTTGTATTTCACCCCAGTGGCCTCATGCCATGGATCCAGCCTGTCCAGACCCTCTGCAGAGCCCTCCTACCCTGCAGCAGATCCACACCCCCACCCAGCCTGGTGCTGTCAGGAACTGATTGAGGGAGCCCTTGATCCCCTTATCCAGACCTTTGATGAAGATGTGAAACAGCCTGGCCCCAGTTCTGATCCCATGGGAACCCCACTGGTGCCCAGCCCAGCTGGATGTCCCTCCATTCCCCACCACTCCTCGGCCCTGCCCTCAATCAGTTCTTCACCCAGAGAACAGGGCGCTGTCCATGAGCAGCCAGTTTCTCCAGGAGATGCTGTGGGAGAAGGGGTCAAAGGCTTTGTAAAGTTCATGCAGACACATGCCCAGCCTTTCCCTCACCCCCTGAGCAGGTCACCTTGGCACAGGAGGAGATCAGGTTGGTGAGGCAGGACCTGCCTCTCCTAAACCCAGGCTGGCTGGGCCTGATGCCCTGGTTGTCCTGTTCCTGTTGCTGATGGCACTCAAGGTGATCTGCTCCATGGCCTCCCTGGCGCTCAGGGCAGGTGACAGGCCCATAATTCCCTGGATCCTCCTTCTAACTGTTCCTGTAGATGTGTGTCACATTTGCCAACCTCCAGTTAACTGAGATCTCCCCAGTTTGCCTATACTGCTGGTAAATGATTGGAAATGGCTCAGCAGGCTCTCTGCCAGCTCCCTCAGCACCCCTGGGTGGATCCCATCCCACCACTTGGGAGTGTTCAGGTGTTCTAGCAGCTCACTGGCCATTCCGTCATAAATTATGGAGGCAACATTCTGCTCCCATCCCTGTCTTGCAGCTCAGGGTGCTGACTAAACAAGGTAAATGTACTGTCCAGTATTCTTCTTAAAGTTTGTCTTTGAAAAGAAGTGCATATGTTTGGAAAAAAAATGCAGGCAAAGAATGTCGAGACTCAAATGAACCAAAAGATAACTACAAACCACTTGTAAAACACCAATGTGGTAAAAAACACCTACATCTCAAATGCTTGCAAATAAAGAGCCCAAGTAAGCCAACAACAAAAATGTTGATATGTTTCTACCTGCTAACTGTAAAGATTTTTTAAAGTGCTACATAATGTACTCTCATTTTAAAATATTGAAAAATATTGAAAAATATTTTATGAAATGAGTAAAATCTAGACCAATGCAATGTGAATTACAACAATAATTCAGTTACTTTTCTAGTTAAAGGCATTAATTGGTACACTTTTATGGTTTTACACAGTGCAATGAGATTAGGCCTTATTTAATAACTTTCTTATTTGGGACATACTACAGTGAACACCTGACAGTTCAGATCAGTGTTATCAAAATGAAACATAAGAACTGGGGGATAGGAAAACGTGAAACAAGTGATACACTAGGAAAAAAAAATGGTTGTCACATTTTTAAACTATCTTTTTAACATATAAGCATTTGAAGTTATAAGTACAAAACACAGTAAACTTTTAACCACTATAAAAATTTGTAGTTTTAACTCACAAATCCAACGTGCATTTACACATAGCTTACATAACACATTCCAAAAAGGCAAACCACACAGCCCTGTTCTCATTTCCTTAGAGAAACTTTCCAGCCAGCCTAATCTGGAAGACAAACATCTTCATGACCATCACAAGGATTTTAAGTCAGTTATTCTGTTTTCTTTGCTTGTTTTTTCTTAGCACCCTCATGGTGCTGCTCAGAAGGCTGGTCACAGACTGAAGAGCCGTTGGAAGATGTGGCACCTTCACCCTTCACTTTGGAAGGTGTCTTTCGTGAGCCAAAAAACATTTGGCCCATTGCAGCCTCAAAGGGAGCAAATGGAGAAGTTGCACATCTTGTCAACATCATTTTTACCTACAAAGAACAAGGATCAAGTTACAATAAAAGTTTGACGGCTTCACAGGTAAACAAGTTCAAAGCTGAAGGAGTGTATGGCATTTTTAACTCCCTACACAAGGATGAGGCTGTGCCACCAGTAACAGAAGTCTGCTCATTTTAGCTGAAATTGATCAAAGAATGCTTTTCTTTCTGACCAACACTTTTCACAAAGCTGTTAAGGGGATATTCAGGGAGGCCAGAGAGGGATTCTTCACCTGTAGATGTAGGAACTGTAGCAACAGGACAAGGGGGAATGGGTACAAAGAGAAAAGAGAGGAAATTTAACCTGGATTCTAAGAAGAAATTCCTTACTGTGAGGGTGGTGAGATACAGGTTGCTCTGAGATGTTGCTGGTATCCCAACCTTGGCAATGTTCAAGACCAGATTGGATAAATCTTTGAAAAACCTGGCCTAGTAGAAGATGTCTCTGCCCATAGTAGGGGGATAGAACTGCATGATATTTTAGGTCCTTTCCAGTCCTTAACATTGTATGACTCTATGATTCTATGCACTATACACAATGTGCACAAAAAAACTCTCTGTTAGAATAAATCATAAATTTAATACCATACAACTAAGGTGAAGAGCAACTTTTATGTGCAAGTTTTGTGCTTTGTTCAAACTGAAAAACTGTAAACAGAGTGGCTTTCTTCCACTTAAATTGGAAGAATGGAATGTGTAAGGACCTGGATGTATAGGTGCATAACCAGACTTTAATGAGAATTCCAGACAGCCATAATCATTCCATAAAGTTCAGAGATTTACATGGGGACTCCTAAGGACACATAACTTGGCATCAGGATTGAAAAACCTGTTTTTCACTTCCAGGTACTAGACAAGCTTATATTGCAACAGATTCCACAGCCTTCAGAGACAGATATGGCAGACGGACTATGGCAGATACACTGTTGCTTTATTACTTTATTAGTGGAGTGGGTGGTCGAGTTGCTGACTGTCAGTACAGCTATCAGAGCAAGGATTTAGTTACTCCAGGGCAGCCAGACAGCCAGCTCCTGCGGACACCTGCAATTTCTCACTTCCAGAATAACTCCTTTCCTTCTCCATTCCCAGAATCACCAGTTCAACAATGCCTTTATCAGTTCAGATGGAAAATCAAGGACATAAACTTCAAGTTTTGGCTCCCAAAAGCAACTTCTGCAGAATTAAACTTGTCAGCTCCTTCACAGAAAGGAGACTGGCAACCACACTTCTACACATTCTCTGGTCTGTTCAACATCAGCTCTGAAGCTCTTAAAATTGCCAGTATCCCCTAACTGAGATTATATTTTCTTATAAAAGAGCAATCCAGAAGAAAGGCATCATTTTGGAAATGAACAAGACTGGAGGGACTGAAGATTTCAACAGAGAAGTAGTGTCCATTTTATTACAACATAGTTACATCTACTTCAAAGTAGTTTTGGTATGCTTTCCCTTCCTACCCAAACACTTCTTTTTTGAACACTTTAAATCAAAGGAGAATCCAGCTAGCATGTTTTACAAACCCAGGAGCAACTGCATAGGTACACACAAAAGACTGAGTACAGGAATGTTTCTTTCTACAAGAATGAGCTTTTTTTGAGATTACAGACATACAAGCCTGGAATATCAAACACTGAGTGCCAAAATTCCTGATTTTTTTCTTTTCCTCTCCATCCCCCGCATTCATTGAACAGAATCAGAACAGGTCTTCCATTCTGCTCATGTAGAGAACACTAAACATTGACTTCAGCAGGAGCTGGCCTTCCAATCCAGAAGCAGGGATTTTAACAATTAAATAAAATATTTTATGTTATTTGGTGACTAGCAACACTTTCAAATTCTTACCTTGACGACAACAAGAAAGATGGTGTATAAAAATACAAGGTTGTGTCTTGCTATTGGCAAGTACTGCCTGTGTTGCAGGGTGAAAAGAACTGCTCCTATCAAAGTAACCTTCACAGGGCTAGAAATCAAACAAAGAATGTTATTTTCTCTTCTCTGCTCTACAGTGGAAGCTGCCTGGAAAACAATACATGTTCTTAGTGTGCAAAAGAATTGTTTCTGAATAGAACTAATGAAAACTTGTGGTAACATAGGTAAGATCCAAAATGCAGCTATAACTAAATTAAGATTTTCACTTTATATACTATAACCGTCCTTCCTGTCCATGAATCATCAAGTCCAGATATACTTTGCATACCTAGCAAACTCATATTTGACAAATACTCCTCAAATCAATGCTTCTATTCAAACTTTATATGTCAGCTTGATTCTTTTCTTCTTCTTCCAATATATCTTATTGAAGAGTTAAATTACAGAGCTCACACTACTTGGACTAGACATAAAAACAGGTTCCTATACTATATTCTAGGAGTTGGTTACTCTAAGGAGCTGCTTAAGGTGTTGAAGGTTAATGGAGTCCAAGTTTTGGTCCACTGTAACACTCCAGGAGCTCTGGGGCTATATCAGCTTAGACCTGACTGTGTTACCAGGTTTTGTCAACACAGCTGTGCTAACCTGAGACATGCAAAGATTTCCAATGTATTTCCAGTTTACAGCAATCTGTTGTGGTACTAAATCCCTTCCTAGGTATGCAGTCAGAAACCAAGAGATCAGTTATCCAGAATTCTGTGCATTTCTTAACCTGCATGTTAAGGTTACAGGTGACATTTCTGTTACCATGGAGCATCTGCTGTAGATCTGTTCTTCATTGTCTTTTCAGGAACTGAAAAACTGCATTAACTCCCTGCTCAAGAAGCCCAAAAAATAACCATGTGTATACAGGCATCTCATCCATCTGCAGGACATTTGATGCGTTTAACTCTGTAACTTAGTTCAATTTAATGCTCTTAAGACTTAAACATAAACAAAACTTTAAAATCTTTTTCGAGTTACTTTGAGCCATACCCACCATGGAAAAAAAGAATATATGCAAGTGACACTAATCAGTAAGCATTGCTCTGATGTTGCACCCATAAACACAGTTTTATTTGTGTCTGCAGTGCTATTTTTGAGAGTCACCTTTTCTTCTGGAAGTTTACTTTCAAGACTGCCATTGTAGCACTGACAAGAGAAAGAGAAATTCTAAATATTTAGAATTTCAGGAAAAGCCTACAACTAACACAATCCACAGAAGTTAAAATATTGCCAAAGAGAAGGCTACAAATGTCTCGCCTGTTATTCTGTGTCTAGGAGTGACTGCTGAAAAGCAAGATGGCTTTTTAAAAAAATAAAATTGTTATTTTAAAGACCTGACTGTAACCTGGGAAAGATCAAAAGAATTTTAGGAAATTATCACAGTGACCTTATTCTGACTTACAATAGCTTGTGGCTTTCCAGACTGTTTCAATTCTCATTTTACAGAGAAAACCAGGAGGCATGTAATATTCCTTATTCTTTGCTTCTGCAAGAGAAGTAACTTTTCCCATCTTGCAGGTCATTTTTGCTATACTGAATAACCAGTTTGTACCTTCTCAAATAATCGATGTCTTTGGAGAAAAATAGCACTGGCAGCAAAAGTAAGAGTGACAGTGTTCAAAGGAAGCCATCTTAGTGAGGCTCAGAACATATACCAAAATTCACTTGTGTATTTCTAGCACCACTGTACTTTCACTTTGGATAGAAGACCATGTCCCTGTAAGACAAACTGAGCCAATACTGCTTTCTAGCAACTCCGCACTAGGTCTTTACTACTTTCTGAAAAGTTTTGTTGACTTTTCTTCCCATTTGCAGCTGTTAGGCTGTGACCATGATTAAAACATCTTCTAAAAGTCCCAAAGACTATTGTCCCATCTTTCAAAGGATACACATCAAAACACCAAAACAGAGTATAAATATGTACTAATGCCTTTTTTTTTTTTTTTTTTGGCCTAAGCCACTGAAAGTAAGCCTCAACACAAAGATTTAGCAAAACAATAGCTAACTTGTTGCAGTTTAAAAAAAAAAACTTACTAGGACATCTGAAGGAGCTCATTGGTTTCAGGTTTCCACACTCCTCTCACCAGCTGCTCAAAGTTGGAAATTAGGCCACCACCAGCACCTGAAATTGCAGAGACTCATGGCAAGTTTCCACTGATCGCTACCACTACTATGCCATTGCTCCCAGAAAAACTCATGACATCAGGTGCTAAATGTGGCACCAAGGCCCAGATTTAAAAGGACTTAGTCCAACCTTTCATGCAAATAAGACTCAAACCACGGCCACTAAACCTCAGAGGTAGAGATAGTCAGCAAGAACTTCAGGTCTGCCTGTATGTGGCAGTATCTGAACTCATGGAATCATCACATTCACACGTGTTGCTTCCCACAGCAGCATAGAATCAAGCAGAAACAAGAGCTGCACAACTCCTTTCTGAAGTGACCCTGATGGTGTGGCTGCAAATACAGTTGTCAGGAAGGTGGCTTCCAGAATTCCAAATGGCAGGCAAGCAAGAAGGGTCATCCCCATGTTTAAAACCAAGCAATGGTTACAGCCCAAAAACCTAAGATAACCAGTTCTCTTCTTCAGCCTCCTGCAGGGACACAACTCTGAGGCAATAATGCTGTTGCAAAGATCAGCAACAGCTACACAGAAGAGTTACTTCTTTATTGTCATCAACTGCCCATCCTACAAGTTCTCCTAAGACGTTCTGAAAGGAGCTTCCCTCAAAGTCCTTTAATGTCACCCTTAATTCAGGCAGAAAATCTGCAGCACAGGCTTTTTCCTTGAGGGGACATCAGATTGCATGCAGACCATCATGCCCAGCCCAGCAAGAATGGTGCTACAGTTCTGCTGAGGGGCTAGACATGAAAACACTACCCTCAGAATAAGATGCTATGCACGTTACCTCTGGCCCAGCCCACAGCTACCAGGATAAGCCAAGCATCTTTGTAGACAATGTCTGCATGTGCAATGCCATCTGTGATCTTCCAAGTCCTTGTCACTTCTTTCATTCCTGCCACCAGAAGACGAAGAGGCAGAAAAGAAAAGCAGCGGTAGAATGTGTCTTCTGGGCAGTAAAACACTAGATACCTGGAAATCATCAGAAAGAAAGCATTAGCCGCATCTTTGCTAAGGAATTATCTTTTCATAATCTTTAAAGATATTTTTCAAATATGACTAGCAATGTCTGATATACTACTCAGAGACAACTCAAGAGTTTCATGATACACATCTTAGAACAAATTTGAAAAGCTTCTAAGCATGCCTGAGCTTTTCTACCAAAACTAAACACTATGCCTCATTGTCCCAGAGAAGGATCCATTAAAGTCCATGTGAAACAGCTTTAGATTTTTCCACTTGTTCTACACCTTATATATGATATTTTTATAATTCAAGTTTTTAAAGTAGTATCTGATTGATTTTGTTTGGTTTGCGGTTATTCTGTGAGTTATTTTTTGTTTAGTTCTGTGTAGGGGGTTGCTTTGTTCTGGTTTTTTTTGTTTGGGATTTTTTTTTTAAATACAATTACAACAGGGTGGTAAATTAAATGCTGACTCTGTGCTTCCAGACTGTAAGTACCTGGAATTATATAACTTCAGCAAGAATGCCTCCACTAGTTAGTATCATGCTAGATGAAATGCATGGCTATTTTTAAACACATTTAATATCATAGTACTCACCAATTCTAGCTTTTCCAGCCTGCCAATGACAAGCACATTTCAAAGCACTGAAAGAACACTACTCAAAATATCTTTGATAAACTTGCTTTTAAAACCAAGTAAAGATGACTAACAGTTAAATCCTAACTGACAGTAAATTTTAAAATATTCAATCAATTATGTAGTGTTTTATTGCATCTCTTCAATAATAAACAAACATTTCCCAAAACCGAATCAAGATTAAGTATCTAGATCAAGTTATCTTAAGTAGATTATTTCAGCACAGAAGTAAGAGTCTAATAATTGCATAAGAGCAGAGAAAATATTTAAAAAGAAGGATAGCCTTTTATTTTCTTTAAAAAAAAAAAAAGGACACTAGTCCTTTGCTCTAAGGTTTTTCATCTCAATCCTGCCTACTAAGAATTTCTGAAGCCTTTCCCTTTATCTCTTATGGTAAAGTCAGATGTCCCTGTATGCAACCACACTTCAGATGATATGAAGCCGAAGATGTACAGAGAGGATGTATTTTAGAGGCTACTGCAAAAAGCCATTTAAGCCCCCTACTCGCCAGACACCTCACAGCAGAATTAATTTACATCTGCAGAATGTGGGTTTAGGACCCTGAAGTACTGGTGACAGGACTGAGGCTGGCACTGAAGGCCCATTATGGCATTCCTGCCTGCAATCTCTGCTAACAGTAGATGCCGCTGTTCTACAGACTATTTAGGAGCATTCCTCAAGCTCAGCACAACTCCACTCACTTTCCAGTTCCAAGGGTGGCTTGGGGAATTTCATTTTGCATGATCTGGGACCAGGAATTAAGGTCATTACACTCAGGAAAAGGGAACTTTGTGGAACTGGAAGCTTAAAACGTTTCATAACATTCACAGTGCCTCACTAAAACCTTGTTTAATTTGTGCACAGCAAATCACATTTGACCACTGTGAGTTAATCAGAAATCCTGTTCTCTTCAAGTGTACTCCTAGCTAGTGTCACTTGATGAAACAAATAATCAGTCTGCTCACATAAGACTAACAGAACCACAGGGAGGTTCTGTAAGCTCTATTAATAATTCACTAATTAATACATATTATTAATTTCACCCATTTGTCTAAATTAAATATGTCATCTTCAATTGCAACACAAAGACCATAAAACTAATACATACACCCAGACAGATAGAAACATTTGGTTTCATTTTAATGAATTTGCAATTGTAAAACTTATGGGGCTAGTGGGACTAAAGGATTTTAGGCAGGCCAGATTATCCAAATATTGTGATTGAGCTTTCTAAATTCAAAACCCCACTACTGCTCATAATTTTTGTTAAGTTTGAAGTTTTCTTCAAAGATCACTTTATGGAACAAATGAATTCCACTGGAAGGCCACATTTATATGATAGTAAATGCAGGGGTTTTTTTAATTGCAAAGCAGGCCAAATTGCCTCATTCTTAATTCAATCATACAATTCAGCTCGCTACTGTCTTCCACCACAACACCCACCCATTTGGGAAGGAATGAAATACAGAAAAAAAAAAAAAAAAGGCGTCTGGTTGTAGGAAATGGAGGAAAGATGTGTCCTGGAATGTCAGTTACAGAAAAGTCCAAAATTTTTACATCAACCAGATTCTGGTCTTCAAGAGCTACTTTTGAAAAACTTGACTGTGTTTATAACATACCTATGCTCAGCAAATCAGCAACTGAATTAACTCTATTAAAAAGTAATGTTTTCAGCTGTTTGACCAGAAACACTACAAAAACCTAAGGCAAGTCTAATCTAGCAACAGAGCATTTCGTTACACAACAGGCTTCAAGAGTTGCTCTCCATTCCCAGAGAACAGGATCATAACAGCTGCTGTGACCCTCTGGACAAAGAGACAACATCCAAATCCACAACACTTTTAAGTAAAATTTCTGATTTACATGGAACCTTGATGGTACTGTATCAGTTTACAGCATATAGTTTCCTTAGGGCAAATATCACTCATCTTACTCAATTGTGGCTGCTTACCAGATGGAGGATGCCAGGAGAATATTTATGGTCTTTGCCAGAAATGCTACTGGAGGTTCACCAAGCATCAACGAAGACAAAACTGAACCCCCAAAGCAATAAAGCATTGCACTAAACCAGCAGGCCAATGGACTTCGGACCGACACTTCAACAACTCCTGTGTCAAAATAAACCCGAATAAACAGAAATGAAAACTGGAGAATAACATCATGTTTTAGAGGTCAGTATTTTTCAATTTAGTTCGTCTAGGTAATGAAAAATTCTCCAGAGATCGGCAGGCTCTCACAAGAAAATTTTCCAGAAATACAAACCTCAGGGTATGGTGACTTTAACTTACACCTCCTAAACAGAAGTGAAAGGCTGACAAAGTGTTCTCTGAATGTCTTTTGTGCATTAGTTTGTTGTATCTGGGTACCAAGAAGAAAAAACTTTCGGAGCATGGCAGTGAGGTCTTGTTGTTAACAGTCTGACACAGGGACACATTTGCTTTCAACTTTGTATTAAAAACACCTAAATGGCTTATCTAACAGGATTGCTAACATTTGGAGCGTTATTCTAGGAATTGCATTTCTGCTTGTGAGTGTTCCAAGAATTCAAGGTAACTGTTCTCCCTTCTTTCCTCATAATACCCTTCTGTGACTGCTGTTAAAAATGAAAATGACATCCAAGATAATTATCAAATTGCTTTCACTTGCACTGTTGAAGAGAGGAAAAAAGGTTACCTTGAACTATAACAATAAATGTAAATTTTCCTCATTATTGAAAGGTTGACAGTTTTGTTTATTTCATTATCTTTAAAATTAACTATCCTTTTAAATTGCAAGTGAATTATACTAAAAAGAATATTTCATATTAAAAGATTATACTGGAGGTAATGGGAAGTATTAACCATTTTCAGAGGAAAACAACATTTTACCAAAGCTAGGAAAATCCTCAAGTAGTTGTTTTGACTATTTCCCTCCACTTTAAAAGTTCAGTGTTGCCAAAGCTTCCCTTTTACACTGGTTCTGAGCTCTGAATGAGTTTAAGTTTCCATAGTCCAAAGGCTGAAGTCCACAAAAGCACCACTGTCTGCCCCAAAATGAAACTTGACGTCTGTTCCCAATTCAGAGTAGAAGCTTTAGTTTATCTGGCATTTCTGTGGAAAAAGAAGCTTCTTATCCAAGATATGAGCCTCAAACATTTTAAAAAGCATACAGCACTCTCAATATAGTTCATTAACTACATTAACAGGACTTCCAGGTTTAGCGCTGGCATACATATCAAGCACTGCAGCACTATCTAAATGCCCATGTAACAGCCAGTTTATAAAAACAAGCACTCCTAAGCATTACAGAATACCTGAAATTAAAATAGCACCATTTTTAACTATTTTGTAATTTATTTTTCAAACTCCAGTACTTGGTGCTCCAAGTAAGACACTTGCAAAATATTAATGGCTTGTGTTTACTATTTTTGGAGTAGTTTTAAAATTAGGTACCTATTCTCGCTTCAAATCCATTCCCCTGCCTTCCAACAATCATCAGCTTCTCCACACTTCCTTTTCCCCACACCTTGCAGCAAATGGTTTTCAGTTCTGAAAGCACATCCAGATTGTGCTCTACCAGTAAGCTCCACAACAATGCAGGTAAATGTCTCCATTTTACAAATAAAAGGTCAAGAAACTGGGAAATTCTGTTGCACTTCAAGATTTTTCTGTTGGTCAGTGCTAGAAATGGCTCAAATGTCAGTTTTTAACCATTCATATCTGTTTTCTCACAAGGAATACACCCAATACAGAAGGCAATAAGGCAAAAAACATTAACACTAATCCAAAGATCGTCTTAGAATTGCTACCTAAATTATGACTGGGGTGTAGCCTTTCAGAAAACAAATTCAGTTTTAAACAGGTCACATGTTTTTATACAAAGTGGTCATTTATATTTGTCCTCTGATGCATCCTCTAAAATTAGTGAGGCCTCACACAACCATGCTATGGCAGATCTGCCAGAAGGCCACTAGCCCTGCAGATGTACACTTCAGAAAGTTAAGAAAAGGTTTCAAAATACAAGGATTAATTTTGAATACAGTTTTAAATATTGTTCCTGAACAATAGTAACATCAAAAAAGCCCCAAACAAACCAACCAACCAAACCAAACAAACACAAAAACCAAACCAAGAAAGAAACAAACACCCCAAAAAAACCCCAACAAAACAAAACAAGCAAAAACACACAAACAAACAAACCCTTTACCAACTATTTCTGTCCACAGGGTTATATCTGCTATAAACTTTTCAGCATGTTCCAGAGAGGCAATAATGCATAGTACACATACACCTAGTGAGCAAAGCAGGAGGATGTATGCAAGTTTTTTCTAGTACCCTATGCGACCATATACAATATCATTAGTTAAGATAAAGGATTTATAGAATCAGACTTAACAGAGCAAAAGTTTGCTGAAGAAATTATTTCTCTCCAAATCACCTGAAACACGTAATAGAAGAATGTCAGGAACAAACCGAGTATGACACATCCTCAACCATCAACACCTTTTGCTGTCCTTCCATCCCAAGAAAAGAAAATTGCCAGTCCTACAACTGGCTGGAGTTACATGCAAGCAACTCCTAAGCCATCCTAAAAGCACCAATCAAGAGGTCTTCTTTAAAACATGCAGAAAGCAACAATTTGGTTGTCACTGCTGTAGTTTGCAGTCACAAATGAGCAAGAAAGCCTGGCTAGGAGGATTGGAGAAGTCTCTGTTAGTGTGCACCCACCCATGGTCCAAATGCCCACATTGAATCTGATTTTAAGCAGTGGGGGTGGGTTGGTATTTTAATGAGACAGTAATCTGGCATAAAATAAATGTGGCTGTAACTTGACCACATACTTCTTACATCACCAGGCACTCAAGGCTATCCTGTTATTTCTCTGTCAAATATAGCTACTGTTGTAAGTTTCCAAAAAGAACATAAAGCCTAGACAAAGTTAATTGACAATTATATATCCATACTGAGTGTTCACAATAACAGCTATTTCAGTTATGATTTAATATTAAATTCAAACCACTTGGGAAGTCAGAAACAGGAGAGCAGGCAGTCACCTGGATTACAGTTACTAATTCCAAGTTTTAAAAAATAAGCAGGAGTTCTGAACTACCAGCTATTAAGCTGAGAAGAAGGGGGAAAAAAATAGGACCATGGATCTGACCAGACTTCTGATAGCAATTTCAGTTTTTATAAGGGTTGTCTCACTAAAACTACGCTGATGCGAAGCAGAGAGACCTCTCATCCTGGTCATTAGGTGCCAGTTCCAGAGGAAAGTTTAAAGGTATTGCATGACAATGTCAGAAAGTCCCTTTCTAAATGGAACAGACACATTACACAATGCTGCAGCCCAGCACCCATTAAAAATTTTAGTAGCATTATCAAAGTTTCATGAAGATTCTAGAATACATAAGCACTTTATACCAGTCTTCACAGTCTGTTAAGTGCATTTTCTCTGCAGAAAGTCAAAATTCACTTTGGAACATTTATGAAGGCACCAAAGAACAAGCTCTCACTGAACACACAGTGCATAGCCCTAGAAATCTGAGGCAAGCAACAGCTCCCAAATTTGCACTATAATCCCAAAAGCCAGCTCAGTTTCCTCCACAGTTATCACCTGGGATACACAGTTACTGTAAATATGCATAAACCCACACTACAAGTAGCTTAATTCTAAACATTAAAACAAGGTCAGTGTCTACATTTGTGACAGGGGAAAAAACCCAAACAAACAAACAACAACAACAAAACCCCACACAAAAAAACCCCAGGCTTGAGGTTAAAGTGCAAAAGATTTTCTGGAAGAGAGCATACAGAGACTGAAATGCCATGATGTGCTCCTTTTAGGTGGAAGTGGGAAGCTTTGCTAAATTCACTTTGCAGTCAATGGGGTGGATTGTCAGTAAACGCTGACAAGCCACCGGCACAGGACCTACCCATGAGAGTACTGAGCTGTTTCCTGCAAGGTGCAATCACCTTAACCCCTCTGCACAAAGAGGGTGAGTCAAGGATGTAAAGTCTAGTATCTCTCCTCTCAGATGCAATTCTGGGCAAAGAGATATTGGCCTGTTACACACACCTTCTCTGCACCCATACACTTAACTTCGAGGGGCCTCAGCCCTTCTACTTCTGAGACTTTAAAACCGAAACAAACAAATAAACAACTGAATAAAAAAATTAAAGGCTTCCAACAAAACTCTTGGCTGATTTCGCCAGCGCCTCTGAAGTCCTGGAAAGCGAGAGAAGCTTGGGTAGGTGTCTTTTAGCGGGCAGTGAGACACCGCGACACCTCTTATGGACGGAAGGGCTAATGCAGGCAGCAGACAATCTTATTTGCACGGCCATACGGTAACGGGGACGGCGGCTCCCCTCGGAGCCCCATCCTCACCCTGCCGGGGCGGGCACCCCGCGGGACACAGGGTCGGGGGAACACGGGGTAACACGGGGATTGGGATGGGGGTGTAAGGCGTCCGCCCCATCCCGTCTCGCCCCGCTCACCCCGCTGCTCCTTCAGCGCCAGGACGGAGGCGACATAATGTGCCAGGTCGAAGAAAGGGAACATGCGGAGGCGGGAAAAGCTCAGCGGCACCTGCCACAGCTCCATAGCCGGCCGCGGAGGTCCCGGAGGGGCCGCCCGGGACGACAGAGGCGGGAGAACCCCCAGCAAGCGGTTTGGCCGCTCCCGGCCGCCGTCAGCGTGGGGCGGGGCGGGGCGGGGCGGACGCGGCGCTTCACGGGCCGGTCTCCTCCCTCCGCTCCGCAGCTCGGTTCTGCGGGGTGCCTGTGGTGGGATTTGTTTGCCCTGTTTTGGTCAAAATGCTGATAATCCTGCTCCACGCACATTTTGAGATCGGTTTTGGCCTCTTTCAGAGCCCCTTCTTTTTTTGCTGCTTCCTTGTGTTATAAACAAGGTGAGCCAAGTTGTGATAATAAAAAATAAAATTTATTTTCGCGTAACAGCGAGTACAGAAACAAATAAAAACCACAACCACGATAAAGATCAATTCGATCGAATGGGGGTGAAACGAGAGACAGGCCTCTATCGCGCCATGTCTCCCCTTTGTTCACCCGAATCCCACCACTAAAGGTCCAGTTTTTACACTTTTTAGTTTCCCTGAGGCAGGGTTTTCTTTTGTCCAGTTATTCTGGTATTGGTATTCGTTGGCCCCCTTTTGGGATTCTGATTTTTCCGAGTGGGCTTTCAGGGAAAACATAAGTCTGAGTGTCCATTGCAGGCCATATTCAGTTTCTGAGTGGGTTTTCAGAAGAAACGGAGAGGATGTCTGAATGACCATTGCAGATTCAATTCAGTCTCTGGGCAGATGCTTTGGTCATCAAGCAGGTTTGCTAGTCCATTTCCAGTTGAGCCACGTTCATTCATGTGCTGATGGCCCAAATCTTCTCCCGTTCCACCCCCCCTCGTCCTGAGGCTTCTTGTTGAATGTCCTTTTCCTGCCTTTAAATCCTTTATTTCTCAGGCACAAATTAATACATAGAGGTTATTCACAACGCTTGCGCACATCATGCACATCGTTAGATCACTAACTTATCCCGATAAATTGTTGCAGTTTTTTTTTTTTTCTATCGTGTTGAATATTTCTGAAGGTCATCAAGAATATTTAGCATTACCAACGTGTACGGTTGGTTCCCCATGTGGTCTTTCCCAGGTTGATGCCTTCCATTCATCAGTTGCTGAGGGTATTAATGTATACCAGATCCTGTCAGAGCTCAGCAGAAACACTTTACATGCATCTTTACATCCATTTCGGTAGTGAAGGCCATTGCTGACTTTGCCTCCTTAAAGATCTGTATCCAGTGTTGCACCAATCCCACAGTATTTTCAGCAAAGCTCGTTTGGTCGTGAACTACACAAGTGAAACATTTTCAAAGATCTACTAACCCCAAGATACATGACATTTGCTTTTTCTTTGCTCACCAGACTACCTAACTCAAAGGATCTGAAGGAAATTCATGTAATCAGGATGGTTGAGGTTGGAGGGGACCTTAAAACACATTCATGTGTAGGGACGCCCTCCACTAGCCCAGGTTTCTCAAAGCTGCATAAAGCCTGGCCTTGGACACTTCCACAGGAATGGGGCAGCCGCAGCTTCTCTGGGCAACCTGTGCCCGGGCCTCACCACCTTCACAAGGGAGAATTTCTGCCTTATATCTAATCTGAATCTATTCTCTTTCATTATGAAGCCATTTCTCCTTGTCTTCTCACTACATGCCCTTGTAAACAGTCTCTCCATCTTTCTAACAGGCTCCCTTCAGGGACTGGAGGGCTACAATTTTGTCACCCCAAAGCTAAGGTACACTAACTTGGCACTGTTCTTGATGGAACACTGTTAAAGATTTGTTCTCATCTTTTCTGCATATTAACCTTTTCTCTCTGCCTCCCCCCCCCCCCANCCCCCAAGATGGAGGTTAAGTTTACTAGTTTGTGAATTTTTGGCTGGTTTTCCATACTGAATTTTCCTTAAACCATTTCTGTCTTTTCCTTTCAGTTTCCACATGAAGAGAATCTTCTTTTCTGTGAAAAGAAAATGTGAGAAGAACTCTCAAAGACTGTAAGTTGTGCACACTGTATGGTGAAGTTAAGCAAAGCAGTTTGAAAATGTGCAACTTTCATAGGTGCTCTTGAACTTGTTCTTTGCCTACTGAGAACTAATTTCAGGAAATAACTGAAATTGTAGAATCATTCTGGGGGAAAGGTTTATGCCACTCAACATAGCAAACACTTGAAATTTTCCCAGAATAATTTCATCTTGCTATGAATAGTCAGCTATTATTTTCATTGATTTGCCTTTTATCAGTATATTCACAGAATAAGTTCCTATTCTCAATGTCTCTTCCTTTCGGTGCATCCAGTGACTCATTTGCTCCCTGAGAATTGACCCATGTGCATGCAGCTCATTTCTATTTCCTGGCCCTTTCCATCTTCATTTCATTTATGTGAAGAGATCCTAATTTAGTGAAAGTGATCTCTTGCTAGCCTTGTAATTAACAAATCTAGTTCTTATTTTCTGTCATGCTTGTGTGCAGATAGAAACCCGAGTTTGGTTTCTAGAACAAAATACGACTTGCCCCCGCTTATAGGTAATGAGACATAATACATTAGTAAACTGCATTCTGTGGCGGAAATCAGTTCAGTATCATTTTGTTTCCCTCTGAGCAGGGCTCTGTGTCCATGCAGCTGCAGCCATGAAGCTACTGACAGAATTTAAAATGATGTAGTCTTTTTCAGTACTGCAGTACTGGTTTGTCCGCACTGAGTGGAATGCGTTTCTTTGCTAGGCAGTGAAAACTACTCAGGCTATCTCGCGTGTGATCTTAAGAAGGAGAGGGAGAGAAATAGAAATGGCAATGACCACATGGAACTTAGAATGACACAAAAAAAGTTGCAATTTGGGCCAATAGCATGTGCACTGCAGCCACCAATGTACCTGCAACTTGTGTAGATATACCCAAGCATGCCAGCAGTGATACCTCTACTGGTGTGGTTTTGAAGCAGATCAGCAATACCTGCCTGAACTTTCAATTTTTAGTCAGGTCCTCAAATACATAATAGTGCACCATCACTGCCCCTAAAGTGTTGCTCTCCAAAGCAGAGTTGTGCTGGTTTGGGCTGGGGTGCAGTTGATTTCCTTTCCAGGGCTGGTGTGGGGCTGTGTTTTGGATTTGTGCTGAACTCAGGGGTGATGATACAGAGATGTTTTTGTTCTTGCTGAGCAGGGATTGAACAGAGCCAAGACCTTTGCTGCTCCTTGTGCTGGGGAGACCCAGTCAGGACAGATGATCCCAACTGAGCCCAGGGATGCTCCAGACCATGTGACATCATGTATCAAGTAGGGGGGAAAGAAAGGGTGTACATTTGGAGTGATGGCATTTGTCTTGCCAAGTCACTGTAATGTGTGATGGGACCCCGCTCTGCTGGGAATGACTGAACACCTGCCCAACCATGGGAAGCAGGGAATTCATTCAGGAATTCATTCCTTATTTTGCTTTGCTTGTGTAAGCAGCTTTTGCTTCCCCTATTAAACTGTTACTGTCCCAACATGTGAACTTTTACCCTTCCAATAATCTCCCTAGTCTCACTGATGGGAGAGTGAGAGAGTGGCTGCATGGCACTGGGCTGGTGGCTGGGGTTAAACAACACAGAGGTACCTGGTGTGGAGGTGGATCTCATAGCAATGGGGTGGGAAAGCATGTTAAACACAACAGTTAAACAAGAGAGACATTTTGGTGAGTTTTTTACCTCCAGCTCCAGCAGGAAATAAGAGCAGCAGTTTCTCTAAGTTTGCTGGTAATCAGGAAAGATTCCTGTGTGTTTAGCAGAGCAGAGAACAGAGTAAGCCACCAGAGAGAAATCAAACCACAGAACATAGTCTGTGTAATAAAAGCAGAGTAACAAATAAGAAAACTTAAAATTTGGTAATTTTCCCACTGTCCTGGATATCTCAGCAATAATTTAAAGACAGCAGGGGATAAAATACCTGAAATAATCCTGTTCATTCTTGAGCCAAGTATACAGATGCTGAGAGAACTGACAGTGTGAGCTGATAGTATTAGTGTGTAAGCTAAGTACAGTTGTCTGTGTGTGTGTGAAACAATTTTTTTCTGTTTTGCTGATTTTAAACTGAAAGAACAGATACCCATTTCTTCATTTATTGAGAGAAAGCTAATAATGAGACCTGAGCACACAGTGTGCATTTAAGAATTTTAAAGATTAAGGACTGCTGTGTTGTATGAGTGGAAAACTCAATGTGAAATCAAAACACAAGCCTGAACTGACTCTCTTGCCCAAGGAATATTATTCTGACCTTAAAAAAACCCACAGTAAACACCTGCTAAACAGTTACCCAATGTGCACATATTCCAGAGTACTTTTCAGCAGAATTATGCTAATTCTGTGCTTGAAAAAAAAAGATCTGTGTACTTAGCATGGAAGTATAGCTGGTGAAGTTGCTTCTTAATGTGGAATATGTTTATTTAGTGTTTTATTTTGTAATATCTGTTGGGATCCTACAGGCAGTGGCCTGGAACTCAGAAATGGTACCTTAGGAGGAAATAAGGCAGAGAACTTCTTTAGTATATTTTATCAGTAGGCCTCAAAACTTTTACTCATCCTCCCCGAATCAAGAAATTAGAAATAATCTTTTTATGAATTATTATGTTAAGTGTTTCAATCTTCTAAGAAGATCCCTCAAACTCAAGTCTATGCATCCAGATCAAGTCAGGTGAAAATACTAATCTTCATCACAGTATGGAAATGGACATTTCCACTGTCTGCTCTCATCCTGTCACATTTGTGATTGGTAGCCATGTACCACTCTGCTCTCCTTCTAAACAAATTCTTTCTCTGCTCCACAACAGTTTTCTGCCTGTTTCCCTGTTTTCCAACTGTCTTTTATCCCCATCAAGCTGCTCACTTTGATGTTATAGTACATTTTCCTCTGTTTCATCTCTCACCAGCACCATATATTCGTTAACCCTGCATGTTTCTTTCAGTGTCCCCACAGCTTGCCTGGTTTTCTTGCTTTCTCCATGCCATCCTCAGCATTTACTCATGGCCTGTCAGTCTCCTGTCTGTCTCTGAGAATCTGGCTATTCACTCCACTTTTGTCACCTTACTTGTCCATGCCTTCAATCAATACTCATATATTCAGGCCTCACCTTTACATTTCTGCACCTTCCAGCTTCATCACTCTGGTTACCCTCCCTCTTTTCCAGTTTTCCTACAGAAGGTCAGGTACTGTCTTCTTTCAGATTTTCTGAAAAATTTTGAGAAAATAAATCATAGGAAGTTCAGATGGCCAACTTTCTCCTAACACAACATTACTCTGGTTTCTTTTCCTTGCATGCTGATTAGTGCCAATCTAAATTGCAAAGTGCAGATACATATTTTTTTAAACTGAGCAGTGGTGTTGTTTGACTTATATCCACCTCAGATCCATCCTCCCTCAAGCCAGATTAGATTCTTACAAATATTTAAGGATTCATTAATTTTTTTTTTCTCTTACAGCCTTTGAAGCAGCAGCACTGTTTTCATTCCTAGGTGAAGCCTAGGACTGTAGCAGCTGTAGCCAATTCTGCTGGCTCTATCCAAGAGCTCCCAGGAGTCTATCCTTAGATAATGTGTTGGAGTGAACCCGGACAGGGGGGTGTGGAGCTGGTCCAGGGGGGTTGGAAACCTTGGCACAGAGCCCAGGAGGACACTGGGTTTGATTTTAGTCCATGGGAGAGGCTTCCAACATTGAGAGAGGAATTACAAACCTCAAAGGTGTGAAAATAGTAGTTTAGCACAGCACGGGGTGAAAAATTTTGTAGTTTAGGGGTTCTTAGAATGGAGGTAAATGGGGGACAAGATGGAGGATTTAGGGTGTTGCCCTAAGTTCCTCTCCTTTTTCCTCATCCTCCATCTTCTGATGTAGTGATGACACAAAGTAGTTTGAGGGGATTGGGTCAAGGTAGAAATGACCCTTCTAGTATAGGTACTAGTCATTGGCACAAAATTGTAAATAATAGACCTGTAGTTATCTGTATAGAAGCAGAGCAGCGCCCCATCGGCAGTCAGTCACGTCATGTCCCAGCCGCTGTCCGGACCTCAGCTGGGTGTGGAGAAAGTTTTGAGATATCAAGTAATGAACAACATGAGAAACCTGAAAACAAGGCCTTGAAGACTCCACTTTTTTTTCTTGCGACTCAGCTCAGGGCTTTTAGAGGGCCAAGGACTTTTAACAACCTGAATCTCAGGTGAGAGATCAAACCCGAGAGTCACGGACCCACAAAAATTTGTGGCAAAAATGTCTGCTTCAGGCCATGGATGTATACAAAAAGAGTTTGTATGACTATAAAATAAATACTCCAGTATTTTGTATCTTTATTGCAGTAGTAAACGCAGTCTTGATTTCACACAGAGTTGAATTCAGGTTAACAACAGTTTGGATCTTGGCTTTTAGGCCCCTCTTTAGCACATCTTGTTCTTTAACAGTATTGTTTTTGAAAGGAGCTGATTTATAGAGTGGACTTAAACTCTTACTTCCTTGTTTATCTCTGCATCATTAGGTATATTACTTGCTGATTCATTGTTGGGACTGAGACAAGATCCAACCCTATCTTCATCCAACCAAGGTTCAAAGGATGCCTTTCCCCACAGTTGTGACTTCCCCTCAGCAATGCCGTGCAGGAGTGCTGTATTGTCACTGTTCTGTAATGTCCCCTGGGTGAGCTTTTACTGATTGTATTGACTTACGGTTCAGCTCCAACAAACACTGAGTAGCCTCCCTGTCGTCTCAGTAGGTACGTGGTGGTTCTCAGGACTGGGTACTCAATACACTTACTATGCCTTTCATCACTGTAGGTAATGCAACAGCTGTGGGCCTGCTGCATCCAACTGCTCAGAATTTTCTTTTTCTGAAAAAACGTGTCAATAATAATCACTGCTAGTTAGTTTCAAGCTTGTAATCAATCACAGCTGGAAATGCATTCCTCACATATTCTTGTTACGTATAAACATCATATATCACAATAGTACTTAATAGTTTCTAATGAGGCCAAAGCCCACTGCATTAATCCCCCTGTATATATACAGCAAAATAAACATCCTTGCTTGCTGTAACTCACTATCTCTATTTAAAAAAAAGCTAGGAAAAGCAGTGGTCTGGGGCAGGTCATCCCTCAGGTCAGGAGAAAGACAGGGAGACAGAACAAAACCTTTTTCTCAAGATTATGCTACTTACTCTCTTTATTTACTTTGTCAAATCCTTGCCAGTCTGGTCTCACCCAAGAGCTGCTGTAGAGGGGAAGAAAAAGATACAGGAAGACCTCAAACAGTACAAATGAGCAGGCCTCAAACTACTCCTGTGCAGTCAGTCCTGCTGCATTCACTGGGTTTTCTGTGTTACATATATCAGTAGGGCAGAAGCCCAAGTCTTCAAAGTTCATTAGATATCAGTGGGTTTTAAGTGTTCCAAGAGCTCCAGCCATCCAGCATTCTGAGAACATAGGATCTGGGATTGCTGATTGTCTCAGATTTAAAGTTGTTTTTTGATCAGATCTATTTATGTGAAATGTTACACAGCTCACAAAAATACTGTTTGGTTTGGATCACATCTGATAAGCTTCCCTGCTTCTCAGAGAAAAGAGAGACAAGCAAGGCACATTTCCATGCCTACAGTGAATGTAGATGCTTCCATCAATATCTGACCATTTCAAAATACTCCTTATACTTGAATTTAATCTGGTGATCTTACATTTCTGATACCTTTTTTCTGCTCCTTTGCTGAATTGCTTCATTCACAGTGTTATTTAGAGCTGATTTTGTTAAGTACTGACATGTGCCTTGTAATGCACTACGCATTCAGCAAATGAGATCTCAAATAAAGAAGAGCAATGCTAGTGAGATATTGCATGTTTTCTACACTATCAGGTAAAGTTCGTGTAATACCCTAATGCAAATGCAACTGAACCCAAAACTGGACCTGAGATGACAGCTTCAGGATAGTCATTTTTCCTCCTCCATTTGCTTTCATAAAATGGTGTCCAGGTGTCCAGAGATATTCTGCTTAGGTCTGCAGGACTGAACGAATAGCCTGTTCTGCATGAGAAAGAGGAGCTGTCCTATTTAAGGCGGAGTGCAGAGCTACCTTTCCATCCGTCTCCCACTTTTTCCTTGCAATAGCAAAGGCTTTGTGGAGATACTTGACCAGATGATCTCAGGAGGTCCCTGCCAACGCAAACAGTTTTGGGATTGCTTTAATATTGAAAATATTTTTTTTCCATATCTTTTATATATCTTTTTTTCAGGGTTGCTTCCTGACTAGTTCCAGCTGCAGCAAAGACAAGGTAAAACTGAGCTGGGATTCTCTCAGCTCCTACAGACAACGAGTCCAAGCTGAGAGCTGTGAGCTTGTGTCTGCAAAGTCACTGCCCATTGTTCGATAAATTTTGAGTGCGTCATCAGCTGAATTGGACAGATGAGGGTGTGTGTGCTCAGAAGCTGTCTAGTGCCATAGCTACCATCTGACAAACAATTTGTGGGCCGTGCTTCAACTACTGGATTCTGGGAAGGATTAGTTAAGGAGAAAAAAAAAAGCAACATTCAACAGGAAACAGACTTCTTATTGTGCCTTTTCATTGTTTGTTCTCCGTGTTCCCTTTTCTGCTCAGTGGTGCAGGCCAGTTTGGGACACTCTAAATTGTCAAGAGCAGCAAGGGGTTACCCAGAGTGTGCTTTGTTTGGCAATACAGATGGCTTTTTTTGTTAACTGACTTAAACCTATTGTCTGTGCACCCCCCTCCCAAACCTGTCTCCTGCCCTCACCACCCTTATCCCCAGCCCAGCTCACGCCCCCCTTACTTTGGGTTCATGAAGTACAAATTAGCATAATCAGATTATCTGCATGGGGTTGTTCAGCATGGAGATGAAAAGGAANAGAGAAAAACATTTGATTTCTGTTCATCATGGAGAGGGGACGATCTTGGTAATCTGGCCTATCAAGATAAGACTTAGAGAGTTTCTGCAGGAGACTGATAAGAAACGTGGTAGGAAAAAAACCCCATCTGTCTAGGGGCAGGGTATGCGTCTGGGGGCAGGTGGTTCCTGGGCATTTTCTGTGGTGGACTTGCCTTGCTAATAGTAGCAAACAATCTGCTTGATTGCCTTAGTGCCTGCCCTAATTCTCTTCTTTCTGCCCGTGCTGGGAGATGAATGCTCCCAGAGGACTCAAGACTCAAATCCTTAGCCACAGGTTTTAAAAGCAGCTAGGGGCTCTATATGCTTGTGTATTCAGGAGCATGAGATTAAATGACTTGAAGGTTTCTGTTTTTAAAAATATCTTTAGGCTGCTTCTACACTGGCATCTCTTCCAGCTGAAGTGTCTGACCACTCATGCTCATCTTCCTGATGTATCTTAAAAGGATGTGACCGGACAGAGATTACAAGAAAAATACCCCAAAAAGCAGTCATGGCAACCCTAAAATGTTTTAAGTTGAGTCCTCGAGATCAAGAGTCTTATGGACAGCTCCACCCCTAGATTTTTCAGTACTTCAGAGAGTAAGGATAAAAGGAAACATAAATGTCAGGATAAGTCAAGCTTTGAGGCAGTATTTATGACAAACCACTGTCCAACCTGAACCTCCAGTTTCCAAGAAGAAGAACTGTCTTTGCTTTGATTTATCTTAACGCACCACACAGAAAGGTGCTTGAAATATTTAACTGATGAAGTTGTGATAAATAGCAGAGAAACTTTTTTTTTACTATTATTTTAGCAGTATTTTGACTTCTTTGAATTTAAAAATTTTACTTTAGCAGTTTACAGCTGTACTGTTGAGGGAAATAGAAAACCTATTTGGTAATCAGAAACACATAATCGGTGTATGTCTGTTTTGGTTCAGGAGCCTGTACTTTTGGGAAATATTTGAGATTAATAGGAGCCACCAATTCAGAATTACCAAACTGGCAGTTTGAATTACTTGTCAGATGTAAGAGAAACAAGATGATGTTACTCTGTTTTCTGCAGCTGACATATACAGGAGTCATAGAGAAGAAGTCTATGTCCCTAAAAATATAGTGTCCATCCAGGTTATGTAAGGCATGGTTAATTCATCTTCCATGCCTTCACTGGCAATCTGTCTTGTTTTCATATTTTTCACTTACATTATTCTTTAGTATGAAAGAGCATTTTTTTATTATAACAGCAAAATTTGTGTGGTTTTGTTTGCATGTGACCTTAAGTGAACTTAAATGGATTTCAAGATTATAAAGGTAACATAAATTAATAGATAATAGATAGACAGAAAGATATAAAGATAGACATGTCTGTTTTCTTTGTGTTTTCTGTATCTGCTCAGCTATTCCATTCAAAATTGACAGGTAAAATTATGCTGCTGAAGTTACCTGTCACAACTTTATTACTTCCAAACCTGAGAGCTGGGGAACACCTGCATTCCACATGTCCATGCAGAATTGTGTCCTTTGAGATTGGGTTGTCCTGTGCTAAGGAGGGTGGCTGAGCATGTTCACCAGACAGCAGCTGGTTGCTCTTCTTTGCCTGAAAATTTGGGAAAAATGTTTGCAGCATAACTCAGGAGGAAGAGCCAGAGTGGGCAGCTCCCTTAAATATTATTTCAGTTCCCTTTCAAGTGGTGGGAATATTTCCCACCCAAGCAGGCTGTGCCAGCACCAAGTGCCCTTGACAAATCCAATCTACCAAGTTAACTCTCTCTGTAGGGAACTCTCAACTGGCAGCTGACTTTTTTCCATTCAGTCCCAAGGAGGTCACTGCAAAGCCTCTCAGCAGGACCAAATTCTTCCTTCTGAAATACATTTAACCTACAGGCAGTAAAATATTTTAGTTGGTCAGAGATCCTGTGGTTAACTAGGTCTGATAGCCTTCACTGATGATGCTTTTAGGCACTGCAGTTTCCTCTTGAGAGTTCAGATCTTTCCAGTAAGTGTAAAGCTTTTTAAAGCTAGAATTTAATGCTGTGAAGTCTTGAGCTGAGGGAATCCATAGGTTACATTCTGGTTGGTTGTAAATCAGTGTATCAGAACACAGCAATTCTGCTGTGATCTGAAGGCAGAGTTAATATTGTCTGCTCTTGGCCTTTCTCAGCTCCAGGACTCAGTCCTGCTATCTGGCAGGGTTAACCAAATACAGTCGCCAAGAGAAAATCAATGCTAATCAATGTCTACAGACAGGCTTGGAAGCAAACACCTCCCTGGAGACTTGCTGACTGCAGGCTGTCATCGTTTAGCTTTACATTAAGATTTTAGGCTACCCAAGAGTCTGTCTTTCAAGGTGTAGAGTAGGGAATTTCAGAGAAAATGAGGGACCTTCCCCAGCTCTGAGGTACTGTGCCCCCAGCCATCTGCAGAAAGGTGTATGCATGGGAAACCTCTGCTACCCTGTGCTTGTGAGTACCTCTCTGCATTGCTGGCCATCATAAAAGTCAGAGACTTCATCTGAATCCCAGTGCAGTCCATGCTGACATCCACAGGAGTCTCACTGACTTCTTTCTGCCCTTCATCCTGAACCTCTTCTGTGCTGTTTTGTGATATTGACACTCAACAGGACGGAGGTACTCAGGAAAGGCTGGCTACTCTTTGCCTCTCCTTCTGGCTCTCAGTGCTGAGGTGTCTCTTCTCCAAAAGAAGTTTATCATGGGATCCTCGCTTGTGCTCTACTGGGTTTGCAATCCAAGGCAGTAAAACAAACTGTAGAGGGATGGGATGTGCGTTTGTTTGCATAAAGGGAAATGGAGTGAAGGGAGAATACAATGAGATGAGGCTTTGCTCCTTACAGAGAAGAGTTAGACCAACTCAGAGTGCAAAGAAAATACTGTCCCTGGCTTACAGAGAGAACAAAGGGAATAAATTGAACCAGATATAGGTATTGACTGAGCACAGGGCAATCTCTACCTTCTGTAACCCAAGTACTTTTTTGAGCTGCTTCTTCCACCCATCTTCTCCCTTCTGATTCTCTCAGCACCTGCTGTATTAAAAATACAATTACACCCTTGAAAAGTGGTGGATTTAGACTCTGTCACTGTGTTGATGACCTTTAGATTTAATACTGGGTCCCAAGTGACCCCTGCCCCACAGGTCAGTAGTTAAGTCGTCCATTCTCTCCTCTTCCTTTCATCACCCAGCCTTCAAAGTCAGATTTGCCTTGTGCATACTACTTTAGCCATGGTCACTGCATATCATTCCATAGCAGCAAAGAAATTTGTGAGAACTGCTTAGATACTGGAAGATAAGTTGCTAAATGGTTCTTGAATCATATGCCTGTGAAACACATTGGTGCTGCACCTTTACTTTTTATATAAAACCACGTAGTAGGATGGCTCTTAATGTCCTAAAACAAGTCTGCTTTGCCATTTAATGTGGCTGGCCCAGGAGTCCTGTGAGTCCCCATTTGTGGTGCTCATTGTACCTTCCTCCCCCCTGATTTAGACAAGGTACAGCAAACTAGGCTGCCGAGTACAAGCCTCAGCACAAAGTCTTCCTTAGTGTGGGTAATACTCCAGAAACCACGAGGCACCACACACATCATGGATCTCACTGTGCATTGTCCAGTGCCAGACACAGCATATTCACATCCACCAGGATTTGAATCCACAGAATCTCAAATCAAAACCCAGACTGCAGACCTGCCCTTCCTCTAACCACAGGCTGATCATCATTGGGATTTGTGCACAAAGACTACAGCATTCTTTCAAGATATATTTGCATCTTATTCCTTCCCTTACCTGGCCCAAATATCCAACTTCAATTACATTCCACAGCCACAACAGGGATATTGAGAAAGCGGACATGATGGGCCTCAGTTCCCTTAGGCTCTGTGACAGATGAACAGTGGCACAGTTTGTTTCCTGCCTCTGGAGAAAGTAATCCTCATTTGAGCTGAATTGTGGAGCTGTATTCTTCCACCAATCCTGTTGCAAGTTCCAAGTAAAGGTGTGTCTCACTGAGGTTTCTGCATCACAAATTCACAGCAGCACACCTCACACTCTCTGTGCAGGTTAGGAGTACCATGGGTTGGAGCAGACCATGACTCTTTTAACTTTCCAGCATTCCTTTTTGTACCAGGAGATACCAAGGATGCTTCTAGAAAAATGCCACTTTAGCTGGTCTTCCTTGCAGTATTGACAGCCATAGCTTCCCAGAAAAGAAAAAAAANAAAAAAAAAAAAAAAAAAAAAAAAAAAAAAAAAAAAAAAAAGAAAGAAAAAAAAAAACCCAACCAAAAAACAACAACAACAGCAACAAAAAATAAAATAAAAAACCACCTGTTCATACAACTGTACAACTCTATTTAGCACTGATAGTTACAACTAGGGGACAGTAGGGTCCTTAGGACTAGGGATATTTTTGTCATTTGTACTAAGGTTTTGCCACTGCAACAACATATCTGAGACATTTGTAGCCAACTCTAAGTAACTTGGTGCATCTCCATGGCACAAGTCCCCTTATCTCAGAGTACTGTGTTGGCATGGCTGTACCATGCCCACTTCCAGAGGAGGGATTGGCACATAATCCTCAGCATATACACTAATTTGGCATCACCTGCTGGAAGTAGAGGGCTCTCTCTAAGGTGACATTGCCTTGCTTGGTATAAATACATACTGAACATCACACATAAACATATTTTGAACCTCACATTTGCTGATTTCATTACTTTTGTTTATATTTCCTTGAGATGATTCTTTCCTGACACACATTCTGTGCAGACATTCCTCTCTGTGTTCATAGAACACTCTCAGGGATGTAAGACATCCAATCAAGCATGAAACTGAAACTATCCCCATGATCCAGTGATTTCCCATCTTTTCCTCACCAATTCTGTACCCTAGTGCTTTGTCTCCCTCTCCCAACCTCAGATTCAGTTGGGGATTGGATTGTTCCCACCAGATGTTAGTCAGAAAGAACATCTTTACATCCTAAGCTCCCCTCAACTCTGAATTAATTTTTATATCCAAACCTGGGTTCGTGTTTGAATCTTTGTGTTGTGCCTATCTGAACATTCCAGATGACATGGACTCCAAATTAATTCTTTAGAGTGTCTTACGCTTTTTAAAATGAAGTTGATTAAAATCTTCTGAATTGTGGATGTTTGGAAGAGATAAATAACAACGTTGCACAATGAAATTTTAGTTATTTGTCTTTTTCAAGGGCTGGTCAAAATCTTCTTAGTACATAGATGGAAATACAATATGAATTAAAAGTGTAAGAAAATTTTATAAACAAAGAATTCCTGCCATTATTCATCATCTGATAATGTTGTTTCCACCACCAAGACTCTTACATAAGAGAAAGTAGAAGAATCCTTTGCTGGAAATTACATCCTAAGGTCTTCGAAGTCCTCTACCAAGTGGTATGCAAATGTAAAATGAAATTTTAGTGAAGGTTAGAGCAACAAAGATTAGTTTCTTTAATTTATTTGGAATAGATTAGGTGTTAAGTAACATCATGTAGCACAAAGTGTTGCACTGTATTTGTTCATGATGACACAGATGAAAAATCCCCAAAACACAAACCAGAAAGTTGACCAAGAAAAGAAATCTTTGGTAAAGACATCTAGGGGAATACTTGCTGTGACAAGAATGTGACAGTAGGGAGCCCCTAAACTGAAAGGAGATCAAAGAAAACAGTGATATGAACCAAAGCAATAACAAGAAGGGAAGGTTTTTAGCATAGAAAAATACAACAAGCATGTTATGTTACAAAATGGCCAGGTTTTCTTTCCCCTTCCTGATATGACAGCTGCTCACAAGATGTTTTTCTTCACCTTGGTGATGCGTGTTTCCTAGGATAGCAAGTGACTCATAGATCCAAAAACACCACCATGCCTCAGCAGGTAGTGCTGTGATTAACTTGGACTAATTTGTCCTGCTGCAACTCCAGCAAGCCAGTGGAAAGCTGGGAGGAAGATGTGGCTCATTACCTTTGAGATGCCAGAGATGCCATGCAGAAGAGTCTGTGGCTCCATTTAGTCAACATTAAGGTGGGCAGAGGTGAGGAGAAACAAACAGTGCAAATGACTGTCTGTACCTTTCCACTCAGCTGCTCTCCAGGGTCATCCTGACAAACCCAGGGATAAGCAAACTATTAGCAGTGTTCAGAAAGGAAACCAAATCAACATGAACACTTTCAGAGTTTTTTTTCTTTTTTTTGGTCAAAATCTGTCCACTGGCATGCCTGTACCTTACAGCACCAGCGCTGGATGGGGTGAGCTGTGTTATGGTCAGACCTTTGCTTTTGTCAATGCTGAGGACAGCTCAACATTCCCATAGCAGGAGCCAGCCCTGGTTTCTTTGGTGCACCTGGTGCTTGGTGAGGCTTTGAAAGGCAAGTCAGCTTCAGGTGCCAAATCCCCTCATGCAGAAAGGCCATGTACATGCTGCACGAACAAATCCTAATTCTGCTTTCTGAAAGCACCTCTTTGTCTCATGAACAAACAGAAACAGCCCAGGGTCATGCTTTGGCCTATGGGAGCTACTTTTCTTTACCAGTTGTGAACAATTGTCTTTTCTAAGCCGTGACATGTACCTTGGTCCACATGGAAGTCAAGAGGCTCTTGTGTCATTGGGAGCAGGATCTCACCAGAAAGCCATTCTACTTAAACCTGGTGTCATTTTCTCTGTTTTGGGCTGCTCATAAGTCGCATAAGCAGACTGGGCTTTGGCTGGCATAGGTTAGAACTCAGTCAGGAAATTAAATTTGATTTATTTTTGGGCAGCAATAACCCACAGTGGCCACTTCAATGAAACCTCTTTTCACGCAGTTTATAATATAAACACCTACAGTGTGATGGTTGGTGGTTTTTCTACAGGGAAATGACTCACAAATGGAAGATACTTACACCAGTTTCTTTGTCCTTGTTGCACTGGCCCATTTGGGATATTGTCCAGGTAGGAAAACCTCAGCTAGAGCAGGTGAAAGCAGAGAGTTTAAGGGCAGTCAGCGAGGTATGCATGCATAACCATCGACATAGTTTTGTTCACAAAGGTTTTCACAGAGTATCACTGAGGCCTTTGTCCTGGGACCTCCCTCCCAAAGAGTACCTCCCCCATTACTACAGCTCCTACAGAATAGCAAGGGATTTAATCACCAACCTCTTTGATGGGCTTTTAAGGCAGCTAGAGCGTAGCTGACCATCTTCCTTCACATGCATGCTGTCGCTGCTATGGGGGAGATTTACGTTGCCTATTGATCCCACTGAAACTCATCTATGACCATATATTTTGTCATTTTAGATTGGCACTTTTTGCTTTAACCTAACATTTAATTTTGTTTAATGTCCTTTGTTCTGATATAGGGGATCCCTCCAGTCTAATGAAGAAAATGTAGCCAGGTTCAAGGGCTTAAAAAAAAAAAAGAAACTAGAAATAAGATTCACAAGTTCAAGAGTGAGTGCAGTTAGGCCCTAGAAAAACTCGTGGAGGACTGTGTCAAATATCACATCTCTCAAAATCTTTCACTACCAAGACCAGATGTCTGTTGTGGACAAATTTTGTGGTGCTGTCATATTTCTTCATCTCAATAGTGTTTCCTTGAAATAGCATGGGAGAATAATCTCTTTTCCTGTCAGAAACACTGAAGGAATTTCTATGCCCTGATTAATGGAGCAGATCTGGGCAGAAGCCTCTTCTGGCTTGAACTCTGCCATGACAGCAGTGAGTCTTTCCAAGCTCCCAGAGACCACAAGTTATCCATCTGGACTTCCAGGTTTTTGCACGACCAAGGATTTCCTATCCTATTAAATAAAAATGAAAATTAAATAACAATAAATATAAATAAATAATCACAATACATGGAAGAGCAACCCACAGATTCTGCCAGGAGAGAGGGACTATCACACTAACACCAAGACTGTGCATCTCATTGTCTGCTAGAGAGATGATGCCTCTGACCAACACTCTACTATATTGCTGCTCATGCCAGGACAGGAGACACCACAGTTTTCAATCAGTGTCAGCTCTTCCATGCTCTGCAAGTGTGGGGCTTGCTGGAAGAATCCCAGGATGCTGCCCCGAGCTGCCACTGCTGTCTGCTGCAGACCTGGCTCTCCCAGGACCTTGACAAGGAAGTTGATGTATCTCATGGCCAACCGGAGCGTCTCGTTCTTGCTCAGTTTTTTGTCTGTTGGGTGGGNGTCTGGTGGGTGGGTGGGAATTAGCTTCCTCAGCTTGGCAAAGGCACTGTTGACAGTTTGCTGCCTCCACCTCTCCCTGGTGTTGGTGAAGATCTTCCTGGTCATTCTTAAGGTGCTGCAAAGCAAAGGAGATGGGGAGTGAATGCTGGATAACCCTGGCTTTCACACAGGCTGATTTTTTAGGGGCACTGTAAACTCTGGGCCAGTGGCAAGCACAGAGTGGTGGTGGTACGCTTCTAATTTTTACCCTCTCTGGCTGGTGCTCTTGTCCTGCATGCCTTTCACAGATCCACCCTGAAGTCATGATCAGAAGTATTAGAGATGCAACCAGATGCCAGAGTTCAGTAAGAATTTCACAAAGGAGGTAAAGGAGTTTTTTCCTTATACAAGCATTTGGCACTGCTACAAGCCCAGCTTCTCCAGGCTCCTCAACGTTCCCCTGCAACAGAATTCCCAACGGACAATGCATTTGTCATCCTACAGGCTGTGTGAGAGCCATACAGGCACTTTTTATGGGGGAAAGCAAGCAGACCCGGTGGAGAACATGTCCATGCTTTCCCAGCCTCATTTCACACCGCCCTGGAGTCTGCGTCCAGCTGGCCCATGCTTGGTGATCCCTGGCTGAAACTAAGCCAGGTGGACTTCATCATGTGCCTTCAGTGAGCAGCCAGCCAACACTACAGACATGTGTCTGTGGTTATTCCTCCAGTGCTGCACCAGTCTGGTTCCCTGCCCAACCCACAATGGCTGCTCACTGCTGGTGTCAGACATTTTTCAGTCTGGCTTCTGTTTTAGCCTCTGAGAAATGCCAAGACTTAAACCCACAAGTACCATAAGTGCATGAGGGAAAGTGTGATTCCTACAAAACATGTTGGCATCCTAGACAAAACCTCACCCCAGTTGTTCTCTGTCGGCCCTCATAGAGTCAAGTAAAGGGAGCCCTGTACCCAGAGCAGACCCAGCAGAAAAGAGTACTGAGGCAAGGGGTGCACAGTGATTTTAAATGCCATTTGCTAGAAAGACTGCCATAAGTTATTTATGTTGCCCTAACTGTTCTCCCACCACCATGGGAAAGTGTCTTTCCTTCTCTCCCACAGCCCTGGAGGAGGCAGATTTTTTCCATTTCTGAAGCTGCTCTTTTTGCCAATGGCACACAGACAGTTGGAGCAGGAAAGAGCTATCCACAGCCAAGATACTAAAGGACAAATGTTTCCATTTACCCTCTTATGCATGTGAGAACCTCAGCTTTTTATACTCATTGGCAATCCCTTCTTTACAGAAGTCCTGTAAAGTGGAGTGGGGAGCAGAGGGAAGAGCATCCTTCACCCCCAGGAAGAGGAAACTTTGGGATGACAGCCCAACTGTGATCCTGTTTCCATCTGAAGCAGCCTTACACCATGTAAGAAACTCAGGGTTCACCAAATTATATGGTAAAAGTCCAAGGGAATAAAGAAACACAAATGTGATTCACAGTTTAATTGGGATGCTCTGTCAGGGAGCCATGGCAGGGAAGTTGCTGCCCAGCTCCTTCAAGTTCCAGTTCAGCACAGATTACCAGCTGCCAGGGGAACACACCTGCAGCACTATAAAATCCTGCTCTGTAAGTGTGGGGCTTGCTGGAAGAATCCCATGATGCTGCCCCGAGCTGCCACTGCTGTCTGCTGCAGGCCTGGCTCTCCCAGGACCTTGACAAGGAAGTTGATGTATCTCACGGCCGGAATGTATCTCATTGGAGGATGCTGCCTCTGGCCAGGGGTGCAGCCAGTACAGATACACCCTGTACACTGTAAATGGCTGCTCGCACTGACAACACCTCACAGGCTCCTCTTGGCCTTGGCCTTTACACTGCTAACACATTTCTATATTGGTAGAAGTCTGAAATTACTGTCATACTTTTAGGGAATGAGAAAATTGTCTCATCAAAATGATCTTCATGAAAGGCTCATTTAAAAAACAAACCCTGATATTTCAGGTTGCTGAGAGTTTTTCTCATCTTTTGTAGACTTACATAAGAGTCATTGCTTGATCCAAATGGCAATTATCTCTCTCTTTTTATTTTTTTTTAAATTGTTCTACTCTGTGTATCATTTTTGATTTGTGCTGTGGGAACAAATCTGCTTGGTGCTTTGCACCTACCTCAAACATGTTGCAGGTACCTTTCTGGCAAGAATACTGCCACATCAGTGGTACAGATTTAAACACTGTCTTCCAGTGCTTCTCTGTACTGCAATGTTTTCAATGCCCAAGGCAAAACTTTTACCTTTACAGATTTATTCTTCCAAGCAGCTGCTCAGATACATGTGAAATGCACTATGCCACCTGCTTCTTCTCTGTCTTCTGTTTTGGTGTTTATGTTGTTGTCTGGGTTTTTATGTTTGTTTTTTTTTTGTTTTTTTTTTTTTTTCTTCTGAAGACATACTTATTTGTACAAAGGTAGTTATTTTTTGTAATATAGGAGAAGTTATTTGGGCTTCCTTGTTTCTTTTAATGGGTTGGCTGGACTATATTTTGCCAGTCCTTTGGGGCTCTGCACTGGAATTCTGCCATGGGGGTCAGTGTTGGCTGGGTATCTACTTAACATCTCAGCTACAAGACAGAGTCTTGCTTCTTTTCTTCATCCTGCTGCGGACAGCCCCCAGCACAGCACTCCAGGGAAGCAGGTTAACACCCAGCCCTGTTGCTGTGAACATGCCCTCTTGTCCCGTTAGTGGTGTTATTGATGGAAAAATAAACCCAGCCTACTCTTTCACACCGTGCTTTCTTTGTCTCTCTACTCATGCCTTTGGAAAGGACAATGCTACGTTTGTGGTCACAAGTCTTGTCAGCAAACAGATGCCTTTGTGAGAACAGCTCCTGCTTTACACTTCAAAAACGTGTGTTTGAATTTCTGACATTTATTCGAGATCAGCAAACAGCTCCTTTTCCTTTCTGGGTGCCTTCTCTTGCAGGGATAGCTTTATGGGGAGCTTTATTTCAGGTATACGCCACCTCAATACGGCTCTTCACCTTAAAATCCTCTCCTTTTGTCCTTACTGGTGTGGGTTTTCTGTTGTTGTGCTTGGAGTTTCCATTAGAAACAGAGCAGAAAAAGTATTCTGGTCCAATCCTGCAGTAATTATAATGTTTCAGCACACTTTTTTCTCTAGTCATCTACGCATCCCTCGAGTTCCCTGTAAACACCGCACCTTCTAGTTAAAATGCAGCCAGTTTGCTGGCAAGGGATCTGATTTCCATTTCTTTTGTCTCATTCCCTTCCTTCTTTTCCTTCTCTCCAACCCTTCTCACCAAACTTGTCTTTCAATGTATTATTTGCAATTTCAGGTCATTGCTAATTTTGCACGACCAAGCAATATATTCTTTAGCGTTCTCTGATGCTCTGTATAAAATACATGTCATCTACTGGTTGTGTGCTGCTTGTATCCCACTGGTCTGTTTTACATCCGTGCAGAAATCACCTGTTTGTACAAATAATGTATGGATTTATTGCATTAACCTGCAGATTTGTCTCTCTACTTTCTGCCCACCTTTCCTAACCACAGAATAACAGTCCCACATTTAGCTGACAATTAAAAATCCAGGAAGACAGCAAATTCAATTCAAAAGAATTAATTCTGCTATCAGCAATGTAAATCTGGAAGTTTACACCATTTTCTCTGGAGGAATTACTTTGAAGGACAAAATTTTGCACTGAGGAAAGGATTTAACTCAGGTCAAGAAGGTATGTCCAGAAGTAGGAGGTAAATGCAGTTTTGTGAGCTAAGGTGCACATCTGCAACATGTAAAGAGAATTATGCGAATAACCTCAGTGAATCTGCTCCAATGGCCAGAAAGAGAAAAAAAAACTCCAAAACCAAAGGAATAAACAAGCGACAACCACCCACCCAACAGACAACTGAAGTTCTTTGCACTCACTGCCTACCATTTGAAAAATATAAAAACATGTGGTGGGCGGAATACTGGCTGTTTTTAATGCAGCCGCGAGTTTCGCCAGACAAAAGACTGAATGGCAGAAAAGATGAAAATCTCACCCGTAGCAGCAGTTCTCACAGCCCCTCTGTGCAAAAGCCTTTCAGGCAATTCAGGCAGCAGCAGCAGCAGCAGCAAAGCAGCTTAGGCACAAAGCACATCTCTGCCAGACATTCCCCAGCAAATGGCCCCCGAGCCAGCGGTTAATATCTGAGGGCTGACCGGGGACTCACCGGCAGCCCGGCACTCAGTCATAATTAGTGGGATGCTATTAACTAAAGATCTTGGACGACAAAGTTCCTCCCTGAAGTTATACCTTTGACCTCGCTGAAGTTAAATCCGTATTGAAACTGGCCGCTGGAGACCTACTCCTGCAAATCTTAATCAGACAGCAGATGCCTGCTGCCACCAAGAATTGGAGTGTTTCTAGTAAACCTGCAGTGCCACACCATCACTCCACAGGGGAAACCTCGTGCCTGCTAAAATTGGTTATTTAACACATTGCACTGGATTTTGTAAAGTCCCCTCAGCCCTTAAGTAAATGGCAACAGAACAGCAGATGGTGCCTGTTTCCTCTACCAGGCAGGTGTTTGTGAGCCCGATCTGCCATGGGGAGCAAAGATTCCCCAGTTATCACTCCTTGCTGCTGTACTTTATTCGATTTGCATCCCTGTGATCTGGGCAAGGGGAGAAAGGGGAAATTCACAGTTTCTCTCTTCAGTTTCACACAAGCCTCAGAGCATGGTACTCAGCTTCATGCAGAGGGCAAGATTGAGCATGGGTATCACAAGACAAAACAATGCCTGTCGCCAATATGTGACTTTATTTTTTTTTCCCATTCCCTAGGAGGAATAAACTTACTCCTTGCAGCTTAACCATGCGCAGTTTGCTGCATGCCACTTAGATTTCAGGGACTTTCCTTGGGTTAGGAGGGAAAGGAAGGCAGAGGCTACTGTGTCACCCCAGCTTGATGGATTGCAAGAGGAGCAGCTCACCTCTAGGTACAGATTCTTCCCCCCAGCTTTTCTCAGCTCACTCTCCCCATTGCTGTCACCTGTATCCCAGTGCTGATCTCTCCCAAAGTGCCTCCCACCTGAAATCCCACAAGTGCATTGGTGGACAAAGACATGGAGAGATCTCAGTGCTAAGAGTGAATACTGGGCTGGCAACCAGGGAGTTGAACTTGTCTGTGTATCTGTGGTTCCCTTGCCTCGGGAAAATTCCTTTTTCTTTTTTTTTTTTTTTTTCCCTGCACCTCCTTGACCCCCGTGCTTATAAACCTCTGCAAAGTTTGTGGGAAAAAAATTGTCAGGTGTATGTGAGAATTTGTGTGTTAGAGCAGGCACAAGCAAAGGGTGGCCCAGCCTTGCAGGGCTGGTATAAGAGCCTTTCCCTGCATCCCCAGGGTGATTCCTTACACTATCAGTGAACTTCATTTTATTTCAATAAGATGTGTTTATTTCAGGAGTAAACAAGGGCTCCTTTCTCTTCCCCATGCCTCTGTTGGGGGTGTTGTCTGACAATCACACTGTGGTACACAGTAGAGTAGAGCAGAGCAGCAAAAGAACTATAAAAAACAGTCCATGCTGACACAGTGATTTACCTTTTTTAGAGTCTGTAAATCTAGGACAAAATGCATGTGGTAAAATCTCTGCTTCTGGGAGCCCTCCTGTTTAAGGGCAACATTTACAGAAATGCTCACAGCCACACTTGTGCTCTCACTGAACCTTTAGAACATCACTGGAATCTTCAAAAGCAGCTGTGTGAAGGTCTCAGGACTAAGTCATCCTTTGTGTTTGGGGTTACTACACTGGACATGATCCCAGTTTCACAGAGCAAGTCTTTCACCCAACCCAGTGTTGCCCCTGGGTTACTGTGCTCTGTAATCCAGTTACCCTTCTGGAGGGTGCAGGTCTTCAGCAGTGAAGACCTCTCTGCTTTCTGAGAAAAAAAGACACCACAGCATGCACATTGTGGCATCATGTCCTCTAGGCCTGCTTTGGGAAAGGAAGATCTGCAAAGCAATGAATGGGCTGCCACCTAGATGGAGTTTGGGAGAGCACAAAGTATGTGGCCAAGAACTTGACAATGGTGATAAAGATGTAGCTCAATAAAAGGTTTACTCTGCACATGGGAGTGGGCTTTTTTTGGGGTTTNTTTTTGTTGTTGTTGTTGTTGTTGTTGTTGTTGTTGTTGGATTCTTTTCATGTGTCTCCCTTCTGCTCAATACTTCTTATGGTTCTTTGCAAAAAGATGAATTGTACCACAGCTCTACACCAAAAAACTAAAGAACCCACTCATGGGTTGCAACAGTTTTTGCTAAATGGAGTTCCAGTGCATTGGCAGGGCCTGACAGCTTGCTAATCTGAGAAGGGAACACTCTGCCAGAAGGTTTAGCCTTTCTTTGCTAAAGTTGCACTTGTGGTATTTTCTGTTCCAGAGAATATGAGAGTCTCTCATATAAAAGTGCTTCTCTGGCCTGAACAACTGTTCCTGTGGGTTTCCTTTAACAACAGTCTCTGACAAATTAACAGCCCAAATACTACACAGAGACACCCTTCCCACACTTTAAGGTAAACATAGAGAAGAAAAAGAGTTTGGTTCTGCTCTGGGAATTCTTCAGGTCTCTTTTTTCTTTTTTTTCCCCAGACCCAGTGTGCAGAACCCTTTTCCACACTGATATTTCTCCCACCTCATCACATCACTCATTCCTGCCTCCCTCTCTCTGCCACAAGGTAGGAGGGCAGCTGTGAATAGCAGAAAACATTTGCACTGCCTGTGTATGTAGGGAAGTCCACATCCTCCTTCCTGGAAGGAAGGAGGTAAGTGAGGAGTGGGACCAGATGCTGCATGTTTTACAGCTCAGCAGAGAGCATTCTGCAGCATCTCATGCTGTTAGAGCAGTTGTTGGGAGCAGAAAGAGAAAAATCCAGGTCTGCAAAGGACATTTGCCTCATGGGGAATGTAGATATTTATTATGTTTGGACATGGCTCCCAAACAATATTTGCTTTTGCATTCTATCCATGTCTTCTCTGAGGCTGGTGGCAAATCTCATTGTGACTGCAACCAGTGCAAGACTGAAGGTCTGATAGTATCCAGTGCCGAGTCCTGCCTTCCTGTCAAAGCTCACGCCAGGTTGCTGACCACCTTGGGTCACACAAGTGCCTGCTGTGCCTAAGACCAGAGGTCACCTTGGGCACAGAGGAATGTGGCCACCAGAGCAAAATGTAGCTTGCAAAAGTGAGATACGAACAACTGCAAAGACAAGTAGCACAACCCCATTTTCCCTTGAATGTCTTGCCAACCTCTGTGGGGCTGCTCCTGAGAGAAACAGCAGCATCCTTCCCTCAACCACCTGCATTTAGTCCTACCTGGCGTGCTGGCTCTTTGAGCACTTCATTTCTGGGATCACCTGCTAATATCACAACTACCATAAAGATTTATGTAAACAGGCAGTAAAAACAAGCTGCTTATATTTTAGGGCTTTTTTTTTTCTGGTTGGTTAGTTTTGCAGTCGTTTGTTTGGTGCTTTTTTTTTATTTTTTTGTGTATGTGTCTGTGTAAAATAATATAGAAATGCATGGTGGAAAAAAATTCTGAAAATGAAATATAGTCCTGTAGTGTAACAAGGAAATCAGGAAGGATAAAGACAGCTGCTTCAAAAAGCATGCATGTTTTGGTTTTTATTAACTTTCTCCGGCAAATAGTTTTATGCAGAAGGCTACCACTGGAAATAGAAACATGTTTTATATTGACAGTTTCAAAAGTTTTTTCACAAATCTGAGAGTTACTAATATTTAACAGAAGAAGTGAAATTAAAAAAAGAGAAAAAAAATCTAAGCTTTTCCTCCTAAGTGCACTATTGAACTGAGAAAAATTCAAATGCCTATAAATTTTACATCTACATCAGCTCTAACACAGTTGACCAGTAAAGTATGGGGATATTTTTAAATATGTGAGGGTTGGAATTTAAAACTGATTCCTTACACCTTTACCTGTTGACACTGTCAGTGAATTTCCAGAAAGTCTAGTGAATAATTAATACATGGTTATTTGTGCTTTTGCAAGTAATTTGTTTTAAATATCAAACAGCATTGGAGAATTCACTTAAGTTTTAGTTCTGAATTCAGGAAGTCTATGATGCTCTGTCTAATCCTATTGCACCAGTGCAATAACTCTGATTTACAGCTGTTTGCAGTGCTATAAATGATTTTACCTAGTGTAATTATACAGATGTAAGAAAGTATAGGAATTCTTAAAAACAGTGATTATAAAATCACTTTCATTTCCTCCACAACTCACCACCAAAATTTCTCTCAAAGGCAGTAAAACCAATCAATATTTTCTTCTGGTAAAGTTGACTCATTGAGTCTCTGTGGATACTAGGAATTTGGAAAGAGACAGTACAAACTGTCTCTTCACTTGATGAAGTGCAGCCATCTGTCAGTGGCTCTTTGTCAGATGAGATTCCTTACTCTTAAACTTTCGACGACAAGAACCAGAGGTGCCACAAGAAGAAATGAAAATCCAGCGAATTGATAAAAGGCTGCTATTCTTTCTTTAAGGATATTCCCTGCTCTGAGGGGAAATTTTGGCTTTCCTAAGAAAGTTGCAAGATAAGCCCAAAAGAGGGGAGGATATCTGTAAAGAGAAGAGAACAATGTCACTTACTTTTCTGGTACTTGTGCCTCTGGAAACCTGGGCAGGGGGTGAACAGGCAGCAAAATCAGGGGCTTCCTGTGATTCTTTCCCGACTGTTTTTCCAGTGCCTGGCTACAGAGCTTGCTCTCCCCGGAGTCAGTCTAGCGCTGGTCCCAGCTGCCTCATTTATAGAGTAGCAGATCCTTTGTCTGGCGCGTGTCACCACTAGTCCTGGCAATCCAGGGAGCCTGTTTTGCATCTCCCAGGAGATTCTCTCTCTGTCTTGCTTTTTTCTCTGCTCACCACATGCCCCCTGCCCTTTTCTGGGGCTGGTGTGAGGTGGTAGCTGGATCCTTCCTTACTAGATTTAGTCACGTAACTCAGTGACTCATCTAGGTCAGGTGAACTTTGCAGGAAAGGATGGAACCAGCAGTAGCAATAATCTAATTTTTCCCACTTTTTCTTCTTCTGTTTGGAGAGAATTTTTTTTTTTAATTTTACTATTTATCCAGCTCTGAGCTTGTCAGTGTTTCCAGAGACTGAGATGACCCTTTCAAAAGCCCTCTTTAGCATGATTCAGAACTGAGGAACAGGCTGGTGTATGTATTGCACTCCCAAGCAGGAGGATGCTCCTGCTTTGCTGTAGCAGGATATGAGGTGTACCTGGGGAGTGCACATAGGCAGGCAAGTGGATCCTGCACTCCCTTCTTTGGTGGAAGTTCCTTCTCACTTGGAGTCATGACTGGCACCTTCTGCAGCCACAGGACAGCAACAGCTGCTGCTGTCCCAGTGCTGCCCCAAGCCTTGGCTGCCCCTCTGCCTCATGCTGTGTGACAGCAGGAGGCCACAGGTGTGAATTCACACCTTTTCCAGCCTGCCCTTCTCTTCAGGGCCCAGGCAGTACACTGAAGGTTTAACTCATGCTTTTACAGCAAAGATGAGTCAGTGCCATACCCCTGTGTCTAAAATGTAGGGCCAGTGAAACACACACTTCTTTCTCCATTGCTGGGGTGTCCCCAAAGCTTCCTCTCTGCTCAAGGACAACAGGCAAGCAAGGTGACATCTGAGTGCAAAAACCCAAAACCTGTGGAGCAACCCCATCCCAATCATGTGTCTATGTCTGTGACTGTCCATCCAGCCTCACCCTTGCCCTGGGTAACCACTAATTTATGGGTCAAACACTGGCACAGGTTGCCCAGAGAGGTGGTGGGTTCCCCATCCCTGGAAACACTCAAGGTCACACTCAAGGTCACAAGGGCACTGAACAACCTGATCTAATTGAAGATATTGCTCAGTGCAGGGAGGTTGGACTAGGTGGCCTTTAAATGTTTCTTCCAGCCAAAAGCTGTCTTTGTTTCTATGAAAACAGTCATAAAATTGCCCCAGGCACAGGCCAACTAGCCTTACTGCAATCATACAGATTCTTTGGGACCCATCCAGTCCTTTCTGCTCCTTCATCCACTTCTCCATTAAGTGCTGGGAGTTTGCTTTGGGTGAACTTAAGAGCAAATAGGAAGAACAAGAGCAAGACAGCTGCTTATGCCCTGGAGCAACAGGAAATATCCTGGGGGTACAAAGGAGAACAAGGGGTGGGGAAGGAGAAGCCCCAGCTCATTACCCTGCTTTCATGGGATAGGAAAACTTCTGCACCCAGGATAAGCAGCTTTAGGCACACTCCACCACTTCCCTTTGCCAAGTCCCAGGAAAGCTCAGCTATTACCCAGACCAGCACACCCCAAACAGTAAGATGGCTCAACTGTGCTCATCTATTAGGTTTTTAAAGGCACTGAGAATGTTTCAGCTAACAAGATTCTCTATAAATATTAATAAGCCAGCAGTGGAATGATGCGGTTGCTCTCCAGAGAGAATGAGCCTCGGGTCCCTGCCGGGGCAGAGATGTTCCCTGCAGAACTCGACTGAAGGTTCAGCCCTTTCACACGGTAAATTAACGCTGGCACTACAGCCTGAAAGCTGTGTCAACCGCTTCATTTAGCACAAGTGTTATGTTAACTAAAGGCCCTACTCCGGAGGGGCCTTTGGCCTCACAGACGCCTAATTTCCATGTAATTTACATTGGAGAGTCGGAGAGTGCCCCTCCTCTCTGTTAGTTCCTCCAACCTATTACGTTCCCAAAACCTGCCCTGAGATGCTCCAGCCAGCAGGCAGCAGTAGGAAAGGGGGCTTGTAGGTCCAGAAAGGGAAGGGAACTGAGGCTCTTGATCCCTAACTGCTTGGGTACTTCACTGGCTAGAGTTTTCAAAACCTGTCCAGACAAAGCACTATAAAATACACAATCAGGAAAGCGTCTTTCTTTGCAAGGTGAGGGGTAGGATGGACTGCTTTTCATTCCCACTCATGCATCCATGCAGGAAAGGGTGAAAACATGACAGCACTTTGTCCTGCACTGCTGGGGCACACCAGGACCCACTGCTAGGCACTGAGCAGGAGGTCCCAGGTGCAGAGCCAGCAGTAGAAATGCTGGTGAGATGGCACAAGGTTGCTGACTTTTATGCAAGCGTCAAAGGTCTTTTTCACCCTGTCAAAATGCTCTGAAGGGTTGTACATCAAAGTCTGCTTCACTGTGTCTTTATTAAGCTTCCTATTAAGCTGTGATTACTTGGCACCCATGAACCACACCAGTCTCATTCATCTTCCTCTCCATACTTGTCAGTGACCTGGCAGCAGGGTGAACACATTACGAATCCATCCCTGCAGTCCTGGCATTACTTTTCCACAGGCCAACCCATAGTTGCCAGAATAGTATAGCTCAGACAAGAACAAGAACTGTGGAAGCAACATTATGCCCTGGGCTTGCTCCTCTGCACAAAAATCTCTGCTGGGATACATCCTGTTTCCCTAGAGTCTGGGGCAAGTCTTTACCTGCAACAAGTCTGGTTTTCAGTAGCCACCGGTTACCAGTTCATGAAAATTGAAGGAGACACCAAATGTATTTTGTAAGGTGTGATATTTGCAGGTCACTTCAGCCACATCATCTCTGCACCACAGGCACCAGGAACTGCTTGACCTGGATGAAGCAGCAGATTGAATGCTTTGTCTTATGTAACTGCACTTCCATGTGTGACTTTGTGAAGTGGGACATTTAAGAGCTGGCCACTTTGAAGAGGTCAAGAACATGTGGGTGGCTGCAAAGTGTGAACATCTCAAAACCGTATCTCTTTTTAAAATTCTGCATGCCAGGATTAAAATTCCAACCCCTGAAACAAACTAGGAGCATAACCCTTGTTGTTCTTCTTCCTAAAAGGAAGAAAATCTGTTTTTGGCATGGGGGACTGTGTGGTGTGCCAGTAGGAGCAAAAGGCTTTATTCTGCTGCACAACTTCTAGGGCCAAGAGAAACCTCTCCAAGACAGACTGATGGTCAGATGGGTGAACAAATATTTATGGTTCCCACTGGGCCAGACCTCAAACTCTATCTTTCTCTAGCAAAATTCTTACTTGCAAATGACCAGGATATAGCAGAGAATCCTGCCTAAATATAAGCAGAGGTTTCAAAGGATGGGCCTGGATTCAAGTAATTTTTTTTGCTTTGTGAGGTGACCCAGGTGAGCCTGATGAGAGCAGCACACACAGAGTGATGGGCAGGAAAAGGACAGCGAGAGGCTGCAAACATACAGCTGTGTTATCACTGTGAGTTCAGAGCCTTGCTCTACATAAGGGAACAATAAGAAAAAATTTTGCACATCTGGGCTCCTACCCTTTAAAATCATAATTTAGATTAATAGATTTTGAGTATATCGAGCTGGAGGAGACTGCTTGAGGTTCAGAATAGCAGCTGCATGCAGACTGCTGAAATGTTAAACTTTCATCATCTGAAGGTTTTTTGTAGTATTTTGAATCTCTAATTATTAGTGTTAACAAAACACATCAGGGAGTGCTTTAAATCCTGGCCACACTTTCTGGCTTAATTCCAGCAGCCAAAAATCTTCTTTCTAATGCTGAAACTTGCTGATAGCATTGAAGAAAATGTTTAGCCACAAAATAAAGAGCTGAAAACCTAATGTGCCTATAAACCTTTTCAATAGGAGCAAGGGGAGAGACAAACAATTCATTTTCCACTTGACACAGATGCACCTCGACATTAAAAGTTCTTGGAAATCACCTAAAATAGAGGAAAACAAGTCAGGCATCTGAAAGGATAAGCAGCTGCCACTTTCAGGGGCACACAATGTGGAGCTCAGCCAGGTTGCATGCAGCAAGAAGGCAACCACATCAGCATCACTCAAAAGAGATTCTAAGAAATGTGAAGTTGAATTTAAGAAAATCTTTCTGACACCAGACTAAAAGCCTCAAAAAGGGTCTTTGCCATAGGTGTGCCTTCTACAACACATGTCCTGGGGTGACTTTATGATGCTTGTATCCCCAGTCTTGTGTTCTGTTTATGCTGGATATTAAGTTCTGTACCTTTAAGACTGGTTCTGAGAGCAAAGAGGTGGGGAGAGAAGCAGCACGAAGTTTGTTTTAGAAACTACACTTGCTGTCCTGCATCCTTCACACAGACAGTGTTACCTGCACTACGGACCTCTCCTTTGCTTCTTAGTTAGGTGGGTTTTTTTGCTAGCTGAGGCAGAGAAGTTCCTCAGGTTGTGGGATTTTTTTCTTTTTCTTGGAACTGATCAGCCTGCTCTGGACTAGAAACCCAGAAAAACACCAGGAGCTCACACCTGTGGCCTGGGACGCTGCTTTCCAGGGGTGGAGGGACTGATAAGAGACTGAGCAAGCCAAGCTATACCACATGGCAAGGACTTTTTGAATTTGCCATCTCTACAGACAGCAAAATGTTTTATTGTTTAATATTATTCAATTTTTATGCTTGTGAATACTGTACTTGTTAAATAAACGGTTTTTCCATTTTTCTGCAAGGAAATCTTTTCCTGGACCAGTTGGGGGAGGGGCCACTTGAATTTGCTTTCTAGAGTAACCTCTTTTGGAGCTTTCTTCCCAAATTTGCCATAAACCAGGACAACAAACTTACAGTTAATGACAAAAAGTTGTCAAGAGACCAAGAGTCTTAATTTCTAGTATGACTTCAGGCAAAACCCTCAACTCCCAGCCACGTGGATTTGATGTGCTGGGAATGTCCAGGAGTTTTACACAGTCTGGCAAGTCCTCTTCCCTCATGTACAAGTCTTTGGAACCATGTAGCTTGCACTTTGAGGTGAACTCTTGTGAGAAAGGAGGGGATTTGCTCTGAATCCTCCAACATTTCTTAGTGCAGGTTGCTGTGTTGGAATGGCCGAGGTTGAAATCGTCAAAGGAGATATCCTGGGTTTGGTGCTTGGGGCTGCTCCTCTTACAGGACCAGTAGTGCCTCTGTGTGCAAAGGGACACTCCAATGAGGCAGCCTTTCAGGAGTTCATTATGATTACACAGTTCATTTCATATTGAAAAAACAGATGTACTCACTATTCTAACTCTTAAAGATAGCTTTCTTCCTTCACTTTTAAAGTTACTCCATCATATTATTTTGCTGAATTATGGAAGTATGCCCACATTGATACAGAGATGGTATAGTTTCAATTTTCCTTTTCAATGGCTTTGTTTCCATTGTTTTTAAATACTTTGTGAGCATTTTTTATAAATTTTGATCAATACTTTTTAAGTATTCTGTATTTCTGATGCTCAACTGGTGCAAAGAGATGAACTTTCATCAGTTACTACAGAACAGTGATGAGTTGCAACATGCAGGAAGCACCCCATTATTCTTTTAATTCACCTGTATTCCATCACATGACCATGCTAAATACCCCTTTACTTTCCTCTGCCTCTACACAAGCCAACAACAGACAGAGGAAAGAAGACAAACTTTAGACAAGATTCCTCCAGGTGAGAACGGTACAAGATGCATATCTGATCACCTGCATTTTTGAAATAATTTTTCAAGGTCAGGCAGAAGTTTCTACTAGTTTGGACCAGGGTTACTTTTTCCCCACCTGCCCATGAATATTGTTTGCAGAGCTCATATCCCAGCCTCTCACACCACAGCACAGGTAAGCAGCTCCATTGACACCAGAGAAGTCCTTTGTGTACACATCAGTGTGTCCCCACCCCACCTGTGTCTGTCACCTGAGCCCATGCAACTCTGATCTGCCCTGTGACCTGCTGGATCCATCAAACCTGCAGGATATGAACCCTGTTTGTACAAATTTTAAACAGCCCTCAAGACATCTCTGCCTACCCTGAGTGAACAAGATGTAAATATCAGGATGTGTGTTCAACGATGGAGAAGGGCTGGGGAGCAAATTCTCTTGGCCATCTGTGAGTACCAAAAGCCCAGTACAAAGCCCTGGTTGTACCTGCCACAACAGAGGCAGCCTCATCCTTGTCACAAACAAATTGCATTCATCCAGGAGTACCTTACCCACAAACGTAGCTCAGCTTGGTTTTCTGGGTCATTTTCAGTGGGCACACAAAGCATTAAAAAGCTCTCAGCTCCTCTGTTTTAGTTGCAACTGACCTCCCTTGCCTTCTCCAGCTTTCTAGTCCAGTTGGTAAAAAAATACCATCAGTTCTCCCTGGATGAAAAATGTGACAGCCTCAGAGACCAAGTAAGAACCATAAGCCACACTCTGAGCAATGTTCGAACTCGAGGAAGGTGCTGGTGGGACTGCTTGGGCTCCTGGCCCATGTTTCAGGAAGACACAAGCCTGTACCAAACCCAGAGCCAGAGGAGGTGATTACCTTGCCTGCAGTAAAGCACAGGAACAGATTTGGGCCAGTACAAGTCCCAGCTTTGCAGGTACAGATTATTTTTGGTAAGGTGTACCTTCCTTCAGTTCGGTCACTGTGCTCAGAGTCCAGGCTGGCAACAGCATCTCTCAACCAAACCTTGTTTGAGGTGCTGGGCTTTCCACTGTGAATGAATGAGCTCATAACATATCACAGATGCAAAGTAACAGGCAGGAATCCCTGAATAAGCTGAGTTAGAAGGGACCCTCAAGGATCATCAGCTCAACACTTGGCCCTGCACAGCACTGTCCCCAGAAGTTTCACCATGTGCCTTAGAGCATTGTTCAAACACATCTGGTCTTTGCTCCAAGGAGTATGAGGAGCAAACCAGAGGTACCATCCTGGGACAAAGTGCTGGTCTCCAAGAAGGCATCAGCATTGCCCTCCCCATCCCAGCACCAAGGCACTGTTCATGCACAGGCAGCACCCACTCCTGACCTTTCATTTGCTGGTGTCTCCCACAGCTTGGCCAGGGCAGAATGCCTGCCTGCCTGCATGGAGACAAAGCCCTGTTCCCCTGCTCCTCATCCTGGCATCCTCTGCCAACCCCTTTCAGCAGTGCTGCCTTCTTGCAGTTTAAATGTTCTTTTTTAGAGTGCCTTTTATTTCCAGTTTGGAGAGCAGGGGAGATGGGATAGGGATGCTGAAGTAGTAATTTACATAATCTGATTAACAGAGGATTATCGAATGGCTGCTGAACAGCTTTAGTGTGCTTGAGCTAAAAACCTTACTATTCATTGCTCTCACCACCCTGCAGGGCGGCTGCACCTGCAGCACCAGCTAATACTCTCCTAGGGACTTCAAGGAAGTAGAAAAGCAGGGGTATATTTTTATTATTATCTGGGGGAGAGTTGAGGAGCTGCAACTCCTTGTGTGCAGCCCCTAATTGATCTGTCTGCATTAGTCACTAGGAAGATGAAATGAAAGCTGAGCCAGTTGCCATTATCAGGAACAGCCAATCACCTTTGAAAAGGGCCATCTTGTGTGGCTCCTCCCAGGTTCCCCGTGGCCAGCAGTGGGGTTCATCCTGAGCTGCCATGAAAGGAGCTGGGTAGAAGGGTCCTAGTCATGCAAGGACCTAAAGCACAATCTCTCCTGTGCCTTAGTCACCTGGGAGAAAACCAGGCTCAACCCTTGCTCTAGGACCTCTAGGATCATCAAGCCCAGCCATTAACAGCCAAGTCCACCATAAAACATGTCCCCGGCTGTCTTTTATATCTCTCCAGGGGTGGCAATTCCACCATTTCCCTATGCAGCCTGTTCCAGTGCTTGACAAAGCTCTCAGAGGAGAACTTTTTTCCTGATATCCAATCTAAATCTTTCCTGGCACAATTCAAGACTGTTTCCTCTTGTCCTTTCACCTGGGAGAGGAGATCAATCCCCACCTTGCTACTGACCTCCTTCCAGTTAATTGAAAGAAAAATAAGGTACTTCCATCCCAAACCTCCTTTTCTCCAGACTAAATGATTCCAGATCTCATAGTGTAGAGCAGCAAACTCTCCTGTAACAATTCAGGAGACAGGCTGAAAAAAAAACAATCTGAAAGGACAGATAAACGCCATAGCTCCTTGAACACACTACAAAACTAAACACCACATAAGGGCATTGTCTGAGGCTGAGTCCAGCTCTCCTGGAAGGAATAGGATATAGCTGAAATTCAGGTCCTGGCAAGACAAGATGAGTTCAACGTCTGCTGGTTTCAACAGAAGCAGGTCTGCACCCCAAGCATCCAACCATGATGAAAGGTTGAAACTCTAAACTGAGAAACATGTGAAGTCTAGAATGAAAAGAACTGGGAACACAGAGATTTCAGCTCAGGAGAAAAAACAGATAGTGTGAGCTGGACCCTCCCACACGTATTCACATCAAAACCAGGGAAAGTGGAAGAATTTGGATATTTTTCCCCCCATTATACAGAGGGACATCTGTAAAGCAGGCAACTATAAAAGATTTTAGAACATTCCTAGGATACTAAAACAGGACTTCCTAGAAGAAAAGAGATACAACCAAATTTAATCCCCCTCCCCCAGTAGAAATGCTGCAGTATAATCACCCAAGACTAATCGTGAGTGTTTGTTTCCAGGAGCACATCCATCCTCACAGCAAGGTCTGGAGATGCTTTACATATTCACCTGTGACTCAGACTGCTGCATTTGTCTCTGAAGACCTGCCTGACAGCTGCCATTCACAGACACCAGTTAAAGAGATTTACAGCTCAGTGTGTCTTCCTTACTCCTACCCACAGTGTGAATGAACAATGGAACGCTGTGGCCTAGTAAAACAGGGAAGTTGCAGAGTGTGGTGAAGTCATCCTGCCTGTTTGCTCATCCAAATTTTCGTTCTCTTCTTAATCAAGAAGGGGAAGTGCTTCTGATTTCGAGGTAAAAAGCACAAGAACAAGAGCTGAGAAGCTGCCAATAGGGGACACATTGTGTGTGCACAGCCATCACCACTGAGTGGGTTGTTATTTTTCAGGGAACTGTGACACAGAGAAATGTCCTTTTACTGTTCAGCCCTCAGTGCTGCCTGGAAACAATGACCCATGTCAGCTGCTGGTTGACCTGCCAGGCTGGACAGCAATTGCACCTGTGGGATGTCCAACGAGGTGTCCAACGTGTGTATGGTAGTGATATCTCCATGCTCCTCTCTGTGGCAGAGTTGTCGCTGAGATATTTCCATGCTTTGGTGTAATTAATATTCCTGGGTTTAGGAGTTAAGTAGTATCTACAGAAAGGGATAACACTGCATCCTGGGATTCACAAGCTCTCCTGCTTTGAGAAAGATAATCTGTTGCTAAACTAATACTTCATGCTGGCATCTTCCCAGACGTCAAGAGGAATGACGAATCAAGAGCAACTCCACTAGAATTTCTCTGTGCCACGTGCTGTGGGAAACTTGTTTTCTACAGTCTTATTTTTCTGAACAGCCGTAGCCCTGTGAGGCCTCCTTACACCTCATGGTTGTTGAATCTAGACCCTTGTCTCCTGATCAGAAAAGCATTCAAAATGGCAAGAAAAAATAGATGTGAAAGGAACTTGTACGTGCTGGCAGGTAAAAGTCAGGCCCCTTCTTCACTTGGTCTGGTTACTTTAGTAACAAGGAACCGAAGGGCTAGGACCTGGTGCCGATCATCTGGCATCTCATGGTGTCCCAGCAAAGGAGGACATTTCCACAGATGACAGAGACAGCAGAGACAGCAGAGACAGCAGCAGCATCTGTTTACTCTGTCATGTTTTCCCAGAGAAGGACTTTTTATATGTATTCCCCAGAGGCTCACCAGCCAGAAGAAAAACATTTCCTCACAGCTGCTATTACCCTTTTTCCATGCTTCCATCCCCAGAAAAAGCAGCAGAGCTATTGAGCTGCCATCCATTCTCCAGGCACAGAAACTTGACCTACATGAGACACAGAAAACACACAGACAGCACAAACAGGATGAAGGAAAAAAAGTCTTCTCCTGAGCAGTGGGTATATTTCTCACAATAAATCTTCAACATACAAATAGCAGCAGCTCCCCCCCAGCAGACAGCAGAAAAAGTTATGGAGCAAAAATCATGCCAAGGAAACATGTTCAAATGTCAGAGTCTAGGCCTGCTCACAGTGGTGAGAGGGAGGGATGCATCTTGTGAAGAAGTTGTGCTGCTCCAGCATTAGGTGTCAGCTTAAACATTTGACTGTTCTGAAAAAGGTGCAACAAACCAGGGGCTCTTCCCTTTCTCCCTTGCCCAGCCCAGCTCCCTCGCCCCTCCCGGCTGACTCCGGCTCCCTGTGCAGCTGAACAACTGTTTGGGAACACAGGACAGCTCAGCTCCGGGGCCCTGCGTTATTTATGAGTTTGAAAATCAGAGCCGTTCGGTTCACTGCCAGTAAATGGTAGTGATTGCAAGGAGGCGGGGGTGGGGTGGGGGAGGCTTGTGCGCAGCTCTTCATTCTCTATTCCCTGTGTAAAGGGAATCACTCCAGCTAACTGGCCCATGGAGATAAGGGTTTCAGACAATCTGCATTAGCCTGATAAACCAGGTTTGCATTTCATAAAGATTGTTTGTTAAGAACCTCAGTAAAATAAAATACAGTCAGAAGGGCTTATCAGCACAACTCATTTTCCCTCCTACCACTCTGCCTGTCAGCACTGACATTTTTTTCCCCCTATAAATTAAGGTCCCTGCTTGTGTCCCAGGTCTCTGGGATGGAACACGGACTGGGGAGCAGTGGGGGAGGGCTGAAGAGGACAAGGAAGAATAGCCTGAAACCTCGCAGCTGCAACTGGTCACTGTTAGAGCCATGGTCCTGATCCACAGTGTGTGGGAGGGCAGAAGTGCCCAACCAGCGGGTGGTTTGGATTTGCCCTTTCCAGTGCAAACCACAGCAGCTGGCCTGACATCAGTGGCCCTCCCTCTTTAAACCAATGAAAGATCAGAACAGGAGAAAGGAGTTTATACACATTTCCCTCTATTTCATGTTTTCCGACTTCCTCACATTAAAAAACATGGCCCCTAACATGTGAAATCATGAACTCCCAAGTCCCTGCCAGTTTTCCCTCTTCCCTCTTCAAACAGGCCATAGTCAGGCATTTTCCTATAAAACAGCCTTGATGAATCATGGAAAACTATTAGAACACCCTCTGGTGCTCACCCTTTCCCCCTCTTTTTTTCCCCCAGCACCTGCAGTGCTTGCAGGGAACACACCAAGGCCATTCTGTTTGGATAGTGCTGTCTTTCCAGGAGGTAGATGCCCATTTCTGCACAGACCCGTAGCATTATTCAGGTATCACAGTAATTCAGATTCAGCAAATCCTTTTCCAGTCCCCTTTGGATGAAGAGTCTTAGAAAAAGGCAAACCACACAAAAACAATTAACAACCACAAGGTCTTCCATGGTTTGACAGCCAGCACAATTACAAAGTCACTTAATCTGTATCATCTGTTGTTTCCAGCTGCCATTGCTACACACATTTTTATTAGGGTTTTTTGGCAGAAAGACTTTAGCAAGACAGAAAGCATCCTGGTAGGGCTTTGCATTTCTACCTTAGTCCTTGCTAATGCTATGGAGTAATACAACGATTAGTGCCGCAGGTAAGGATGACTCTTTCTCACACCTTTTAAAGACTCTGACCCTCAGCATGAGAACTGCTGACCATCATAGAATTGCCCAATTTCAAACAGCTTCCTCCTTTTCAGGCCCATCTGTAGGAAAAATCAGGGCTCGTGTGGCCCTGGTGGCAAAGCCTCGTATCACTTCAGTGGAAGTTCTCAATAAACTCCCTTGCCTCAAAAAGTGAGATGGGACATGTGGCAGTTTGGTCACCACTCTGGCCAAAATCCAAAGTACCTATCTCCAGGCTTCAATCAGCCTCATGCCAGCCTGTCAAATGAGACATTCATGAGGACTGGATAACAACCAGAGAATTTCTGAAGTGATATTGGGAGGGATTGGAAGATTTGGTGGTCAAAGAACACATAACAACATTTTCTGGGTCTTTCCTTGTCTTGTTCACAGGAGATATTGTGGACCTTTACTCAGAGGTTAGAATACCTCCACTATGCTGCAGGGAAAGGCAGGTCCCTGAAGGGCTGAGGGGCAGCAGATTAATTGGCTGACTTCATTAGCTGCTTGCAGCAAAGTGGCTGTAAAAGACCAGCAAGGAAGAGGCTAACGACAGTCTCAGCACATTGACCTCAGCAACAGCTTTATCTCAACAAGAAAGAATAGGCACTTTTTCTGATTAAACTTCAAATGCATTACAGAGGCTTTATTAACCCAGAGAAGTGGCTGCAGCAAACAGCCAGAGGCTAAAGGCATCAGCAGTGCAGGGAAGCCATCACAGGCAGCACATGGAGGGTGTTCTCTGGAGATGGATCCCAAACTCCTTCACTGGTGGTGTTCCTGCGTTTCCAGATGTGTTGGAGATACAGGGAATGAGTTTACCATTAATAAATATGTAGATGTCACTGAGAAGAGTGTGAGTGTGGATCTGCTGCAGGGCAGGAGGGCAATGCAGAGGGATCTGGACAGGCTGGATCCATGGCATGAGGCGACTGGAGTGAGGCACAATCAGGGGAAGTGCTGGGTCCTGCCCTTAGGTCACAACAACCCCCTGCAGCTCCAAGCTGGGGAAAAGTGGCTGGAAAGCTGGAAAAGGCCCTGGGGGTGCTGGTGACAGCAGCTGGACATGAGGCCAGGGGTGGGCTGTCCCAGCTATGGTGTGGCAGCAGGAGCAGGGCAGTGACCGTCCCTGTGCTGGCACTGCTGAGGGATCACCTCGAATCCTGGGGCTGCTCTGGGCCCCTCACAACAGGGAATTGAGAGGCTGGAGCATGTCCAGAGAAGGGAATGGAGCTGGGGAAGGGTCTGGAGCCCCAGGAGGGGCTAAGGGAGCTGGAAAGTGGGCTCAGCATGGAGAAAAGGAGGCTCAGGGGGGACCTGGTGGCTCTGCACAACTCCCTGACAGGAGGGGGCAGCCAGGGGCATCAGGCTCTGCTCCCAGGGAACAGGGACAGGATGAGAGGAAACAGCCTCAAACTGTGCCAGGAGAGGTTTAGGTTGGACATTAAGAAGAATTTTGTCACAGAAAGGGTGTTAAGACATTGGAACAGGCTACCCAGGGAGGTGGTGGAGTCACTGTTCCTGGAGGTGTTTAAGGAAAGGCTGGATGTGGCACTCAGTGCTCTGGTCTGGATGACAGAATAGTGATCAGTCACAGGTTGGACTTGATGATTCCAGCGTCTTTCCCAACCTACTTGATTCTGTTACATGTATTTATGAGGATCACAGAGCAAAACAACACCACCCAAGAACACCTCCAAGTCAAGCCGAAAGCCATACTGACATCCTTTTCCCTGTCTGTGCTGGGACTGAGTCACAGAAACACACTTTTCTTTCCAAGCATAGAGCAGGCCACTTTGTTTTGGAGGAGTGGAGGCTACCTTACACTGCTACAGAAGATGTCAGACCCTGGGGCTGACAAGGCATGCTCCAAAATAAAAACAGCTTATTTTCTTCCAAATAATGCAGGAGAACCTACTGCAAGCTTAACTGGGGGCATAGAGAGGTATAATCTGCTCACTTCTCACCACCACAGAGGAATGCGGAGGAGAATCAGGGGAAAACAGCCCATAAAACTCATGGGTTGATATAAGAACACTACAATAACTGAAAACAAAGTAAAATACTAACAATGCTGATAACAACAACAACAACAATAATAATGAGAGAGAGCAAAGCCCAAAAGAAACTGGTGGACAGCACAGTTTGCTCACCACCCATAGATTGATGCTCATCCCACCACCAGCAGTGATTAGCCCTCCCAGCCAACTCCTCCCCATTTATACCCAGAGCATGACACTCTCTGAAAACCCCTGGATTGTTCAGCTCACCTGCCCCAATAGCTTCTTATGCACCTGTCCATTGGTGCAGCATGAGAAACTCAAAAGTCCTTGATTTAGAGTATGCATTACATAGCAACAGCTAAAACACAGGCATGTTATCAACATTTATTCTCATACTGAATCCAAAATCACAGCAACACACCAGCTTCTGACAAGAACATTGACTCTGTCCCAGCTGAAACCATGACAATAAAGAAAATGTTTCCCAGGGAATAAGACACCAGATGTCTGGCCAGTCAGTCACAGAGAAACCCCTTTCCACATGATACAAATGTATCTTGACCTCCTTTCTAAAATAAAATAATTACTTATAGCAAACAAACAAAACAAAACAAACCCCACAAAAACCCACAAAAACAACCACCATACCAAAAAATCTCCACCCTAAAAACACCCACTGCACCATCAAACCCCAACAGCCTGGCCTGGCTCCCATCTTTACTGGCTGTTCTCTATTTAATCATCTCTCCATTTCCATGTTTGTTCAGAAATCCTTCTTCCAATACAGTTGGAAAAAGCTGTTACCAACAGGCAACCAAGCCTGAATGCTGAAAATGTGAGGTGGTTACAGGAGTCCAAAGAGCAAGCACACAGATCTTTCAACAGAAAATGCTCCTGCTGCCCCAACCAGCTCCTGAAACACTCCTCTGGACAGTGGCAGTGATAAAGAAGGGCTAGTGTCTGCTCGAGAAGAGAGGCCATACAGTTCAACAGTAGCTCCTTGTGGAAGCGGCTTTAGTCAAGAGTTTTGATATTTCTGACAGGAAGTGGATGGGTGAAAGGTGCTGTAATTATTTGCTTTATGTCAAAGAGAGCCACTTGGCTTATCCTGGTTTTGAAGTGGAAGGAACAGAAATGGCTGAGCTGAGGAAATACAATGCTATTAAACAAGATTATCAGCTGGTGTAATTTGTCTGCTGGTGCCACTTTACCCAAACAGCTGATGTAGATCAGTGAACACAAGTGCCAGGCAGACTTTGATTTCCTTGCACATTGTTTCTCAAGTTCTCTTGTTCTGTTCTGCAATTCATGGTATGATAGAAACACATTAAGAGGAAGAAAGCAAGCCTGAGCAGCAAGGCAGCTGCCCCTGAGCTTCCTGAACTGCTGTGTGAACTCAGAGAATTCTGCTGGAGAGCAAAAGATGTCCCTAGGAGTCCACTGCACTGTGACAAGGCAGTCCTTGGAAGGAAGGTGTCTGTGCACAGACACATCTCATTCATCTGTGCAAAACACACAATTACCATGGGCAGTACAAAGCAGACTGGTTTTCTCTTCAGTTGACAGACTTCAGACTTCTAGAGAATTCTAAAGCAGCAAAGGATGCAAGCTGTTTAACACCAGCAATCATCATCTCTCAGGCTCTGCTTCAACAGCAAGGGCATAACAAAATTGGCCGCTACTTTTTCATCTGGACAGCAGAGAAAGACTTACCTGTACTTCCAGGATCCTCCCCTGCCTGCGTCACCACAGTTTTGCCCATCTTCTGTGTCTGAGGTTAAAAGAGCAGTGTGGTGAAACAGACACAGCCCCTTCTGTCAGAATATTGCTCCTGGACAGGTGAAAAGCGTTAGCATCTCCCTCAGACCCTCCCTGCCCTGTGCAGCCAAGCATTGTCCATCCCATGATTGTTCTGCTTCCTCAGTTTGGTCCAGACAGGCCCCTTTTGGAAGAGCTGCACTTACCCTTTTGTTGCTAACAATCACGTTTTGTTAAAGATGCCGTTTTCTCTCATTTCCAGTGGCAATTTACCATCACTCCTAGTGTGAGCTCCAGTGTCTGATTCCAGAAATTTCTTAGGCTCATACACAAATGATAATTCCAATCATCTGCTTGTAAAAGCAGAAAAGTTGTGGAATCCTACAGAATCATGGGAAAAAGGAACTCCCTCCAGTGGGAAGATAGGATTAACTATAGCCAGTCCTTAACTACAGTCAGCCTTAGTTGGCATTTGCCTGATGTGTTCTTCAGAGACTCCCAAAGTCACAGGTTTTACACATTTCCACGTTAAAATACTTCAGTTTCTGTGCAGGTGGATCAATTTGCATTCCTCACATTTACTTCTGTTTCCTACCACCCACAGAAAGGGAGCACACACATCCCTTCCTTTTCTTGTAACCATCTTTTACGGCTTTTGAAAACAACCTTTTATAGTCCCTTCTCTGCAGGCAACACTATTTCTTCAATCTTTCCTTGCTGGTATTCTGGAGCTTTGAACACTTTTCTGTCTTTAACAGCTGCACAAAAATAATGTGAAAAACTTTGCTACAGGGAAGCCAAGGGACTTTGCATGTGGTTGCTTAAGACCGTTAGGGGAATTCAGGAATTACCCTCCTCCTCAGAGCACTTCCAAAAGGAAGGCAGATAGTAAGTTAGGAAGGTAACACAGAATTAAGAATTCATTTCAGATGAGGCAGTGCAGGAGAACCTAAGAGAAAGCACATCTCAATCTGGCTGTTTCTGTGGGAATGACAAGGCTTCAGCCCCATGATGTGCCTTCAGTTCCATGATTCACACCACTTCTGGGCACCCAATCTGTATCCAAACAGGAAACCTGTGGCCAGAGCACTGCACAGAGAGTGACAGGAGATGCACAATGTGCAATCTGTTTGGGCAACTGAAGGATCCTTTCTCCTACATGTGGGCATCTGCTTTATTCCGAGTATCCTTGTTGTATCCAAGTATCTTTATTAAAAAATAAATGCTCAAAGACAGGCAGCCAATAAGCAGTGTAAATAACACCTCAGGATTTTCCTCTGTGTATTATGTCACGGTAACTTGCAATGAAGTGTGTTAAATGCTGCCCAAGATGACAAAACAAAGGATGAAACAGCATTTAAAGTTGCAAATTAGACTCTCCTTTTAATCAGTGTTAAATACACACTTGTATCTTCTGAAGAGAAAACATTTTAACCTGAAGAATACCTTACAGATATAATCAACTATTCAAGACATCCCTCCCTTTCAGGGACATGCATTTTTTTTTCATTAGTCTTTTCATCTACGAAGTCAAAAATTTGACAGATTATAATTTTCTGAGAGGATCTTTTCTTTCACTCTTAAACATTTATCACATCTGAGAAACTCACAGGTTTACTGCATGTTATTACACTAAGAAGCTCAACAACAGAGTTAGGAACATAAGAATCACAAGGAGGTTAGCTTTTTTTTCCATTTTAAGGAAAAACTACAAAAAAATTCTACCTGAGAAATTATCCCTTATGATGTCATGGTTACTTTAGCAAGTGAATGGTGTTAGCAGGATTTTACATCTCTCTCTTCTTAACCTGGCAGAGTAAACAAAGTTACCATCCAATTCAAGAGCCAGCCTGACAAGTTGTTGCCAGAAGCTGAATCATTTACTCCAGTTTTTCAGCAGCAGGAGAAACTGAAACTGAGAGGATTGGCAGGATTGCTGCTGCAAATTTGATGGAACAGTTGGTATTTGTACACATTTCTCCTTTCCCTTAGAGAGATGCCTCTGTTCTGTGAAACAGAAAACTATGAATAACTCCCATTTCTATCTACTTGCAGGAAAGCAGGGATAGCTGTAATTTCCTAAAATCCGGTCAAACCTTTTACAGGGAGAACACAAGGACTGGGACATTAAAACTGAATTTTATTTCTTTTCATGGGGATGCCATGCCAGCAGCATGCACCTTCACATTCTTAAAGAAGAGAAGGACAAATTGAAAAATCTCCAATGTGAATAGTTTCTCCTTCCATTCACACAGTGTTACGCCATTATCAGATACCTCCTAGATGTAAAGCAGGTGGTCACACAGGTTCTGTGACACAGAAACATTCCACTCCCAAAAGCAACCTGATGCTCATAGTGGGATGTACCAGTATCAAATCAAGCACATTTGAGGTATTCATAACTCTGGTGTTTTGAAGTTAAACAGTCACACAATCTCCTCTGAAAAAAAGAGGAACTTCTCTAAGATTTTCCCATCCTAACCTTCTCTCAAGCTTGAGAATTGAACAGTGAAGGTTTTGATGATCTCAGGAAATGTCAAAGCCACCTGGCCACTGTTTACATTTAAACAGTTAACTGCCCATAAGTCCACTGCAGTCCTCTCTACTCCCTTTGTGCAGCTTTTCTTTCAGCTTCCCTTCCCTCCAGTTGCTTTTCATCTTCTCCTTTAACCACTTGGAATAAGCATGATGAAGGTGAAGAAAATACCTGTTAAGCAAAGGGAAGGAAATGTCTCCTTAAGAAATACATGGGGTATTACAAAGGGGATGGATGTCGATACCTTTGGGCACTGGAAAATCACAGATTGAGAGTTCTGGGGACAGGCTCTGTCAGCAGCCAGGGGTCAGTAGATTTGGATGACATTGTCCCATTCATCAATAGGCCAGACTCCGTTGTCCTGCACATTGAAGGGTGAGCTCTTCCAGTCCCATGTCTTCACAGGCACCTTCCACTCTGGGCCGTAATTGGCCTCCACGTACTGCAGGGTTTCACAGGGCACATGGACCTTGAGTTCCACAAATTCAGTCCAGCACAGAGTAAACTTAGGAAAGAGATACCTGTGCCAGAACAAAAGGGGATGGTCACTGGCAGAAGGCTAGAATGTACCTCTAAGTAAGTTCAAGGAGAAAGCAAGCAACTGCAGCAAGTGGCTGTGTTAAATTTTTTTTATACTGTTTTTTCTCTTACTCACTGGACAAGGGTGTTATCAACAGCACCTGGTGAACATTTGCTTCATGTGCTTAGGAACAAGCATTCTTAATTCTTGCATATACTTAGATCATTTTTCCACCTATAGGTTCATCCCTGCTTCTGCTTTACTGTTACAAACAGGATTTAATAGTTACTCCTTTTAGAAACATGAGGGTGATACATGCTCACAGCAGTGGCAGTTTCACTGCTTACAGCAATGGTAAATTTCACAGTTTGACCAGAATGACTTCCTGTAGAAGTGTGAGTGTTGAGGTGTTAAACAATACCAAAGTCTACCCACTATTCCTGCAGAGGATCACTTCCACTTCTGAAGTCTTTCACATTAAAAAAAAAAAAAAAACAAAACTTAGAAAGTGATCCTAAAATTCCTTTTCACAGGTTAAAATGAAACCATAAGCACTTCGTCCTTTTAAAAAAAGGTTTGTACATTTGTATTATGAACAAGAACTGCCCCCTCCACCTTCTTGCAAGCATGATGTTAATTTCATTTCTAAGCTCTCAGCAAACAATATCAGAAAATAAAACAATTTTGCTTCATGTCTTAAATGGAAGGAAAGAACAAAGTGATCAAGCATTTTTGGATATATATATATCCAGAGACTGCTGATCCAATTAAATCCTTATACAAAGTCCTCTTTGTTAAAAACCTACAGAATTAACTCACTTTAAGGATTAAAGCAAACAGCGTGGATTTGATTCCCAGACTCAGTTTTTGTAGATACTTATTTTCTGCTGGAGAATGCAACTGTCCAGTATTAAATTTGCAAACAAACAAGAAGTCTCAGTTGCTGCAACTCCAAGACAATATCAGGAGGATGCACATGCTTGTGTCAGGAATGCTGAGGAAGTGTTTGGGCACATGGAAATGCAACCCACACAGCCAGACTGTGAGGGTTAGAAACCAGCTCTCCAAGGAAACAGAGGCCAAAAATGATTATGAGAAATATTTAAGGGACTCAATGAGAAGTGCTTTAATTCTTTACCCTCTAATTTAAATGTATAGAAAGTATACCTGTGCAAATACTTAGCTTTATGAAGAAAACACCTTCTATCTTTCAGTTTTAATCTTAGAAGAGAACTTCTACGCTTCTCTGTGATGGGCTAGTAGCAATCAACATCTCTTCTGACATTGTAATTCCTTTAATATTGCTAAGTGGATTTAGGATTCAGCATGAGCAAACAATCACTCCTGTTCTTACTGATCTCCTCACTTTTGCCTTCCTCCAAAATTCTGACAGGGCTGGATACTAAGCAAAATTGAGGGTCAATCTGGTGTTGCACATATTCAGATTAAGAATGCCAAATGCTCTCACATCTCACAGTAACAAAAGCTGGATCTTTTTTCTCTTTTTGAGGACGTATTTGGAATAACACAGGTCTGGAATTACTTACCTAAGGATTCTGAACAGCTACAGTTCTGACATGGCTCAGGGCCATTATGGTTGTAAACATGCAGTTTTTCTGGTCCTTTTCTGTGTGTACTAAACTAAGAAACACCAGCTCAGAATTAGAGGCTTGGCTTCCTTATGATGCTATGACTAAACAAAGTTATTACTGAACTAGAAAGCTACATTTGGAACTTTTAATAAGCTACCACCAAAAAGAAGTACAAGGCTACAAGAAAAGGAAAGAACTTTGTGGAAGATGAAGTTCCAAAAGAGCTGTAATATCCAAGGATACAGAAGCTGGAGTGCAGCACAGGGTCACATTTACCTCCTATTCTCATGTCTTGGACCAGTCATTATCAAAAAAACAGAGGAAAAACCTCTCTCAAGTATCCAAGGTTTGATAGAATTTTGAAAGAGCAGTGTCAACTCTATTGGCATGGAAACAGCTCCTGCAATTTAAATGTAATAGGAGCACAAAGGGAGAAAATTTATTGGTCAGCTTGCTTTTCAGAATGTACCACAGATGAAAACTGGAACTGCTGCTGTATTCTAAAAAAAAAAATACTTTGCTACATAGCACATTTTCTGTGTGAATATTCCAAGAATTCTTTCTTTAGTCTATTTCTAAATGTGCTTTTTGAAGCTGGTTTAAAAAATATCTTTATTTTTCACTTCAGAACAAAGATAACTAAGACAAGGATTTGGATATTACCTCCAACTGGATGACAGTGCTCACTAAATTCCCATTAGCTAAATGCAAACAAATACATTTCCAGCAAAATATTAAAGAGAATGAAATCCTATAGAAATCTACAAGGTTTTCAACTAGTCTGCAGCTATCTCCTTCTGAGTGAAGGTATGCGATTGAAAGAAATAAATCTAATTATCGAAACATATATTCAGTTTGCTGAGTTGATTTGGAATCTTGTTTGCTGATTTAATACTGAAAGGTGTGAAACAAGAAACACGGAATCCTATTCAAAATTCCATTTTCAGAACTGTATTGTTGTCACAACATTACAGTGGTATTCCAAATTACTACCTCAAAATCCCAAATCGTGGGCTTTTCTAAGCAAGGAGAGTTGAGGGGTTTTGCCATGTTATTTCCTCATCAAGACGGATGTCTAACGATTAATCTTCTACTACAAAATTAGACTGTGCAATAAACACTGTTTTAGAGACTTTTTCTCATCTTGGGTGTTTATGTAACTGGGAGCCTGTCACAATCAGATAGGATCTGCTTGATACATGATGACAAGCCAGCCCTGCTTTTGATTTCACAAGAGATCTGACATTTACTCTCTAGTAAGGCACAGCACTGTTCTCTCTCTGCTTCACTGGTCTTAGAGAGTAGAATCTCTTCTGATTCACCTCTGACATCCACATTTCCACAAAGAGCACAGACTTTGCCAGGCAACAGCACACAAAATGCCATCAGTAAACACTAGCTTGTTCAATTACTTTCCTACCAGTGGTAAAAATCCAGTTCTTACTTAAATTTCTTGCCCGATTTGACCTGAGTTCCACCATTCCATATGTGGTCATCCTCATCATAGAAGAAAAAAATATCAAGTTTCACATCGCCTTCTCCCTGAAAAGATAGTTCCAAGCTGTCTTCCACCTGGAAGAGAAAAATACACGCTGTATATACATAAAAAACACAAAGCAACTTATGTCATCAGAAAACAAAATCATTTTCATCAGATATACAGGATGACTTCTATTCTAACTGAAGAAAACACAGTAATTCTACATTATTTTTACACTTTAATAAACACTTCTGCAACTGAAGTCAAAATAACAAATCTACAGAAACACACACATGAAGTAAAATGTTCATTTGCTATGTACCTTGCCAAATTTATGCTTCAGTGGCAATCCTGCATTCTGAAAAGCTGGAATGATATCTGCTTTGTAGTCCCTTATAAAGATTCCCAAATCCACATCTTTGCTGTGAGGAATGACATTGCACTGCCTATACCAGCCTGAGGGGGGAAAAAATAAAACAGAAAAATCCCAAACCAGTTAATTCAGGAACATGATTTCAACAGAACTAAAGCTGTCCTAAGGTCACCAGGCAAAAGTCTGTGACTGAGGCCATAAACAAGACTTCAGCCTTTTTTTAGTATGGGATGAACCATGCCAAAGGAAAAAGTAATACTTGCACTTAGAGTCATCTATCTCCCTTCAGAAAGCGAAGAATGGGAGAGAAAACAAAGATAAAATATCTTCAATTTCCTAATTTAAATGCATTTATATATAAAAATAAATAAAATTCTTTATGTGGGCCCAAATCTAATCAGCAATTAACAGCTACAGAGCCACAGCTGTGCTTCTGATTTGCAACTATTGTTTTATACTGCATCCAAGATGTTAATCATCTTTCAATCATGACTGCAAAGCAGAAAGACATGAAGTGGGACATCCTTTTGTCTGTTTTATTAAGGCATCTTTTAGTAACTGTTCATTCAGAAAATTATATTCCCTAGGATTAAATAAATACAAGACAAATGTGCACACATGCGTTTTCACAAAGTGTTTCAGTAACAAAAGAATCCTCACCAGTGATGACACTTCTACCTTCACCAGAACTGAAAACTTGCCTTATCTACTCTAATGGACTATCATTTTATTAAAAGTTTGTTTTGAAAGAAAATAAATTAATATAAACTGTATTTTAGAAATCAGTGACAAGCATCTAATTGCATGGGAAGAAAAACAGGGTTAGAGTGTACTTGGACAGCAGAAATATGTGCTCATCACTGCAATTTCCAACTGGCACTTCAATGAATTCCAAATCACACAAATTAGGGAACTGTTGATTACTTCCTAGCAGGGATGAACATAAAACAGGTAATTGCTAACAACACTAAATACATCACTGAAAATTTGCCCAGCATCTCCACAGCTCAGGTTTCTAAAGAAAAAGTGTTTTTTCAGAAGCCAGAAGGCCTATTGCAATACAGGTATTACCTTCCAACCCAGTACATTTGGCTTCTGCTGACATCACAAGAAATGGAGGATGAAGTGTTTAAAGTTTTAGGTGAATTTAAAAACACAATACAACAGGATTTTTTACCAAGACATGTTCCACTGCTCAGCCAGAACTTCACTCCCAAGTTATTTAGTGTCAGGGCAGCCAGATGAAGCAAGGATTTTGCCTTTTTCCTAAATTCCATTGCATCAAGAGAGGCATCATCAGGATACAGCTGGAAGGCAAGAGAAAGCAAGTCACTGTCAGAGAGCAAATTTGTCCCTTCATTTTTTCAGTGTCCTAGGGAAAAATGACCTTTAAAAATTTACTTAACTGACACCTGGGCTAATATCTGGTTTTACATATACAGTCCGTCTTCAGAACATGCGCTGGAAAGACAAGTTGAAATTAAAACTGAATCATCAACCTTCCTTTTTTTTCTAACCACCAGAGTAGATAGAGTAAGAAAATATATATTAGACATTGATTCCCAGTACTTGGCAGCAACATGGGTGAGCCCTTGTTCTGGACATGCTGAAGTCCATTCCCGGAATCCAAGGGAAACACGGAAGCAGAATCAGTCCCTGCCAGCGGATCAAGAATTTTCCAACCTCCAGAACTCCGTGATTAATTTATTTGGCGCCACCAAGTGTCAGAATTGGGTGTTGAGTTTTAAGGAGAACTGCCAAGGAGAAACGATGTGAACACACAAATCTTCCAGACAGAACCTTGGCAAGGTCTGGCATCCATGCAAAGCCAAAACCAACAGGGGAGGCTGGGAAAACATTACCAATTCTAACAAAGGAACAACCACTTGGCTTTGTGATGGATTTCTTCAAGAGCTCTTGGGCAACAAGCAGCCGAAATTAACTTTTCAAAACAGGTGCCAGCTGCTTGTCTCAGTAAAAAAAAAGCTCCAGCAAAATTCAATAAACACTTAGGGGCACATTTTCTCTGCCTGTGGTGATTTTTGCCTGGAGGCTGAAGTGGATTATATTTTTCTGTATACTACATGTGAAGGGGCAACACATGGATGCCCTTGTGACCCTCCTGCTACCCAAATAAGGATCTACAGCCTACTAGAGCAGTAGGAGTGGTCCTCTCTTTCCCCAACACCTGAATAACTGAAGACTCGAGCCTCCAGTGTCCTTTTTCCCCCTCCCATGAACTCAGAGATGGCTCATATTTAGTGGCCTGACACTGACTTCACAGTCTTAGCGGTGAACTCTTGATCACTTTATAAGTCATGTCATTTCCAAGCTAGAACAAAACACCCCCCACACTGTAGCAGAGACTTTTCTATCTGCTAAATCAAGTAGCAAAATTCTAAATATTATGCTCTGAATAATGGTGAAAACATTAGCTTACACAATTGGAAAAGCATTTTAATCAGTCACTTTGGAATGTGACCATTTCGAATAAACCAAATGAGGAACATGGAACTGCAGTAAGTTATTCAAAAAACAAACATTTCTCAAGACTTATAGGACTGCCATAAGGAAGTTTTCAGTCATGAAGATGCACAATATCTTGGTTTTATTTACATGAGATCCATTTAGCAATAACCGTGTGTAAGAACTATGGATGTGTTGGTTCCCTCTTGGAAAGATGTGCTCACAAGTGAAAAAACAAAAAGGCGTGATCTTCAGGTAAGATTTTGATTTCATTACCACTTAGTAAGCTCTGTGGAATGAGAATCAAGGGTTGTATTTAGCCTTGTGCATGTGAAAAGTCCCATTTACGTAAAAAAAACCAAAAAACAGTGGACTGTTCTTAGGTTGGGTCAATCAGTGAAAACACACATTTCATCTCAGAGACACCACCTGGTTACCACTAACCTGAAAGAAAGCCCGAGCTTCTCTGTACCTACATTCAAGAAATCTAGAGTGGGACATCTCCTCTAGAAAACTGGATGGATTTTTTGGAATTTGAACTTTTAAGTCATCAATGGAAACAAGCAAAAGTTCTGGCCTGCATGGAAAGAAAGACAATATATTACCCTATCTAACTCCTTTACAAACCACACGGCATTTTTTCATTTAACTCAGGTTATAAACTTAATGCTCATTGCTGGCAGTGATCTCTCTGTCCAAATACAGCCAAAACAAATTATAAACTAAAAAAGCAACAAGAGCTTCACCATGCATTTCAAAGCTTTGTTTAAAAAGAATCCGTACACCTGCAAACCCCAAGTTAGTTTATCAGATTACTGATTCCTTTACTGACTCATGACTTGTCAAAGATGTTTCAGTGCATTTTAAAATTCAGGCTATTTGGTTGTCTAAGTATGGGATGCACTTAAGAATCAAATACACTCTGTACTTTGAGGCTATTTGCTTTTAAAAATTAAAAACCTTCATAATGATTGAAGTGGGATTATTTAACAGCTTACACAGTTTACTTCAAACATTTGGGCATATAACTCATACAAATTGCATGTTTTAAAAGGATGAAAGAACGGGGTCAAATTAAAGGAAAAAGTTCAACAGGTTTATTTTGACATGTGAAATGTCTCAATATTTTTCTCATTTTCTCAGAAACTATGTTCTCAAAGCCTCTCTTTCCTGTAGTCAGGTTCTAAAATTCAGCTCAGGTATGATTAAGACCCCAGAGTGCAGAAGTTCTACACACAGAGAAAGTAATTTTGGGAATGCCATGATAGCTTTTTCCTTCCCCTATTATGAACTTACTTTTCATACGCCCCAGGGTAGCGACCAAAGTGGAGCTTCCGAAAAGGCACAAACTTTCTGTCCATGTGTTGCTTGAGTCTCAGGGGTCCATGCCAGAGGAAATTGCCACTCCTCTCATAGAAGACCACCAGGTGAATGGCATGGGATGCCAGTTTGAATATGTAGTGCAAGGGAATTTCCATCCCAGACAGGTCATCCATTCCATCCAAGCGGGGGTCCTTGTTTATAATCTTTAGCCACTGGAATCCCATCTTCTCAGCAGTTCTAAAAAGGCCCACCTGAAAATGAGGAAGACAGGAGGCAGAGCAGGCTAAAGATTAGAGAAACCAAAAGTGAAAGCTAAATGCTTATTATTAACTCACACTATTCCCCATTTAAATTTTTAAATTAGACTTAAGCACAAATGAATCAAAAATCTCTAAGAGCTTGAAGACCAGCAGTCATAAGCAATTACAACCTTCTTTCCTTGTCTTAAATTTTGTCCTTCAAACTACAAAATAAAACAATAAATAAATGTTGTAAGCCATGCTTGGATTAGGTTTGTTTCTTGCCATAGCATCCTACCCTGCACTCTCATACTATTCTCTAAAACTGTTCTGCCAAATTTGGTGTCGCAATATCAGACACACAAAGGATGAGGCAGACAGCAGAAAGTCAGGCAGGAAAGTTCTATTTTCATTTTTCTGACTCTATTATATATACACTTTAACAGAAGGCAGAAGATTGACTACACGGGTTGCCACTTCTCCAACCTTGTAGGTGAACATCACCATCAATCATATTTCTACTCCCAGAGGAGAAATACGTAAACAAAATAGATAATTCTAAGTAAGTACATAGTTTACATAAAATTATGTGAGAATCTCCACTACAAAACTGCAAACACTCACAAGGCAAGAAAGCTTAGGGCGACAATTTGGCATTCCTAAGTCCTTCAATAATAACACCACTAACACAAAAATGATTATTCAAAAACCTTCTTTTGTGGGGCAAATAAAAGCCTCACCAAACACTGACCACTGCACTCAGGTAATAGGCTTTCATACTGCCACCAACAAAGGAAATTAAATTCTGGCTGATTAAAAAAAAACCCAAAAAAACAAACAATCAGCATCTGAAGAGCCTTTCAATTTCCCCCCTTGTAATGTTTTGTATAAGCATATCAGCTTCTTCTCTGAACGATACAGAAATTATCACGGAGACCCAAAGCAATAGGAAATGTATTTATCTCAGTGTGCTGTTAAACAACTTTATTCTTAGTTTCTTGAATTCCTTCACATCTATGGGTAAAACAACTGCCTGATCAGGCCCAGAGTGACACCCCTCTTCAGTTAAGTCCTGAGTACTNAAAAAAAAAAAAAGAAAAAAAAAGAAAAAAGAAAAAAATGTTTGCCAGTGGCATCTTTAGTCTGTAGAAAATAATCTAACAAATATTTCCAGATTACACTAATTGATGAAATAATCTTGGATTTAATTTTGTCCTTCATCACATGCTACACCTCTATTTTTAACACAGCCATTAAAAAATGTCCTAACATCACAGAGGAGCAGAGATACCAACACATTAAGTGAAATGGTATTAAGTATAAAGATGCATTAAAAGAAATGTAAACCAGCAGACTTTGATAATTTTTCCAGACTTGTCACATCAATACCTGCATTTCTACCTACCTTCTTGATAAGTCCCCAAACTCCACATTTATAGCAGCTGCACCTACATTATAGGCTCAAGGTTCCCCTCCTTTCTTTCTAACAGACCTTTCTTTCCTTTTTGCATACATTCTGACTACCTGTGTTTTTTTTAATATTGCAGAGGGCCTCTAAATAAAGTTTTAGTTATAAATTACTCCTAATGTATCCAGGCAGTGAATGGGTAACTTTTGCTTTAAAACAAAGTTTCCTCTGCCTACAATATCACCACCACATAAATTCAGATACAAAGACATGAAATGACAACATCAAAGAATAGCTGAATGCATTAAAATACACAAATGTGAACATGCACTTACTTCATGTTTCCATGTTTTGTCCAGTAGTGCAAAGGTAGTGAAGTCTCTTGGAGTACAGAAGTATTTGCATTCTGGGTTGGGGCCATCAGGAGAGTTTTTGATCTGCTCAATGTCTTTATCAACCAGCCCCAGAATTAAAGGATCGATCAAATACACTGGAATATTGTGACCGGATGTTAATCCTAGGAACTTCCTAACCACATGCTGCTTGACAGAGGACAGAAACACCATCTTTGCATTAAAATTCTTTGACAGAAAGAAACCCCAACCCACTGAAAGAAGGAAATCTTATCCCCCAATACATCCTCTCAGTGTACTCTTCACTTCCACAAATAATTGTGAGACAGAGGGAGAAGGTAGGATGCAAGTGCCACAGAACCTGGATTCTGGTCTACCCAGGGTACTCAACATTGAATAAGGAGTTAAAAGCTGCAGCAGGAATGTTGTGTCTTATGCAAGGAGTTAGTAACTTGATTCAGTGGAGAATGTTAATCAAGCACATTTAGACATCCATGGCACACAGAAACCATACACAGCAGCCATAGCCTCCCTGCTACTTAAATGTATTCACCTCTAACATTTAAATTTAGTGATTTTAAAGCTCTGGCTTCAGAGAGATGTGAAAACATGATGACAGGACGTGGGTCAACAACAGAGTTTTGGCAGCAGCATTACCTGTGTGGTACAGGCAGAAGCAAGGCTACCCTCATAGTGATTTCAGCTACATGGAGCTGAAAGGTAAGTGATGTGCCCATATTACTTTTGTCACTAAAACTGGCATACCAGACTGATGAACAGGAAAAAATCTGTGCAAAAGTACCTAATTCCCCTTCCCCACCCCATCACTTCTCCAGGAAAACAGATGCTTTTAGTTGAAGTTAAAAAAAAACCCCAAAAACAAAACCCCATAAATAGTGGTAGAAAGACATGACCTTGATGTTAAGTTATCAAGAGAAATGTGTCCAAATTTAGTATTTTGGACACATCACTGGAGGGACTCTGAGGAAAGCCTGAAATGCAGTAGGTGGCAGAATCATGTAGCATCCTTTATCACTAATGATCTCAGAAGAGCAAGTTAAACCTTTAGGAAAGCTCTGCCCACAGACTGGAAGCCTCCTGTGACTGTGACACATCAAACCTGGTAAGCAGCTCCAATGGCTGGCACCTCCAGGAATAGCAAGGCATCCCTGGCACAAGCAAGCAGTCCACAAAGCAGTTGGTTTGGATTTTTCCCAGGGATACTTCTTAACCAGAGCACATTCCCTCTTGCTCAGCAGAAACCAGGCCTTTAAATGGCCATTCTGCTAATTAGCAATGTTATCATGTTGCATCCAAACCGAAAAGCAGCCAGCTCCCAGCACATCTTTCTCCTTAACCATCTGTGCTGTTTTTCCACTGGGAGATCAGTTAAAAAAAGTCTTCTGTAAAGCTGTTTCCAAACAAACCCTAACTACAAATAAGATAGGGGACCTTCTGATTCCCCAGGGTGGGTGTTCTGGTTGTATTCAATCCTGCAAGCCTGAAGCAAGATAAAACAAATATCCCATTTCAAGCACCCAACAGCACTCCCAGCACAGTCATGAGGGCTGGAAAGCAGCAGCTGGTGAATGCTGAAATGTGACATTTTCCTGCTTGTGAAGAGCTTTACAACCCAACACAAGCAGGTAACAGAACAGTGACAGCAGGTTAAATACCTGGGGTGGGCAAGGAAGGATTGTGTGACCCGGGACCTTCTCAGACCAACAAAGAAGCTGCATGGCAACCCAACCAATCGGTTCAACACTCAGCCTGAAAGGACTCAAAACTCTGGATCAACATTTCTGTACAGGAAAGAACAAGTGTTGCTTCCTGAAACATTAGCAACACACTTAAGTGCTACACTGGCAAAGGCTGTGAAGCTATGACTGTCTCTCAATTTTACTTTACACTGATGTTTTGATACTCTCTTTATTGAGCAAAGTTACAAAGTGTATCTCTTCATCCTTCAAAGCAGAAAATGCCCAGTGAAGAGTGAGGAGAACTGGACCAAGAATTTGCAGTTCCAAGTGAGTTCTGAGACTTGTGGAAGAGCTTCATAACCCAATGACACTATACATACCCATCTAGTGCTGTCTTGGTCTGACTGGCTTCCTCTGACTTTGGAAAAAGCTGTTCCATTCTATCAAAAAACAAAACAAAAAGAAGGGGGGGGCGAGGGAGAAAGAAGAGGAAAAACCCCAAAGTTTCAGTTAAATCCTTGCTTTTTTTATAACATGACATTCAGGGGCATTAACCTACTTTATGGATATGGCTGGGGTTATGCCTCTTGTCACTCAGCTACAGCACTTAATGTAAAATCATAAACAACTGCTGTAGCTTAAGTATATTTAGAAGGACAACACAAGCCTCAGGGACCTCCAGACATGCAAGGATTGAGTGGTGAGGCCTCGGATTTCCAAGCCAATGTGCCAGCAAACATAAAATAGGAGAATGACAATCCCTGTCAGGCAAATACCACAGGGGCAAAGTCAGTGAGACTGTGCCTCAGTCTTTCAGGTGTAATCCTAGACAATTCATTTTTAAAGACAGCATATTTATGTGAGAAGTCAAGGCAGCTTGTGGCTCAACTTTTGGCTTTTCAAAAGCACAAAGAATTTCTCAGCTGTTGTTTAAAAATCAGAAACGGTGAGAAAGAAGTTGAAGGTTGCAGCACCACCTATCACTGACATTGCCTATGCTTAATAAGAAAAGAAAAGCCAAAAACCAAGTCAGGGCACTTTGAAATCTGTACGGTTCTTCTGTCAAAATAAAGGGAGTTCCTTTGTTGAATCAGAGTTGCAACTGTAAAATATGAAGCCACCAAAGGATTTAATTTACAGTAACATTCACTTCTTTTGCTGTTGCGGAAAATCTCTCACCTGGACATTCCAGGTCAGGTATAAACAGAGGTACAAACAGCATTCCAGGTATAAAAGGAGGATTTGAACTGTGACATCCAGCGCATTAGGAGCACTGAGTCACAAAGCCCTAAGACGACTGCAGAAAAAGCTGGGATTTTTCTCCACCACACCAGCGTTGGAAAACCTGCACCTAGCAGATGCTGCCTCCCTTCAGTAGAGCCCTCAGACAGCGTTCGGTTCGTCTTCGGTAGCAACCAAAGTACCGAGCAACGAGAGCTGAGGGTTAAAAGCCGTGGTGGCTCAAAGCTGGCAGGGGCATCATTCCCTCCGGGAGAAATCGGACGGCCCTGCCTGACACAGTGACTTGGATACCAGCCTGGGAACTCAAACCCGACTGTACCCCTACCACAGGACCCTCGGCTCCCCGCCCGCCCCACGCCCACTCTGGAAGCACTCCGAGCTGCTCCAGAGAATTCCGGGGCGTGATTTACGCCCACACAGCGCTCCGCAGGGAAACGCAGCCAGGAGCCGGGCAGCGTGCTCCCGCTCTTACCTTCTGCGACAGGTAGAACTTGTAATAGCACAGCTGGAAGAGCAGGAAAATCAGGCTGGTCAGCGACAGGAGAGCCAAGACCACGTTCCTGTTGATTTTCTGCATCAGCCCGGGGGCGCTCCGGGAGCCGCTGCCCGCCACCCTCACCGCGATACGGCTTCAGGCCGGAAAGCGCCGCAGCAAAGTACCGCCCGCCGTCGTAAACCCCAACCCCCAACCCCCCCCCGCTGTCGTAAACCTCCCGCTCGTGGATCTCTCATCCACCCCGAAATCCCCAAATGTCCCTAAATCCCTCCAAAACGAGGCGGCGGGGGTAAAATGACACAGCGAGAGACAAAGGCTTGCAGAATTCTGTATTAGTACAAAACATCGCGTTACATGCTGACGGCACCTCCCCCCTCCCCCTCCATGCCGGGGGCTCCGGACAGCGACCCCGCGGTGCGGCTTAGGGATGCTCGCGAACACCGGGGACTGCTCCGAAGGCAACCCACGGCCAGGCTGGCCCTGCCACAGGACACCCAAAAACAGCGACGCTGGGGCACGACATCAACACAAGTCACAGTCAGGTCTATCCAACACCCCGCAATCCTCAAAATAAAAACACGGACAAACCCAACATCCGCCCAGGGGGCTCCCCCGGTCTCCATCTGAAACGTGGGAGGGAGTGAGGAAACAGGATTTATACATTAGCAAGTGCTTTTCCTGCATTTCTAATAAATCAACCTACCACCTCTGCCCTGCCTGTTTGGTATTTGCAGAAGCATTTATATCCCCTGGATGGTTTTGTTGTTGTTTTGGTTTTTTTCATTTTCCTGTCTGACACTGACATTTGTAGCTGCAGTTAGCAGTTTGCCCTAGTTTTCCACAGGACAACCGCAGCTACCCTCACGCAATGTATTAATACCTCAAGGAAAACCTGTAGTTCCTCAAAAGTCAGGCTTTCAGTGTTAAAATTTAACTTCAGAATACCAGCAGTCAGTACTTAAAAAAAATATAAAAAATTAAGCATCTCCTTTTGGTCATAGGGCAGAAGACTCTTGTTTAGTCACCATGCAGTATCAGCTCCAGAATAATTAATAGTAAATTAGGCTGGTGGATTGAACTACAGACCTTCAAAAAATTTAATCCACTGCCATGAACCACCCCTCTCCAAATCCTTGGAAGTGGATTCCACAAAGGAAAAGGTAATTCCATGGGCTCCAGGCATCTCTGTTCAGCTGCAGGTACAAACCCTGCACCAACAAGCATCACTGGGAGCAGTGTTGTGTCACTGATCTTCCTATGATGATGGGTGCTGGAGAGACACTAGTTGAGAAAAAATATAGTCTAAAAAAAATATCTAAAGTGCTTAAGGCAATTCTTCATATCCCCCGTTTACTAAAAACAACTGGACTAGATGTTAGCAGCAAAAATTAGACATCTGTGCAAACTATTATATAACAAATCCATCTTTTTAAAGGTAGAAAGTCACATACTAGGATTCACCTAGGACATCAGTTAAACCAAAACTTGCAGGTCACAGTATGAAACACTCTCAAGCTTTCCTCTAACTGTTAAAAGAAAAATTACATTTTTACATCGGTGCTTATCAAATTCACCTTGCAGGTTACACTACAACTTGCTAAAAAGGGAAAAAAATCAAAAAACCACAAACACACAAAAAAACCCCTTTGTAATTTAAATGCTCTTGAAGTGGGCTGGAAAATACTCATGGTTCTCACTACACATTAGCTGGTTGTAAACATCCCCTTTCTTTCCACAAAGGGAAATTTGATGAAGAACTGCAGCTGAACACCCAAGATCAAGACAAGTGGATGGGTGGTAATGAGGAGGTGCCAGTCTGTCCTGGTGTCTGTCCACCACAGCCCCAGACTAGAACTGGCTACAAAACTGAGTTTGTAGCAATTTATCCCCAAGAACTCCTAGTCAGGTGTCCATTGCAGTAAAATGGAAAGAGAAAACATTATACACAGTATTTGCATAACAGTAACATCTGCAGATAAAGTGTGAAACAGATTCAGACACTGTTGACCAAGAACCACATCACTTCTGAGTATCTTTGTCCCAAACCCCAGCAACAGAACAGGCAGAAGAAGGTACAGTTAAATTGGGAACCATTTTGTACTTTCCTCTGCAAAAGAGATTACAGGTTCACAATGCAAATTAAGAGATGCTCAAGTTCCAGATATAAAATAAACATTTAGGGCTCAGCCAATCTGTCAATTTCATGATTCCTCAAGAAAAATAACACTTTCTAGAAAAGGTAATTACATTTCCTTGTTAATTTTAACTTTCCACTGAACATCATAGCCAGGCTATTAGAAGGTGTCTCAAGGAATTTCTCCTCTTGAGAAATTGTGATGGACAGAAAGGAGCCATTGGTAATACTGAGGTTTAACACAATTAGATGTCCATGGTTTTATGGGCTAAAGGATACATGAAAGGAAAAATTACACTGGCCCAGCAGCAAATGAGCCAAATAATTATGGACCATGTATTTATAACAGTTTTCAGGTGATACCAGAAAACAATCTTCAGTTAGGAAACACCTGATTCAAGAGTGTACCTGAAAATTATTTATAGGCTCCTGGCTTGATTAGAGGGAAGAAAGCAGACTTTAAAAGCCCGTAATAACCTAGTAATTCCCACCGACAAGCTGCGATTTTTCCCAAAGAATGTAACATGATTTTTTTTTCTTTTTTTTAGCTCTCCCATTACTATGAATCATTTGACTATCGTTTTACTAGACTTGCAAATAGGAGTCAAGGCAATGGAACATCTTAATTACAATGCAATTAATGTAATGGTGACAAAAGGGAGCCAGTATCAATATAAATGGTTTTAAAAAGGAGTTACCCATGGAAAATAGGAAGACTTTACACCACTGGGGGAAATAATCACAGCCTGCTCTTACTGTTTCTTCATACCAGGCCTACACATTCTTATAAAATCCTTCCGAAACCATGCTGCTGTGGCCAGCAAATCAAATCATCAAGCAAATCATGCTGTTTTCAAAATGTATCTCGGAAATCACAACTTCTAATGGGAAGCCTAGTAGTAATTAAATACATAGTTAAGTAATTTGCATTAGGAGAGCTAAAAATGCTATTTGCTATACTCTTCATAGAAGAATAGTATTTTTAACAAAACTAATACTGAAGTCTGTAACAAAATGCTGGAATACAGTATTAGAAAAGTACATAGTTACAGCTCTTGGTTTCTTTTGTTTTTTTAACTAGGCAACAATTCAGCTTTCTGGCATTTTTTCTGGATTCCCAGTACTGGTTCCTAACACTTTAGCCCCAAACCTTTGCACTGTCAGTACACAGGCCCTGAACAGCAGAAGGTAGCAAACTCAGTAAAATCCAATGCTCATGAGCTTCTGTGAGTAGCAGCTACACAGAAAAACAAAAAACATTCAGCAGTAGAAGTGTTGAACAGACATTACTAGGCATTATTTAGGCTGCTTGTTGAACCACCCAATCCATTTTCTCTCTTCTGAAGGGTTTTCACAGCACTTGGCACCTGCAATCCAGTACTCACTGTGAGCCCACCACACCATATCTGGAGGGGAAAAGAAAATACTCTGCATTATGAACCAAACACATCTCTCTCCTCCCATCCCACTATTAACAGCACCAACACGTCTTCTATCACAGCACTTTGTAAAACATTCTAATCACAGACATGCTAATTTTTAAGTCCATAAAGTCCAAGATCCTTCACATACAATGCTTAATAACTAACTTTATAACTAAGACCTAGTACTCAAATCACTCACTCCTAATTAGAAAAATCCTTTGAAGGCCAATGTGCCAGCAGCAAGTAGAGTGACAACAAAAAGCAACTCTCTCACCATGCTCTCACTATGCCTGAAGGAAGCACTGATTTTTGCCACATCATGCTAAAATTATGTCGGTATAGATATACTACAAAAAAATATTGAGAAGGTTCAGGGACACAGGTGCCAGTGACTTCTATTCTACACATGAAAGAATGTTGTATTTTCATGTTTATAAATAAGTTTGAGAGCTGTAATTAACTTGTCATTTTCACATGTTCTGCTCAGTCAATAAGGCTGTTGTTACTCTGTGAGGGGCTGGCTGTGTGAGGTGCAGAGGGAAAGCTGGAATTTTAGCAAGCAACTGTTTCCCCAGATGACGTGGTAACTGAATTTACATGAGTTGGTCTTTGCTGTGCTAGGGAATGGCCAACACATATATTCCAGTATTTCTGAAGCTATCTATTTCCCCCTATGCTGAAAAGAATCAGTAAAGCAAATAAACAGCCATGAAAACGTTTAGACCTGTTAAAATCCCAGGCCTACACACCCTGCTCCCAAAGCATGATGCACTTGATCAACCTTACAACACAGCTAAGGCATCCCAATTTAGCTGAACAAATGACTTCAATCATTAAAAGAAAACTACTAGTAACTAATCCTTCTGCAGTGCCTTCTGGGCAAGGTTTGAGCCTTTACTCTGCAGAAAGTTGTTGCCAATTAGCTTAGAACAACAAAAAAGGTTATCCAGGCCACTGAACTGACTGGCAAGAAAATCCCCACTGAGCTTTTAAAGATGTGAAAGCTAGAGACTTTGTTTTCCACTGGAAAACATCAGGTGCTGTTGTGTCCCATGACACCTGCTCTGATGGCTCAGAGCATCCTGGACTCCATCAGTTTGGATCAGTTATTGCAGTAGGCTCATCAGTCAGTGCAATGTGCTGTAATTTCCTAAACACAAAGTTAATGACTTCTGTTTACATAGCTGAGACATCCAGGTGCAGAGTCCTGCTGGGGTGCCACTATAAGCACCACACAAAATCCAAAGCTAAACACTTCAAAAATTACTAGTCAGTCAAACCAAGTGCTCGCAGTTTCCTTCTTTAAAAAAACAATTAAAACCGAATTCAGTGCTAGAAACTGCAAGATTTTATAGATACTGACCATGAAGCCTGGTAGCAGTGGTTGGGTAAACTTTGCTCTGAAGGTGTGTAACAATGCCTTTGAGCTTGCATTATAAAATGAGAGCTGACCTGAGAGAGATAGAAAGAGAAAGAGAACAAGTTGAAAGTCAGCTTAAACACTGTTTAAGCTAAGATGCTGTTGCTGTCTAACTTGTACAAAAAACATTGATTATTTTCCAGGACACACTAAGTGCAGTCCACAAGTGCAAAAATTCACTATTTTCAATGAATTTCAGTAGCTCTGTCACACAGATGAACTCAGCTCATCTGACATGACAAGCAGTTGGGGTCTGTGTTGTCATGCAAAATTGGATCAGACTGGAAGTAATGCACTTCTTCAGCCTTTGACTGCTCCAGATCCACAGAAATAGTAACTAACTCTTTTTACCAAATCTCCTAAGGTGTAATTTACCTCCATCAAAGTCACAGTATACTCCTATTCTGTCTGGGACAGGTATATCTAGAGTCTTTGCTTTATTGTTATGCTTTGCTGAGAATGTGGTTTGCAGCCAGTTGTTGATATGAATGCACCAGCTGGAATTAGTCTTTCCCAGCTGGTCAAACTTCCCCAGGTTTCTGTACGTTACTCCCACGCTGTAGGATTTGCAGTCCTTCTGAGCTCTCACTTCCCAGTAATGCTGTCCACTTTCAACAGCAGTGTCTCCTACCGACAGAAATACATTCAATTACAACTGAGTGTAGTTAATTACAATTGAGTGTACCTTACAGCGCTGCCTTCCTAATAGGCACCAGTGACGTCTTCTCTATGTTATTTTAAGGCAAAGAAATCTGAACTATAAGGAATAAGAAAATTGTACAATAGAATATAAATATAAAACAGAATAATGAGACTGTATTTACCTACGCTCATTACAACAAGATGCATTTAACATCAATTTATGTTTAAAAGCAGTGCATGTCAGTCACTAAGATCTACAAAGCAGAGTTGAAGATACAAAATTCTGGTGTTACATGGGCACACTTTTCCAGGCAGGACAATGTTGAGTACACAGCCTTGAACAATCACAATCTTTGCCTCTAATTCTTGCCTGATCTGCCCTTTCCTAGCAGAGCAAACAAATTCAGCTCACCCAACACTGTGTAGGATTCACCAGCAAAGCGATCCCGGCCGCCCCTCGCCGAGGCTCTTGGGCTGTTAGTGGATCTCTTCGGAGATGCTGTGTTGCTTCTAAAGGAGAGATCAACCACTCAAAACTTGGACATGGCCACAGAAATGCATGCTTAGGTGTCCCTGAGTCCATCAGGTCCAAGAGACACATACAAACACTCTTGAAATGACACATTAGTTGATGCCTCTAACAGCATGCATGCACAACGGCTGAGACAGAAGAGGTGACAGAAGAAAATATACACAATGTTATAAAAAACAGGTTCAGAGGCAACTGAGAACAGAAACAGAAGAGGGAAAAAAGCAGATGTGTAGCATGTTTTTTGAACAAAACACTTCAGAATGGAGAATATTCTGATGACCAATCAGTTGTATAAGAAACTAATTTTAACCTTATGAGGTTTTCAAACTTTTTTTAAACTCAGTTAGGCCCTCAGAAATAATTACCAATAATTTAACCATTAAACTGAGTGAGGGCTATTTGCAACATTCCTCAGCAGACACAGAATCACATCAGATTACTACTTTAAAGGCAATCAGTAGCAAAGAATTCTAACTTCTCAGAAACAGCTGTAGAGTTTACAGTTTAATTTCATTGACAAAAACCCCAAAAAAGTACTAAATACACTGAAATGACTTCTCTTGAGAAGTATTTTTTAATTTCTCATCCTCTGTAGTCTATCACACATTAGCCTTGAAAGAAATACCACCTACAAAAGAGTTTTCTCTCCAATTTCTCCTTCAGCTACTATTTGGTAAAGCTACTTGCTACTTTTATGTCCATTAATGCCGTGAAGTTCAGCTTGGTTTTCAATTTTTCAATTCATTCATTATTCTCAAAAACCATTCCAGAAAGGATTAGGACACGTCCCTTTTTCCTATCAGCACCATGAAAATAAAGACACATGGAGTTAAAAGCTAAGTGATACTATGCTGCCAGATAACTATGCTAAATTCTAGTTCATGATCAAGTTTTTTTTATTCCATCTACAGAAGTCTACAAAAAAATTACTGATGATGAAAAAGCTGTTTACTTGAGCATCACTACTTGGCATGTAACAGAAGACAACTATGCTTACAAATTGCTCACAAGAGATACATGAAGGGGTAAGTGTGCATTGTGCAGGTACACCACATCAAGTGCTGTTGGATTTTGTAAATATGGGGGATGCTGCAGTTTACTTACCAAAGGAAAAAGTTAGCAAGTGATAGCATGGAGGAAAAAAAAAAAAAAAAGGCAAAGCCAAGAATTAAAGCATAATTTTAGAGGAAGGCACTCTGCAGATTCCATCCTGCTTCATGTGCATCAGACATCATCCACTCACATTCCCAACAAATGCTGCTAAAACTTTTCTATTAGACCCCGTACAAATGGGTTAATGCAGAAAGCAATGTAGCAATGCAGCCATTTAAACAATCACAATAAGAAAAATGCAGGCACTTTGATAGAATTTTCTCAAGGTTAAGAAAGCATTAAAAGCTTCTTGGTATCATTTACTTTGTTCAAGTCTGTAAATGGCCACTGCATATGCTTTGTCCTCTCAAAATTTAATAGCCTTTATCAGTTCAGAAAATTACACCAACTGTTTTACATAAAAGCTTCAAAAAAACAGTTGTCCAGGCTTTTTTCCCTCCACACTGCTTCTATCTCCCTTCCAATGGAAGGCAGCAAATTTCATAGCCGGAAGTCGGTTTTGTGCCTGTTTTCCAGAGAGCAGTCGTTATTAGACAGTAACTGACACATTTCTTCCAGTACTGAGTGGTCAGATATTCTTGACTCATGGTTTAGGATTGTTGCCTACAGCACTGCAATTAGTCTCCTTTTCCTCATCCATTTCAGAATATACTCCACAAAAGATGTATTCTCTTCTGTACAAGAAAGGCCAAGGAAGGAGATAAGAAATTGTTAAGAGGCTTTTTTCTGGTCCAATAAATGAAAGATAATTACAAATTTTGTTGCCATAGTGTATTTCCAACTCTTAAAAACTGCACATTTTTTGTTTAAAGTAATTATACTGCATTTTTTCCCCCACCTTCCATGACGCCAGCTCCAAATTTTCCCTCTAACATAGACATCTCATAGATGTTTTAGGTGGAAACAAAAGCCTCTTACAAGAACAAAACTCATCTAAATCCCATGCTAGAAAAGGTCAGTCTGAGATGCAAAAACCAAACATGTGACCATGTCCTTCTACCAAAGCAGAGCCAAGAACTAGGGAAGTTCTCTTCTGGCAGCTACAAAGAGAGACTAAGGTGTAAAATTCCAAGCTGATCAAATAGATGCATCTCCAAAACATTTTTAAAACTTAGTTTAGCACAAATTGCTATAATTTGTGTAGCAGGACAATTAAAACTGAATGGTTTCAAGAGGTTATTTTGCTTTTTACATAAGCTTTTTGTTACTTCTGATTTCGAATCAAAGACAGGTCCACCGGATAGATGAACACAGGGGAGTAAAACCTCTAAGAAATTATGATCCTGGGCATTTCTTTTGGTCCCACAACTTCTAAACCAGCAAAAGAGAGCAAGAGATGAAAAATGGGAAAAGTAATTTCTCAAAAAGATGTTTCACTAGAAAAACAATGAAAAACGCGACACTAAAAAAACACAACTGCACAAAGAATAGGAAAATATTTTACCTAACTTTACATCTCAAAACCAAATATTTCTCATTCAAACAATTGGTTCTGCAACTGGAATGGCCATGAAGCTTTTAACATATGCTTTATCTTCTTCAAACATGTAAAAACACTTACTTCTTACCCTCTGATGTCTAGTAACAGCTACAGCACAAGTTCAGAAGCAAAGATATTTTTGAGATTCAAAATTAAGAACAAAAAATTATTTTAAAGTTGTCAGAAAGGAAATATTTGTAAAAAATGTGCTAAAGGGTTAAGAAAGCATGAATATGCCTGTAAATAACAGGGATCTTTGGATCAATGTTAAAATATATGATGCCCTCCCAACCATTACAAATCAGGTTTCATACACATTAAGATGAATCCTTTCAGAAAGACTCTCTTCCAGTCACTGAAGAATATATGCATAATCTCTATGAAACCAATTTAAACAGCAAAATAACTTCTAAATGTATGTGTATACTGTTGCTGATAAAGGCTATTAGATTTGTTTCTCATGACACCAAGCAAAGAAAAGTAGCACAGATTCCCAACAAAACTAGGTGCTAGACCCTAGGAATAAGAGGTATATTATCACCTTCTATTGCTCTTCAGCAGAGGATTCTGGCCACTGTCGACAGAAATAAGTAGTCATTAAAGAACTGTTCTATTACTACAGTAAATTATCCCCGTTTTTAAAAGGCCAATAGAAGTTATTCTATCATGCTTCTGGCATTATGTGCCTGTGGAGAACATATTTGTTCATAAATCATCTCAAACTGTGAATGTGGAAAGCCAATAAACTGTGGCTGAGGGAGTAGCCAGTTGTGTGGACCCATTCCCACAGAGTATCACCAATGCCCAAGACCATGAGGTACAGACTGGGAGTGGGGCCATGGGCTCTGTACAGATCCAGCTGAACACCAGGCTCACAGCTCTCCAGGTGAGGGAAATCCACACAGCAGGACAGGCTGAAGGACACCCAAGGAAAGACCAGTTCTGCAGAAAAGCCACTGAGAGTTTGGGAAGCAGAAGCTGACAACAGTGCCCTGTGCCCTTGTGGCAGAGGTGGACAGCCCCAACACAGTGACCAGGAGCCCAAAGCAAATGACTTCTCCTCTCCTTTTGGCAGCTGTCAGACTGACACAGAAGCTCTTCTGTGCCCAGGTCTGGGCTCCTCGGATTTACACCCTAATATATCAGAGCAAGTCTGTGGGGAGCTAGCACCACAATTAAGGGTCTGAGGCACAGAAAGACAATTGGGTTTGCTCAGCCTGAGGAAGAGAAGAACCAATTGCTGTCTTTAATGAGGTAGCAGGAAGGGGAGCAGAGAAGATCAAGCCAGGCTGTCCACTGATGGGGTGAGAAGCATGTGGGAATCACTACACTACAGGGAATTCCAGTCAGGTATCAGGATATTCCTCCCCTCCCATAAAAGTGGCCTGGAACAAAGGGCTAGTAAGTTAACATGTTCTCCATCCAAACATTCTTCATCCTTGGATGTATTCAAGGCTCAGCCAGAGTAGACAGAGTTAAACATCCTTCCAACTGTGATAGTATAGGGTTAAAAGGATTTTGAGGCAGTAAGGCCTAAAGAACAGAATGTCAACTTCACTGTAACCAAGATGTTTAGTTTCATGCTATTGTTTTACCTAAATCAAGTAGAACTTTGCCTAGGCAGTGGAAGGCTGGAAGGGGCATGAATGTGATTCTTAGTTGAACATGTAGGCTCTAAAAATAAAGCTAGATATTAGGTCAGGTAGGCCTGTGCAGTTATGTAACGGGAGGGTATAAAAACCTTGTCTATTTTGTGATTTTGTCGGAGTCAGATTTGGGTTTGTATCCTGTACCCCGACTCCCAGAGCTCTTCAATAAAGCACCAGCATATAATCATCCTGTGATTATGTGTTTCAATGCTAACAACTGTGTTTATCCAGTGACTCAGAATAGCAGATGTCTAACAATCTACCAAGAGCTCTGCTGAAGTTAAGTGCTTCTCCTGGATGAAAGCAGTATGTTTAGAGTTGGCACATCCACAATAGTTATGTTTCATTATCCATTACCTTTTGCTGTGTTTTGTTTTATTGGTACTTTTTCCCCTCCAAAAAGGGTTTCAGATAAATTCCGACACCACCCATATATAGTATCAATTTTATTTAACCTTTTCTTTCTCAAAAGGGCAAGGCAGTCAGTTCCTTTTTTTTTTTTTAGTAGTGATGTTGCCTGTTCACCAGAACTGACCTGCAACTCTAGTAAACACAGAATTACATCAGTTGGCTGTTTATATTTACCTTATGTACTGCCCTGGCCTTATGTGGCAAGGTTTTGGGACCAAGAGAAGGAGAAACCATAGAGCAGGTGGGTGGGCACCTGGTGGGTAGTCAAGGTCAGTCTACCACACCTACTTTAGCTCAGTACACTGAAAGATAACCTAACAAATGCATTTTTAAATAAGTATTATTTAACAATTATGACACAAGTCTAGCCTCTACATCAGTGTGACAGAGGAATTAAAATTTCTACCAGAAAAACATTTCTGAATGAAAATTCCTTTCATGGCCCAATGTCCCCAAGTGTTTTAATTCCCCCCTGCCCTCCTCCTTTAACTGCCAGATGAGATATGCCCATACACTTACATGTGTCAGAGTTCCTCACCTGTTTTTATTTTCCTTCCCTTTTATTTTTTCTTGGCCTTTGCCTCCAGTAGGATCCCATTCCACACAGGTGTCTTCAACTTTCAAGTTCAGATGAGATGAAGTACTGTCCAAACTGAACAAAAATGCTGAGCAAGACAGAACAGAAAACAGTGAACTGGCATAATTGTTATTCACGGAAAATGACAGAAGCAGTAGTAAAATTATTGCATAGTTTTATTGAGCATAGTGGAAACAGCAGCTTTTCCGTCTGACACTTGGAATCGAAAAAACTAATACAACAGGCTGAATTTCCTAAATATATTCACAGACTGTTTTATAAATGTCCTAGTACCATCAGACATTACAGTCTAACCCTCAAAGAACATATACTTGAGATTTTTAAGAGTTTAGAGCTCAAAACTGGACAAGCGTAATCAACAGTCAGGTTAAGCACGTGGACAAAGAAACTGATTTTCTCTGGGTTGATTATTAAAGAGACTGAACTAAGGAGTAACAAAAATAATATGGGAAGCATGGTATCTGCCCAGACAATCAAAACCAGAATTACTTTCCTAGTACTGGACTAGGGAATTATGTATCTATTAAACAGACACTATGTCTCTAACAATGACTGTTCCTTAGGAGCATTAAAATAATTATAGAGAAGTTACCAGGATGCCCATATACTCATTCAAATTTTATATAGCTTTATTCTTATGAAATAGCATTCAAAAGGAACAGAATTTATACTTACATAAATTTATACAGTTGATAGTCATTTTGCCCTTTACACCAGACATGTATATAAATCAAACCTCAGGATCACTCTCTCACCTTAATAGCGAAGATTTGTATTCTATCACAAAACATCCCTTCCAAGAAATTTTTCATTCAGTTTATTTACAAAATGATGTTAGGAAGCCACTCTAACAATTCTAAGATCAACTGACTTCTAACATCATGACTACACACCTTCAGCAATTTGAAGCTGCCAACTTTCTAAATATTGACAGTGATTAGAAACTGCAGCTACAGAGTCAAGAAAACCCTTTCCAGCAACTTCTAGTTACAGAATGCTGCGTCTGCCACTAATAACAGGATAATCACACCAACCGTTTAGATGCCCAACATTCATCCTTCTTGCTGTACTTTGGCACCATGCAGTAGCACATGGGACTGTCAGTCCAAAGTTCAAAGCAACCAATGCCAAGCTTTTGGAGAAAGTGACATTAACTGCCCCATTTTTTCAGGGTCTGAATGCCAAAAGGGGAGCTTTGTGCCAATAAGCTTCTTAATCCTTTACAGTTGTTTTTCTTTCCACTTAGGAAGTGTTTCAGCAGTGTTCACACAGAAGCAGACTGAACATAACAGGTTCAAGTAAGAAGGCAGAGAAGTTTTAAGTGCAGGATTTTCACCACAGGTAACGTTTAAGAGTTTTTCAAATTTTACCTTTGGTTTCCAGAGTCACTGGGTCAGAGTATTCACCAGCCACAGCTTTGTTGCAAGCTTGTACTCTAAGATTCATGTATTTTGTATCAAATTTCAGACCTACAAAGAGAATGTTTAGAAATTTGAAACTGTGTTGATTAATGAAAACTCCTACAAGGCTAAGATCTATCCCCATGAAGCTGTCTTTCATTGATCTCAATCTGTAAAAAACATGCTTGAATAGTGGAGTGAGCTTTATTTAAGACACAATTTTTGACAAAATCGCAAAGTCCAAATAAAAGAACAGTTATTGTATACAAAGCACCCAACACTGATGTGATATAATAGCAGCTTCATCACAGCCAGAAAAAGTCTTGCAAAACTTCCAAGCATAAAGAGCTATATCAACATTCTTGGGTTTGAAGTATTAAAAACCTTTACCTGATAATGTGTATTGAGTAGCTTTAATGTAGTCAACCAGCTCCCAACGCTGTTCCCCCTTTAGTCGAGGGAGCCCATCAAAGTTGGTTTTCCTATACTCCAGCACAAAATGATCAATTCTGCTGTCCTCCTCAGGCATTCTCCATGATATTGTTATGCAGTTGTCAGCAACCAGACATGCTGCTACATCTATCTCTGGAGCTTTAGGGACTGAAGAAAGACAAGCACACAGGTCAGTTTGAAGAAGAGAAGGCAAGAGTAGAGTGGACTTACAATTATGAACATACATTTGGAATAAACAGCACACAAGAAGAACATCAAGAAGCAAACTTCTGTTCCTATGTCTGTGGATGGTAAGTTCAGCTGCACTCCTCACACAGCATACCTCTTATTTATTTCCATCACTAAAGACATTAATACTTGCTACTAGCTTCCCTTCAATTACCCAGTTTTCTTTCTTTTCACCCCTTTGTCTCGAAAGGAGGGGGAAACAGTTCCTAAGGTCCATTGAAGACTGAAGTGTTGTTTATAGGCAACAGAATTCTACTTCCATTAAATCAAATAGCACTTAAGTCCGTGGAAAAAAAATTTTGGAAAAGAAAGCCTTTACATCCTACTTGTAGAGTCTAAAGGACATGCAAGGAGGACTTGTGCTGCAGGAAATGAAAAAGTTTTATTATTTTCAGTTTGAGCTTTTGATGTGTGAGTAATTTGGAAGCACGGCACTATAGCAGAAAAAAGCAAGATTGATACCCAGACAGCCTCTGTTTATAAATCAGAGACCAAATTTAAATTCCTATATATCTGACAAGGAAAAATGTATTAGAAAGGTCATACTAAATAATACCTTTATCTAGATGCAAAACTTTGTTCACACTTGCTGTTAGATCTTTATGCTTCCATTGCTGTTAAACAAGTGCACTGTGAAATGCAGAGCAGTTCTGGATTGACACCCGGAGTCCAAGACTAAAAGGTGAATTTCTGCCTGGACACTGCCAGCTGACTACTAGGAATAACAGTGGTTATTTACTACACCTGCTGCCACATACTGTATTGGCAATACATGGGGCAGAAATGAAAACTGATGCTGCCAAGTCCTTAAGAGATTTGGATTCGTGACCTAGAGATGAAACAACTTTACATCCCTGCCAGCAGTGCTCTTGTAAATATATTCTCAGTAACAGCCAAGGGCAAAGTGTTTTAAATAGGAAAGCAATAGGATTAAAAAGGCATAAAAGAGACACACTGGTCTAATGCACCCAAGTTTACTGTCAAGCAGGAATAGATGGATTAATACACATTTTGTAATACAGTAGTATCACTGTACTAGTAGACTGTCCCTCTCCAATTTCAGACCATTTCACCACTCTTGTAAGCAATGTGTGAGTTTACAGTTCCACACAACACTCCTACACATGAACAGGACTTTGGTGGGTCACTCAAGATCAAGCTGGCATGGACAGTCTTAAGAAACCTCAGGTAACTTCAAAGAATACAGAGGAATTGACAACTCCTGAAAACACATGGTCCAGAAGACTCCTGAGATCAGTACTGTTTCCCAAAATGCTGTCTTGTGCAGAAACTAACACAATAGAACTAGAAACCTCTCATCCTCAAGGCATTGAATTTAACATACATGAGTAAGAATGACTCTAGGTACTCTGAAAAATTTGCTTATTAGGGTGCAGGAGAAGCAATTTTCTTTTGTTTGGTTGATTTAAATATAGCAAGCTGTTTGCATAGCAACAAATTAAAAACGCTGGATACAGTTTTTACCTGGCAAAAACTTCACAGCTTGGAGCATGCGCTTTTCCAGGGCAAAGTCCACCATCATATGAGTCATACTGTCACTGACTTTTGGTTTTAGAGAGAGGCGGAATGCTGAAGCCACTGTGACACTAAAGCCAAGAAAGCAGCATCAGCAAAATGTATTTCACATTCTCAAATCCTATATCCCATTTTCCAAAACAGTAATCAGACAATCTGTATCACTGACGTCAAACTACTGATCAAAGATTAGAACATTCTTCTAACACATAACTGTTTACCATTTTAGCACACTCAAAATAGAAAGTTTTGCTAATGTGACTGTCTCAGAATAATGTGAGCTACCAGCTGTTCCATATTACTACGCAAATAAATACTAATGAGGTGACTGAAGATGAGTTAAACACTTTTTATTAGTGACAAAAAACCTGGATAAGAAACAAAACAAAATTCATATCACTTGACATAAATTCAGCAAGTATGGAAAGTCTGAAGTAGTGCAGACTCAGGATCATGTTTAGGCATTTACAAACAGCAACTAATGTGCTGACTACAGTGATTTTATATCTATCTATTACCTTATCAAGGGATGAAGGGTTTTTGCAAGTGGCAGATTAGAACATGCAAGCACCAGACCAGTTTTACAAGATACACTAAACACTGAAGAACCTTAATTCAACAAAGGAAATGCAGGGTCCTGTACCTCAGCAGGAACAGCCCAAAGCACCAGCACAGGCCAGGGTGATATGCTAGCAAAGAGCTCTGTAGGGAAGGACCTGGAAGTCCTGGAGGGACAAACAGCTGTCCCTGAGCCAGGAGAGTGTCTGGGGGACTAGGAGGCCAATGGGATCCTGGAGTGTACTTGGAAGGGCACTGCCAGCAGGTCAGCAAGTGATCCTGCCCCTCTGTCCAGCCCTGGGAGGCACCTCTGGAATGCGGTGTCCAGCTCTGGGCTCCTCAGGGCAGGAGGGACACAGAGCTCCTGGGGCGGGCCCAGCAAAGGCTGTGAGGCAGGTGAGGAAGGGCCTGGATCATCCCCCTCATGAGGAAAGCCTGAGGGAGCTGGGGCTGTTCAGCGTCAAGAGGAGTCCCAGCTGAGAGGGGCCCTCAGCCCTGGGTGTCCCTGACTGCAGAGAGGGCTCTGAGCAGGGCCCACGCTCTGCTCTGGGGCCCAGCAATGGCACCAGAGCAACAGGGAGGAACTGATGCCCAGAAGTTCCACCTCAACATGAGGAAGAACTTCTTCCCTGTCCAGTGAGCAAGCACTGAACAGATTGCCCAGAAAGACTGTGGAGTCTCCGTCACTGGAGACATTTCAGAACCTAGACACAATCCTGTGCCACGTGCTCTGGGATGACCCTGCTGGAGCAGGGAGATGGGACCAGATGACCCATGGTGATCCCTTCCAACCTGACCCATCCTGGGATTCTGTGAAGCACAGCTTCCATCTCCACTACTGAAATCTTAGCTGAGTACTACTATGAACACTCCCAAGACATTTTGTACTGCAAGTACACCACCCAAAAAAAATCAGGCTCTCATGTAATTCTCTAACTCTGTAGACACCAGGGCATGAAGCAGATTTTAAGTAACATCAATTCAGACAGCACAGAGATCCCAACTTCTCCTTTAAAAAAGAAAAAATTCTCAACTACAAAGTAATATCTACACCACAAAAGTCAACTGCCAAGATGTGAATCCATTTTACATCCACTGATGTGTGGCACCTTTAGAACACCTAATGCATATATCCCTTCCTGCACTCCACCAGTATGTAAGAGAGATTGTATGTTAACCACAGATACTTTAAAGAACACTGAAAAACAAAAAATCTGGTAGTGGGCAAGGAGGAGGAAGTGTGAAGTTTAATGCTAAAGATATATACAAGTCAGGAGTGATGAGCTTTGCCATTTTAGGATATGAGACTGAGACAATTATGAGACTGAGCTGAACATCATGAAAGACAATTCAATTGATTTCCCAAGACAGAGCTCACGTTCTGAAATTCAGTATGGGCTGCCTAGCACATTAATCCTCAGCCAGATGGGTAGAGAAAATCTCTCCTTAAGGAAGAATAATCCTCTGATTAGCAGCAAGAGAACACCAGGTTACAGTGAGCTTCAGACAGCTTTTTAACTTCTGCTCAGACACCAGTCTTGGACAGAGAACCACAAAGGATTTGGTAATAATTACAAGAAACCAGAAGGAGATACTTATTATGACAAAACGTACTAAAGAGTCCCATCACTGACACTCTCCACTCTTCCTCTGATCTGTTATGGATACTAAATTTCTACCTTTGGAAAAGCAAAGATTAATTTAAACTCTAACAATTACTCATTTTACACAGAAGTTGAGAGAGTTTAGTAAATCATAGCCTTCATTGAAAAACCTGCAAATTGAAAGCCAACCTATTTGGTCCACAAAAACAACATCCTGTGGGCTGCTTCTCAAAATATTATGTACAGAACAGGTTTTATGAACCAGAAGGTCATATTCTTGGAATAGAGTTAACATTTTTTCAAGTGAAGAAAAATGGCCTCAGTATTGATTTTGAAACAGCAGTTTTACTTTTTTAAACAATTATTCAAAGAAAAGCTACCAGAAATAGTAATTTCATGGTCACTAGTGTCACCAGAACTATTTCAACAGTTACAAGACTTTTTACATTCTGAAGGAAAATTAGCTAGCAAAAGTCTTTAAGTACTTGAAAAAAAAAAAAACAAAACCCCAACAAGATTCTCTCACAACTCAAAGGGGCAGAGTCAGCTTGAAACATCATTACATTTCAGCCATGAGGTATTAATAATAATATTGTTAATATTATTAAT
>VZDJ01000314.1:62557-84748 GCA_008694505.1 Cyanoderma ruficeps | reverse complement strand
CAATAATAATTAATGACATACATATATATTCAAAGACATAATAATTACAGCAGCAGCCGATGCAGAGCTCTACTTCCCTGTATCAAAAAAATATTTTTATTCAAAGTTATGAAAAGCCAGGAAAAACACTACATGAGCAGCACAGAAGTTTTTACTTCCCTCTCAAAAGTTGTAATAGCTAACACGTAGAAAAGAGTCAACGAATTTGATTAAAGCTGACTATGGCCCTTTCACAGTAAATGCATTTTCAAGGATAAGATTAATTCAAAGACACAAAAGTGATAGATTTTGTACTGTACCTATCTTTGATCTGTCTGGAAGCCTTGATGCATGTCAGGGAGAAGAGAGAGAAAGTAGTTAGTATTTCCATGCAAGTATCAATGGCGGTAACATGCAAGAGTACCAACTACAGTCTCTGCTGCATTGCTCAGATTTGAAGTTCAAAATTAGTTTAACATTTTCCTCAAAATAAACTGTCCTGTGAAGCATGTTAATAGCATGGGTTAGCACAACAGCACTAACATCTGGGGGGAAAAAAAGACCGATTTCCAGAACCACATGAAACCAACTCCAAATTACTCAACTTCCTGAGTGTAACTTTGTATTTTCAAATTTCTCCTAATGAGTTAGTTGCTCTCCATGAAGTTTTAAAAGAGCTACAGGACCAAGCCAATAAAATTTAACTGCCATGGTATTTACTGTGAAAGCAAGAAGTGCTTATTAGTGGCATGTAACCCTGCCTGACTTGTTGAACTACACACCACAGGATGCACACTGTAATAAATAAGAAAAAATAGGACTTAATTCTAACTTTTCCTCTGAAAGTTAGGAAGTGCTGGGAAAGTGCAATGAAAGACTCTCTCTGCATGTCAGCATTCAAAAATGACAGCAAATAGTTCTTCTCAAATAATAACACTGAAGCAGATACAGAAGTGATGACATTTAAAAGATAAACATTAGCTGGCATGTGGAAAGACGAAAATCTCTCTCCTTCACCAAAAGGAGCTGCAAACCTAAGACAAAAGATTGTTGTTGAATTAGTGAGGGCTTGGTTGTGTCTGTTGAAACCTTGCTTCAACACTGCTCCTTGATCCAGTTGCTCATTCAGCTGAATTATTTTCCCATTCAAAGAGACAAGAACCATTAGGCAGCTTTCCCAGTCTGAAGTCAAAAGCAGAGGATTTCCCAGTTTTTCACAAAATACGAACCACAGTAAGAAAAATAAACAGGAAATCAAGATGTCCCTGCTACAAAACTGATGACAGATTCCTGAAGTGGGAAGCAGAAAAAAAACCAAACCAAGTGTTTAGAAATAATTTAGCTTAAGGGTAGCTTCGCTTTATTGCAAAACAAAGTTATTGTAGGAACTACTGACTGATTTTCCTGACATTAAACAGAGATACTTCACAACTAAATTCTTGGGTTTAATCTCCATGTCTTGTAAAATATGAGGTAGCCAGGACTCAACATCTTCTGCAAGAGAGTCCCAGCTTAACTTCACTGACTTTAGTTTGTTTCCAGGCTACTGACAGAGATCAGCCCATCCCAGAGGAGCTGCCCATCCTACCTAAACACTGAACCCTCCAGCAACATGCCACTCATGTTTGAATTCCAGGTACATTAACTCTGAGAATAAAGCCACAAAAAAATAACACAGGAAAAAAAAATTAAAAACAATCTTAGGATAGTTGCTCCTGAACTGATTTACTGGAGCATTCAAAGAAAATTTGTGAATATACAAGAGTCAGGGATATAGCTGCCCCTTCAGGAACACTTGCTATTCCTACCAGCAGAGTAATAGAATTAGCTGTGTAATAGCCAAGGCAGTATTACCTTAAAATGTTATCCCCAAATGCACAAGTGCAATACCAGTATCAAATCATACATATTAGAGCTCACTGAATTGGATTTCAGTATATTAAATCTTCAGACTCCATATCTGAAGAGGTTTTCCCTCAGCAAATGCTCAGACAGCTTTCCTTGGTGTATTTCATTGGAAAAAAAAAGCATTAGAGAGATCTGAAATAGAACAACTTCCAAGGAAGTCAAAGCTGCATTTTGCACAGAGTTCAAGAGCCAACTTAATTTTTTGCTACAAGGCAGAAAGGACAACTCCAGCTGAAGAAAAAGACAGTTTAGGAATTGTTGCTCTTCAAGGCAAATAAATCAAAGCTGACACCCAGAAAGCATGACAGCACACAAACATGCAGCCAAAAGATAAAACTGACACAGGAAGACAGCTTTCCCCCTTGCTCTTTTAAACCGTGTCCTTGTTCCTGTTAAAATGTAGAGAGAAGAAAAGTAATTGGGCCTTGGATTTGGCATGGCTGATCCCACTGCTACCAATGAGATTACTGTAGTAAGCATTAGTGTACTGATTCAGTGGATATGTGGAATTGTGGAACTGTTTCCTTAATTTACAAGAATATTCTTCCAGTTAGATACATGTTATTTCATCCACCCTTTTTGGGGTCATCCCTGCAAGTTTGCTTAAGCATGACAGTTGTCCAGGAGAAGGTACCATATTCCCTCCCCAACACCCCAAATAAGCAAAAAGCCAATCAGAAACTGCATAAAAATTCAGGACTACAATGTTTAACTTGGCTTTTCAGCAGAGCAATAACCGTATTTTCATATGCCTGTCTATCTTCATTCTGAATACACCTGGTAAGTTTGCAGTGTCCAGGACAGTAATGCAAAGGATATTTCAAATCGAGATAGATGTCAACACCTGCTTCACATACATCCAGTCAATATTTTCTACCTCTAAGAGCTCTACAGGATTCTTTATGTCCAGTGACTGTACAGCAAGTTCCAGCAGCTCTTCTGAGCTCTCCAGGGCACGGCTGCACTGGCTCAGCTGATCCTGGAGTAAAAAGAGAAAGAATAATGTGATGTATTCTCATTAAAACAGCAATTTGTGAGGCACCAGTCCTAGGACCCACAGGGACTTGTTATGCATTTGTGATAACTTATTCCTTTATATAACCAAGGCCTCTGACAGTGCCCTAACTTCACTGTACTTGACAAGTACACAGTGGTAACTTGGTACATCCCACAACTCCAAGGGGGGAAAAGCTGGTCTGACTTAAAAGCCAGATTTAATTTCAATACCCTGTTTCTCCCAGCTTCAGGGTTTAAGAAAGCAGGGAAATAAACACTTATATTCACGTGCACTACAATTTCTATTTACAGGGCTGCACTTCGTCACTGAATAATAGTGTGGCAATAGCCTTGAAAAAGGCAGTGACTTTACCAGCTCTGGAACTATCACTAGACTATCACTAGGGATAGCATCACAGGAACAGAGGAATTTTTAAAATGCTTCTATGCAGCTGCAAATTTTTTCAGAACGAGTTATTTATTTACCTGCAGAGCTTGAATTTTACGAGCCTCTTCTTGCTGTATAGTATTGGCCATGCTCCCCTTCATCTCATGCAGTACAGAATACAGACCATCAAATTCCTCATCCAGCTCGCTGATGGCATTGGAAGAGTTTACCTGAGAGGAGAATTGAAAATGCTATTTACACTGGAAACAATGCAAAGAAGTTGGAAGTCACATAATTCCCCACATGAGTTTTGCCATGACCACTGGGTACCTTGTGACTACTTCTGAGCTTATCAAAAAAGGAAAAAAATATTAGGAATAACTGAATAGTCTCCTAATCAGACTCAACATCAGGACACTGAATGCTGCAATCTGTGAAAATTCCATGATACTCAAACTTGCACAAAACCAGCACACTCAGTAACTTTGTTCTATGCCAAAAAGCCTTGATTTTCCTCGCACAATTGTACATGGATTGCTAGATATTTGGAAGGAGGAAGTTACCCTGTTCCAAATAAAAATATTCCATTAGATGCTAAAAACGGCACTCAAGAAGGCAGTTTAAAAATCTGCTGGGTAATTTCCATTTCTGCAGCCAACCAGGCTCAGCTTTAGGATGGAACAACTTTTGGCTGATTGACAGGCTGAAAGAACCTAAACTTCATCCTCATGTAGATGCTCTAACAACATCTAACTCTAAACTTGAGCCCAACAATTTGAAACTGCTGAAAAGAAAAAGACTGAAGAATTTTCTCTCAAGTATCATTTTTCAGTCCACCAAACAGAGTAGAAGTCTGAAGATACAGACTATTTCCCACTAATGGGAGTCTCAGATCTAGCATCAGATTAAATATTGTCTCTCCCACACAAACCAAGCTCTACAAAACCTCTTCACACAAAATGCAAGACTGCCACACCTTTCATCTAGAGACAGACTAAAAAAATAAAACGCTTTTCTATCTAGTTCCAACATGAAGGTATATTTTGAACTGGATTCTTACAGCCCATTCTTTACAGTTTGAGACTAACAAAAGTGCAAAGGTGCCCCTCTCTCAGATATAAGCTATGAACCTTAAAATAAATACCTGAACATTTGATATTGTATGGTTCAGCATGTCAATGAAGTTGTGAATTTCATCATTTTTGTTCACTAGAGTACTGACAATCCTTTGCAGAGTCTCCTAGAATTACAAAAACAAGTGAGAGAAGTTGTAAAAATCATCTTGCAATTTTTTTTTAAATCATCACCATTTCAGCATGCATGAAAATTCATCAGAGACACTCCAGCTGTAGCAAATTCAGTTCTGACAGGATCAGGAAATGCATTTTCTCAGGACAGAGAAAGAATATTAAACCTCTAAGAAGCATTTCACCAAATTCAAGATCTTTGGGCCTTAGTTTGAGAGAAATCAAGAAATTGCTTTAAGATACCCCAGTGTTTCACATGTTTTTCTACATGAGTCACCTGCACCAAAATACCCCCTGGCACCACAGCTTCTCCAGATGAGAAAGCCGGTGCTTGTGCAGCCAAAGAGAGAACCGATAAAGAAAATTTTAAAAGCTTGTAAAAGGGAACACAGAAGAAAAGCTAAGATTTCCTCACGTCAAAAGAAACTAGTGTGAAATTACCACGCTGACAGTTTATTCTGTACGCAGAATAATCTCTAAGAGTGATTTGTAAACTTATTCTACAAATGGGAAAATATTTTGGGTAATTTCTATATTCCAATTAAAAGTGACCTCAAAGAGGAAAGCTTTCTGACAGCTGAGAAAGAGAATTAAGATTATTTCGGTGATGTGCACCCAGCTGTTCAAAAGCAGTAGATTCAGCTTACAAAACACATACCAAGCCAGGAAAACTATTAAAGTACATCAAACTTATTTTAAATAAGTCCACTAAGTCTAATTTTGTTAAGCAGCTAATCACATATTCTAAAAACTTGACAAAAAACACATCAATGCTCAGTACTTAAAATTAAGTCAAGTTGTATTGTTAAAGCATATCAGCATATGCAAGTAAAAAAAAGGCTAAGATGAGGAGTTAACTAAGAATGTTCTGTAATTTAACTCAGGCTGGCTGATAAGACATTTTAGAAGCAAATCTAACTCTCAAAGAGAGGTAAACACTATCTTAATACATAATTAATCACTTGACCTGGAGTTTCAATTGCTCATCCTAATGTTGTTACTTGATAAATTTAGGAAACCAAGGCACAGAGAGATAATAAAATACACCTTGGAAACAGACAGACCACCAAAGGGATGTTGCAAAGTCCCTCCCAGAAGCAAATTCTTAATAATAATTTATTACCTAGATCACATTTGTTTGTTAAAAACCAAGAAAAATGTTTTATCCTTTCATAACATCCACAGTGAACCTCAACACTACACCAGATTTAAAGAACTTCTCCACATCCCTAAGCGGTGCTCCTTCCTCTTTCTTCTGACCTTTTCCTGAGCAGTTTCCAACAAATCTGCAACGAGGTATTTATGGGTACTCCAGCCTCCTGCCTGTTTAATAGTGTCATACTTGGGAAGTTAAACCACAAGTAGAAAAACCAAATTTTCGTAATTTCACCACAGGTGTTGATGGTGTTATATACAGAGGTAATGGAGCAGACAGCAATGACTCAGGTCTGGACTCTGGGGAAATGGAAACAAGACCTTGTCTTCTTTCAGAAACAGAAGCACAGAAAATCTTGACCACTTCATTACTGAACCTTCTCCTCATCTGGTGAAAACTGAGCATGTTGGAAAGCAATTTTGCACACATCAGAATGCCAGATGAATAGCCATTGTCCAACCAGCTGCTTCTGCATTCACCACTGACCAGAGGCAATTGTTTTCACAAGCCAGATAGCTGGGAGATAAGCCTTAGATCCCATGAGCACAACTGTCAATTTGGATGAACATGAAAAACTCACAATCCTCTTTCAGCACGGATCTTAGGGCTTACTCAGCTGCAACACATGAGGGAAGGGTGTTCTTGTGTGTAGTGCTGAACAATGCTGCTTGGTTTTATAGCTACACCCTGGTTAAAAGAAAATATCTACATGTGAGGAACATTTAAAAGGCCTTTACACAGCCTAACACACGGCAGCAACTGCAAACCAGCTGTTAAACAAGATTTTCACCTTAAGTTACATTCAACTGACTAAATGTCAGTTGGTATGGCTCTTTTTAAGTAAGCTACCAATTTCTCTGTTAAGAAATTCAACCATGTTTGGGGAAATTCTAATAAGTTTGAATGCCCTTTAAAAGTATCCACCAACAGTAGAAAGAATTTTTCTAAAACATCAATGCAGAAGCCACCGGAAAAAAAAGGCATCTTTTAGGAACCACTATTTCATTCTATTTTCCAGCATAATTTTCTCATCACTAATACACAATAAATAGATTTCCTTCCAGACATACCTTACATGCCAAATTTAAAATATGCTGCAAGGTTGCCATTTCTTCTCTTAAGAGAAATTTCTGAAAAATCAGTGTAATTTCACGGAACAAAGGGTTCTAGAAAAATTACCAATGTGAGCAGCAGCTGAGGCCTACATTCTGCATTAGTTTACAGAAGAATTTCAACAGCACTAAGCCCAGTAAAGTTTCTTGGCATTTCTGCACTAAAGGACATTTAATTCTATTGCGTACTGATGAATGCAATATTTCACAGAATTCTCTTACAAGCAATTTGCTTTGGGCTTTCTCTCTGACCTCTATGTGAGGTCAGTTTCAAATGGATTTTCAAAGCCTTATGAAATGTTTATCACAGAGGTGATTTTTTGCTACTGTTAGTGAGCTTTATGCTGCTCTCCCCTTTTGTGTGCTAATCTTACTCTCTGAATCTAATGCACTTTGCTGGGGTTAAAAAAAAAAAAACCCACCCAAAAAACCAAATATGCCACTGCTAAAGCAAGAGTGTGGATGAGCAAAGGATGAAGAGTAAAAAAGGATAGGAAAAAGAAAGGGAAGCCATACAACATGTAATTTATAGTCTTGCCAAGTGGATAAAAACAGAACGTTTTTGAATAGTGAGTAGCTAGCACGACATGGCACCTCTTGAAGCAGACAGGCACTCCATAAAAACTAAATTTTGATAAATTAAACAATCACAACAGTCTCTGCAAGTTACAAAGTTGCTCAAGATCATACTGAAGGCTCAGGAGCTGACTGCATGCAGAACAGTTTCTGAAGCAGTCCTGGGTCTAAAACAAAATCACAAGACATTATAACCTCCATATCCAGATCAAGTTTCAAAGAGGACATGCTTACTTAGCTTCCATTAATTTAAGCTCCTGCACTTATCAACACAGTGAAGTTGCCAGAGTTTGAAGAACTTTGTACAGTACAGGTGACATTACCAAATTAACCCTTGGTAGAGAAAGTACTGTAAAATATAAGATACACTGCACTTTTACTGCCGTATTCAGAACCTCTAAAATTCAAATATGACCTGTGAGCCAACTTAGAAACATCCACCTAGAGCACCGACAACACAGGCAGTCCTCATATACTCCTCCCCTGGAGGGACGAATCTCACAAAGAGCAGGCAAAGGCAGGCAGATCCAAACTGACAGGGTTTCTACCAGAAGTGCACTTTTTATGGCATTTCACACCTCACCTTCCAAAGCACACCTTCAGAGATATCAGCTGCTTAGCATAAATTAGTTTTATGTAAAATAAGTTACACAGAATTACAGTATATTGTGATTTAGATTGTTGCTTGCTTAGGAAGAGGAGCTGGATTTGCTGAAACATTAGGCTACCAACTATGACATCAAGCAAGTTCTGTTGTGGCTGGGATAGAGCTAATTGCCTCAATAATCTCTCAGTCACTCCTACAGTGCTGGGGCTTGGTTTTAGCAAGAGAAAATTACACTGATTTGTAAATTTCAAGCCACTATCAGCACCAAATTACTCAGGCCCCACACACAAACCCATTCCCAAACTGAGGAAAGCACAGTGTCCACAAAACACAGAAAAAGGAGCCCTTCTGCACTAATGGACTGGAAGCCAAAAGGCTCAGTCACAACTTTTTGCACGGAGGTATCTGGTCAAGAAAACCCCAACGCTTGGGTGGGCGCATCTCAGCCCTTCAGTGAGTTCCCCGAGGGGTTTGATGGCAAGCGAGGAAAGGAGGGAANAAGAAGAAAAAAGAAAAGAAAAAGAACAACAACGAAAAAAATCCACAACAAAACCCTTTAATGCATTAGTTCCCTTCAACACTAGATTACATCAACGGCAAACAGAAGGGTTTATGCACTCACCATAATTACTTATGACAGGAATACACAGAGTGAAAGAGCTCTACAACGGCTGGAGCACTTCATTCCAGAACCTTGGAACAGCCAGGGCTGGAAGGGATCAGTCCAACCCCCCTGGCAGAGCAGGCTCACCTGAAGCAGGTGACACAGGAACGTCTCCAGAAAGAGAGACACATCCAAGAGGGAAGTAGACCCAGGATCCCCCAGAACTCCGCCAGCGCCCCTGCCCCCCCCTCGCACCGCCCCTCTTCCCAGGCAGAGCGCCGAGAAACGCCGGGGAAACGCCCTGACGGGCTCCCAGGCGGCACGCAGTCCCTCTCCCACGGGGACTTACCCGCTCCTCGTCCATGTCGGCGGGCGCGGTGCGGCAGGGCCAGTAGGACGCGCGGTGCGTGGATACACGCCTGATGCCGCCGCTCCCGCGGGATAAGCGCCCGCGCCGCCCCGCCCCGCGCGCACCGGGCCTGCGCGCGCCTGCGCGTCCGCCTCCGCCCCGGCCCGCGGGGCTGCTCAGTGGGTCGTCCCTTGTTCGTTCGCCCCGAGGCAGCATCTCATCAATCATTTTAAATATGTCAAATACATTTAAACACCTCCAAACTCGTTTTGGTGGTGTCCACTGACTACGCCAAGAACTTCCACCTCAACTTTTCCACTGAGGGTGGCAGTGTACTGATCAGTTCACTCACCGACGTTCCTTTGAACCTCTTTCACCAAAGTTTTGTTGGAGAAGCTACTTTTCACCTGGGATCTCTGTGACTGCGGTGTAAGAGGACAATACCGAGATTTTGTGGGCGTTTATTATTTTCATTACATGTTATTTTCAGTTTAAATGAAAATTAAAAAAAAAAAATGGATGCATCCAGCAGTGTATTCTTCATGCCAAAATATAGCATGGATTTTAAGGGGGTGACATAATTGTGCACCCAAAGGAATAATGATGCTTAAGTGCAGGAAATTGTTTAGAGGTGAAAGAAGAGACCTAAAGATAATAACTAGGGCATGGAAAAGGCTGACAAAATTGTGCTTGTGGAGAATCATTAAACACAGGAAACAGTGATAGTCGCCTGTGCAAGAAATTACTGTGCAATGCAACTTATCTGTGCTCAGCACTTAAAATGCTCATACCCTAAGTGACCAAGAGCTTTGGAAGTTGCCTAGGAGATCCTCCGACATGTTATATATCTATGTCATCTTTTCCCAAACTTTTGTGGCTGCCTCTCTGAAGACATCTGAGCCCCATCTGGACATGTTTCTGGGTCCCCTGCTCCAAGTGTCCCTGCATTGGATGGTCCAATTGGACTTGGGAGCAGAGCCTGACACCGCCGGCTGCCCCCTCCTGTAAGGGAATAGTGAAGAGCCAGAAGGTCCCCCTGATCTTCCTTTTCTCCAGGCTGAGCCTCCCCAGCTCCCTCCGCTGCTTTTAGTGCTGCACTCCCTTCCCCAGCTCCGTTCCTTTTTCTGGACATAATTCCATGATGTTTGTATGAGGCTGGGTGTCCTGTGAGGCAGCTTTACTTTACCTCACATCTCACTAATCCAATCTTAGTGAGTATTTTTTTCCCCAAAGTTGTGGTGTTGGAAAGGAATAGTGATTTCATGATGGTGGCATTTTGGAGAGATGCAGCCAATGGGCTGAAGTGCAACGTGGTGGTTTCCTGGCACCTCTGAGTGCTGTGCTGGAATTAAAATGCAGCACTTTTGGCATGGACAGAGCAATAGGAGCCCACTTTCTCTGTGGAAATTCATCACAGTGGGGAGATTTTGCCCCCTGCTAGTGAAGGTGGCATAGGATGCCTCCCTAAAGCCATCTCTGCCTGTGTGAGTCCCCTCTCTCCATGGCTGTGCCTTCTCCATCAGCAGCACTGCACAAACCCAGGGCAAGAGGATGCAGAAGCATTGCTCCAGTCTTCCCAGTTCCATCCAGAGACCTCCTGGGACTGTATTTACTGGCACCAGGCTGGGCCTTGGCTGCGGTTTGCATATTCATACATACTTCCAAGTAGCTGATAACTTATTTTTTCCAGTTAGCACCCACAAATTGGGCTGATAGTCGTAGTTTCAATTTGCAACCATCAGAAGACGAGGAGAGAAAATCATGTCTGGTCATGCCACGCCTCAGGCTGTCCAGAGGCAAGGACACTAACCATGACCATGAGCCCATGAATCAAGGTTTTCCCCAAACAGTTTAGAAACAAAATACTAAAATCCAAAGGGATTTTTCATCTCTTGGCCTGGGAAACAACTGGGTCAGAAATAGTGCCTGTGGTCAGACATACAGGGGTACCAGTAACTCTTGAAACCCCCTGCAGTGTATTGGGGTGGGTGGTTAAATTGATTTCTGCAGTTGTGGGCTCACTTAATTCCTGATTGGATTAATTCCAATCAGGAATTCAATTCCAAAGATTCAACCACAAATTCCTTTCTAAACTGCAGATGCAGGGGAAGTGTCACCATTGAGAAATACTTCCAGTTTTATGGGTTCCTTCAGCACTCTTGTGAACATGAGTCTGGAGGAGGGTCACCAAGATGATCAGAGGGGTGGAGCATATGTCATACAAGGAAAGGCTGAGAGGATTGGGGTTGTTCAACCTGGAGAGGAGAAGGCACTGGGGAAACCTAATCCCCATACTGGAAGTAGCCAACAAGAAAGATGGTGAGATACAATTTACCAGGACTTAGATTGACAGGGCAAGGGGGAATGGCTTCACACTGGCACAGAGCAGGGTTAGATTAGGCGTTGCAAAGAAAATTCTTCCTCTGAGGGTGGTAAGGCCCTGGCACAGGTGCTAGATGGTGTTAGAGGGGATAAAGAATATCTTCAAAGTTATCACTCTTGGCATATTTTAGGTAAAAAGAAATGTCACAGACAGAAGACCTAAAGGAAACAATGGCAAGAAGTTGGAGGAGGAAAAAGTACTTCAGGCCTCTAAAACAATAATGGACCAACTTAGGCAACCACAGAATTATACAAGTAGAAGTTGCATTTAATCTATCTCCATGCAGGATGGTGAATTATATGCATCTCCTTCAAATCAAATTTTTCTTTGAAGCAAAAGTTAGAATTTTAAGGAAGGATTTTTCCCCAGAGCAGTTCCAACCAGACAGTGCTTCCTTACATTAACACCTGAAGCATAAAACAAGAACTAGCCTCACCTGGCCACCTCCTAAAAGCACTTACCATCTTGAAAATCACAAGAAATAGGATATTAACATTCTATTCTTGCTGCTCCAGGCATAAGACAAGGCTGTTGTTGTGTTTCCTTCAAACAATAGCCAGACAGCAGCACTTACATTTATTTGCAATGCCAGATAAATCTATGTAATGTGAGAGGAAGAGGCAGCAGGCTATTGCATTTCCATATGGAAGAAGGATTGGAAGCTAGTTCAAAATGATACAAAAACTCTGAGAAACCAAGCTAACCGAATAACAAGAGAGGAAGAAGGCCTTTATGACACAGTAAATTTTCTTTCTATACAGACATTAGAGCTGCTTTTGTGCAATGCAGCGTGGCTCTGGCACCAACTAACCCCTTTCCTTGGGTTACTGTGACTTTGGAAAGGGCTTTTTTGGTATGGTTAAATCAATCCCACAACCATCGACCTGGAGCCCTCTTGTGTTTTTTGGGGTCCATAAGTGGACAAAGCAAGGAGTGAGTCACAGACAAACTGCCTCAGCAAGCTCTTCATTGGTGCAGGCTTTTCTTGATGCATCATTCTTTTCTTGTTTTTCCTCATTTTGTCCCTATTTTAAGAAGGCCAGGAGCAACCAGCACAACCAGTCAGCCAGAGGGAGATCGGTGGAGCAGCAGAGAAGCCTCTGTGTATAGGGCATGAAACAATCTGAGAACAATAAAGACTTCCCTGGCTTTCCTTCTGTCAAACTACCTGAAAATGGCTGAGCATTCCCTGCTGAGCACTGTGGGTGGGCTAAGAAATCATGACAATGCTTGTTTATCACTTCATTACCTTGATGAACAACAAGGCCTCAGAAATCAGTCTGCTGGATGGCTTGTTGTCTTTGGATGTAATCAGTGCAGTGTTTCCATCATAACTCAAGAAAACAAGATTTGTGAAGTTCCCTGCTCCTCACTAACAGTTTCTGCTGCCTGTCTCAGAGTGTTCTGCTGCACAGCAAGAACGAGGACTGTGGGCAAATGAAGACAAGCTTTCCCTCAGTTCTCTGAGTCATTGCACTGAAGAAGACATAGTAAGGTTTTCTTTATGTGCACGCAGAGAAAGCTATGACTATCAAATCTAATTTATTGTTTCTGCAATAGGCTCTGCACGTGTTTAAAATTAAATCTGCACACAAGCACAGCTCTGTGATATGTGTGTTATATACATCTATTTAGTATGATAGACCTCTGATTCTTTGTGGATTTTCTTAGAAGTCTTCCAGTTAGAAAGGGACGAAAGTAAAATATGTTCTGAGACTTGAGCAACCGATTTTTCTGCCCTAAAATTCCCATAAAAATGCACTGCCTTTCTAGTTTTGTACACATATTGTAGTTTTAACCCCAGCTGGCAATGAACTAGCACACAGCCACCCACTCACTACACCACCAGTAGTGGATGAGGGAGAGAATCAGAAGCATAAAGAAAAAGAGAAAACTCGTGGGATGAGACAAAAAAATCCCAACCCCAAACTGTAAGATTTTAATTGCTCTTCACTTAGTGCTACCTTCATGCCCAGTATAAATGTGGTGTGAGATGAGGGTTTGAATCTATAAAAATAGTATTTTTATCATTTAAAGCACTGCAAGTCAGTGGTAAAGCTGTCTCCAGTGGAACTGCAAGGAGGGAGGAAAAGAGTTTAGTGAGATTGATGTAAAACTTGCAGTCATCATTTAGTACATCATAAATCAGGATTGGTGGGATGAAATTGTTATGAATAACCTCCATGTATTGAAATAAAGGATTTAAAAGCAGGGAAAAGCAATTCGCCAAGAAACTCCAGGACGAGGAAGGGCAGAACGGGGGAAGATTTAGGCCATCAGCACGAATGGATGTGGCTCCCCTGGAAATGAACCAGCAAGCATGCTTAACGACTGAAGACATCTGCCTGAGAGAAACTGAATATAGTCTGCAATGGTCACCCAGACATCTATTCTGTTTTCCCAATGGTCACCCAGACATCTATTCTGCTTCTCTGAAAACCCACTCAGAAAAATCAGAATCCCAAAAGGAGAACAATGAATATCAATACTCAGACAACTGGACAAAAGAAAACCCTGCTTCGGGGGAACTAAAAAGTATAAAAACTGGACCTTTAGTGGTGGGATCTCGGTGAATGAAGGGGAGGCAAGGTGCGTTAGAGGCCTGTCTCACATTCACCCCCATTCGATTCCCAGGATCGAATTGGTCTTTATCGTGGCTGTGATTTTTTTGATTCGTTTCCGTACTTGCTGTCATGCGAAAATAAATTTTATTTTTATTATTACAATTTGGCTCACCTCGTTTATAACAAAATCTTTTTCTCCTCAACTCCAGCTTCAGATCATCAATGTGACAGAAAAACTTGGAGTCTGAATCCTTTAAGGACACATCCTGTACCATGTAGCAATATCTGTGCTAGCTCTCATCCCCCTGCTCCCTGCAGCCTGGAGTCCAAACTTTGGGTATTTCTGAGGGGAAACAAAAATAAGAAAAAAGAATTGTGGCATGGAGCACCTCATTTGTCATTCACAGCGCTTGGATTTGGAAGTTTTCCTGTTTGCCTGGGCATAAACCTGATTCCTGTAAGCACACTTAGTGGGGGCGGCAATGGATGAAGCATGGGCTGCCCCACAGGAGCCCTGTAGCTCCTGGAGGAGAGTATTTCTGACCTGGTGTTGAACCACAGCCTCTTCCAGAGGACATAAACATCCTGCCCCCATGCAGATTAATTTTGTGAGTTTGTTGAAAACACCTGTGCATGCTCCTGGTACTCCTTATGTTTTTACAAAAGTTGTTATCTTAAAAAAATTCCAGGAGAAGTGACAGAGAACCATACTTAAGCTAATCAGTTAGACACCTTGTGTTCTCCAGACTACCTTTCACTGTTAAATTCTACATTCCTTTTCTCTCCCAATTCCTGTTTCCATATCACTAGGTATCATACTCTTGATATTACTACCATGCATGACTTTCCCTTGTACATCACACATAATTTCACACCTGTGTTTTAAGCCAGCTCCTTTGTCTGAGTGTGGTCCCCTTCTGAGAAAAACTTTGGAACTTCCAACTCCCACTGCATGCCATGGCACCAGAGGTATCACAGAGACACTAAGAGCTCTACCTGGGTCACAGTCTTGTTCAGTTTAGTAGAATGGTAACAAAAACTTCATGTGGCTGCAGGGGAAATAGCTGCTGCATATTTTGGGTATGTCTAAGTCTGCAGAAAACAACCCTTCAGTGCCACAAGTTGATACAGAGCTCATGGTAGCCAGGACTGAAAAAAAACCCAGGCATTCTCCATTCTTGAAAATTGGCCTGACATTAAACTACATGAGCTTTGGGAGTGATAAAAGAGAATATCTAAGCCCAGTAAAATCAGTTCTGCTCATGCCATCCATTGCCCTGTGCTGCTCTGGTAACACAGGAGTGCTTTGACAAGGCTTGTGCCATGTCTGGGACACTGCTCTGCTGGGAATTTCATTTTCCTACTACTGACTCTGTTGGTTAAGTTTAAAAAGGACACAGATCTGTTGAGTTTGGCCTTCTGTTTCACTTAACCTCTGTGAATTTGTTTCTTTTCTGGCATCTCTCACTCTGTGCTGTGAAAGGGCTTCAGTTCCAGCAATTAAAGGCTTGGGTAGTGGGAGTGTGACTCCCAGAGAGACAGACTCCTGACTGGTCAGGCTGGAAAGTTCCCTCAACAACCCCTGAAAGAGAGATAAACTCATCAGGAGAGATAATGTATTTGTATAAATAGGATGTACCCACACATATGGCTCAAATTAAGCAGAGCCAGAGTTCATGAGAGCTGCTGGAAAGAAAGAAGACGATCCACTACATGTACATTGTTTAGGAGTCACCCATCCATGGAACTGAAGCCTGAGTCCTCCAAATCACCTCTCTGTCAGTTTCTGAAGTTGCTCCTCTCATGCCAAAGCACCTATTGGAATAAGCTTTGACCCATGTCAAGAGCAGGGAATAAGTACATTTTCTTAGCCACTGCCTGTGAAGGCTTGGCCCAGAGCCACACAGCCCAGAAGTCACTTTGCATTTTAAAACCAGGTTTGAGAAGCCCTGCAGCCAGCCAGCAGCAGACAGAAGACAGGCAGTGAGGAGATAAATTACAGAGCAGCAGAGGTAACAAAAAGAGGGGAAAAAAGGAGAAAGGGAGTTCTTTTCACCTGGCATAATAGCAAGCATACCTGGGGAAAAGAGTCTGCAGCTGTCTGTTTTTTTTCAGCAAGCAGCAGGTAAGAGGAGAAGAGAAAATAAGACCTCTCCCCTTCAGGGAGAGATGTGCTGGCATACTGCAGTGGAGAGACCAGTTGTGGTTTGGAAGAGAGGGAGCATAATGAATGAGGTTTTCAAGGCTGTCTGCACTTCACTGAGCTATACAATCAGCTGCACTCCTCTGGCCATTAAAGATTAAGGAATACTACTTCTCCAGCTTGTCATGTGGACCTCCCATTTCTTTGTAAGAGGTCCCAAAGCAAATGGTGGATAGAAGCTTTTGCCTGCACAGCAGACTGTTGCTAGGACCAGGGCCACCACTGATGTCCCAGATTTAACCCCAGCCAGCAACAAGCCCCATACAACTGCTCACTCACTGTCCCTCCAGCAGGACTGGGGAGAGAATTAGAAGGGTAAAAGTGAGAAAACTCATGGGATGAGATAAATTCAGTTTAATAGAGAAAGAAAAATCACACGGAGGAGGAAAGCAAAACAAGGAATTCATTCACCATGGGCAGGCAAGTGTTCAGCCATCCCCAGGAAAGCTGGGCTCCATCAAGGTGGCTTGGGAAGACAAAGGCTATCACTCCAAATGCACCCCCTTCCTCCTTCTCCCCCCAGCTCTGTGTGCTGACTGACACCATATGGTCTGGAATATCCCTCTGGTTACTTGGGATCAGCTTTCCCAGCTGTACCTTCTCCCAAATCCTTGTGCATCCCCTTGCTGGCAGGGTGATGTGAGAAGCAGGAAAGGACTTGATGCTGTGCAAGTCCTTGTCAGCAATAAAAAATGCCTGTGTTATCAACACTGTTTTCAGCACAGAGCCAAAACAGGTCTGTCCAGTAGCCTAGCTGCTCTGAAGAAAATTAACTCTATTCCAGCCCAAACCAGTACACATGCCAACCTCCAGGTAACAAGTGCTAGTGGATGGCAGGGTGCACCTTGCAGGACACAAGGTCCCTAAAGCTCCTTCGCAGCAAGGATTAACTGCTGTCCTCTTAATGGGCTCAAGACCTCCTAATCCTGGTTTTGTGCTGCAGGCTGGCTTGCCTTCCTTATCTTGGGCAAGCACAGCCTTTGCGTGCACTCTTGTCTACCGCAGGTAGCTTTTCCAGGGAAAAGATGTGATTGTGTGGAGCCCCACTGCCTCCAGGTAGGAAAGCGCTGGCCCCGAGGCTGCAAGTGCCCAGCTGATGGCACTGTGTCCCCGTCAGCGCGACCGGAGGAGAAGGAGGTTCGCCTGTGCCTGGCTGTAAAAGCCTGTCTTTTGCTGGCCGAATGAGTCACTGGCTTTACTCCGACGGGCATTTTTATTTATTAGTGTATTTATCCGATCCTCCTGGGGGCATGCAGTAGCTGCATGTAGCTGCAGTTTTGCTCAGGCCAGTAGGAGTTGTTGTGCACGTTTGGACAACTTTGTTGAGGGTCTGGAGAGCAAAGACAAGCCAGAGAGACGAAGAGCATGAATTTGCAAGCACTTCTGCTGGCTTTGACATGACCTGCATCATCTCAGGGCTTCTGCCACATCACCACAAGACCTGAGCCTAGATTTTGCCTCTGAATAAAATGTAGCCAAATTGGTGTTTCTATTTATGCTTTTGTTGTCTTGTGGAGAATGCAGTGCTAACAAGGGATCCTGAATCTACCACTTGCACCTTTATGGTACTTGAAGAGTGAAGTTCAAACCCACCCTACATAAGAGTCCTTATTCAAGTAATTTTCAGGTGAGATGGTTAAAAGTACTTGAAAGTGAATTTCTGCCTTCCATTTTGCTTGCTAAAGGGGTCAGAGCCAAGAGTAATTGAAAATCCCACCATGACATCTTGTAGGGAGCAGTACCCCTGGTTTCCTCCACAGGGAGAGGAACTGCAGCACAGATATGCAAGGAGGTAGCAGTGCATCCACTTCCACTGTTGCCAGCAGAAAGCAAGGAGATTAAAGCTTAAAATAGCATCAAAACTACATGGCCATCAACTGATCTTGTAAAAGGCAGGGCAGAGATTTCAGTATATTTCACCACTTGCCATCAGGGCAAGCCAGAGTTGGAAACAGCTTCTATTCTTTTTTTTTTCTGTCTCTCAGGTGATGTTGAATCTGTGAGACAGAGAGATTTTATATCTGGCTTGTCAAATGGCAGAGAGAGAGAGAGAGAGAGAGNAGGTGGAAAGGTAAGGAACTTTGTCCCAGGTTTCAGGAGCACAGGTTGGGATGTGCAGCTGTGGCTGTGTGACACTTCAGGTATGAGATGGAGAAGTGACATGGAGTGAAGGTGGAGATGTGTGGATCATATATGGTGCTGGGGCCGTGGATTTGATCTTGGAGAATGATGGGACAGCAGAAAACAGAAGGAGGTGCAACCAGGAAGGGTGAGGTGAGAGTGTGGGGGAGTGAAGGGGCATAAGGCAGATAACAGAGAAGGAAAATGTCAACAGAAGCCCAGACTGAGTTTTACATGTGGCATGAAGACCTCCTGTGAGTTCAAAGAAAATTAAAAATTAGGACTACAGTGACTGTAGGTTAAGCTAAAAGGTAAGTTAAAAGGCAAGATTCACTTACTGAAAGTAAATTAAAAGGCTAAATTCAGGGTGTGTGAGCCTGGGGGACAAGAATAGAGTTACAGAAGAGTTGTAAGTCACATTTCTGCACCTCTGTGAAGGCAGTGTTCTGTATTCTTGTGTGCTCTCTTAAAAGAGCAGCAGTGGATGGTGGACCTGAACCCTCAACTTCCCAGATCTTGCAGGGTTAATATTGGCAACAAGAAAAAAATTCCACAGTATGGTTGAGCCTGATGAGGTTACACGAATCTGGGGAACAGGAAATGGGTGTTCTGACCCTGTTCTATGCTTTCTGTAAATGAAACACAAAGGCAGAAGGTGACCTTTGTGCCAAAGGCTGATTCTCTGCCACCTCTTGGAGACCAGGAACCTCAGTTTGTTCACATGGGAGGCTGGGGGGATCATCTCCTGACTATGGGCTGGAATAGTTGAGAGACAAGCTTCTCTTCTATTCACCATATTTCTGGCAGCACTCCTGCACTGTCGGCATCCAGGGAGTACTGAGGCACACAGCCCAGCTTACTCAGAACAGGGATGTCCCCAGCTGGAGCTGGTCCAGGAGGTGCCTTTGGAGACCGGAGACTTACTTGGGATTTTTTTTCTGGTCAAAGGTTTCATGTCATGGGCTCTCAGGAGACAAACTGCCCTTTGCTGGTTTGTTAGAGGCCTAGAACAAATGTAAAAAAGAGCAGTGTGCTCTGTCAGTGGAAACCAGGGGAGGAAAAATATGTCACTATTTCCGTTCAGAGGGTTGCACTCAGTCTCCAGTTGGAACAGTGAAAGCAGAGTTGCTGGGGGGCTTCCAAATCCAGGGGCTGCTGTGTATCCATGCATGCCGTGAGAAGCAGCTGTACACTGCCAGGACATTAAATTATATTCCCTAATGGGCTGCTAGTGAGATCCAGCAGTCCCTGCAAACTCAATTTGCAAGGATCTGCAGTGAAATGAGCAGGTCTGGTTTGGTTTCCTGATCATGCATAGGATAAAGAGCAGGCCAAGAGTGTCCCAGAAGAATAAGTGTGGGTCAACACACACTATGTTGAAGCAAATGCAATTATTTATGGAGGATATTGCAGAGCTGAGCCTAACACTGGGTGGGTGCAGGTCCATGAGAGGAGCGATGGGCAGTCTAAAACTTTTGCAGGTGGCTTTTATAACCATGTCCTGCTGGCTGTGCTGGGACAAGGGTACCACACAGAACGTTTGCTCTTCAGCACTGGTCTGAGCACAGCATCCTGCAGAGAAATCCTTCTTGCTGGCAGCCCACAATGAAAATTGCTTTCAGGTTTCTTTGTGACACTGCTTGAATAAACACACAGTGAGTTTCAGGGAATATGCATTTACTGTCATGCTGTTTTCATGTCAAAATTATTCAGTAAGCAGTGTGTTTAAAATTGAGTTATGATGAAGAATTATCATACTCATTGATTTTACTTGCTATTCAGTGGTTGTGTCTTTCACAGCCACATCACAACAGGTGGCAGTGTAGATTATATTACACATTTCTCATGGTGTTACATAATTCTCTGTCATGAAAAATTACTTAGTGATATAATGTTATCATCATTGTTTTATGGCAGGGGAATATAGCTGGGGAGTACAAAAGCCCAGTGAAGCTTTAACATAGGCTATAAAGACTCCTGGAGAAAGAATCAGATTTGGTGTTTTGTTACTGTGACACAGACCCAAAGCAAAGCAGATGCCATGGATACCAGAGGGTCTAACGAACTTGTAGACTAGAAACTCAAATATTTAGCATTTCAAGGGAAATGTTAAAGAATTTAACAATTAAATAAATAGTCCTTCTTAATTACAAGTGAGGGAATGTATTGTGTGACAGCCAAACTGTTGTGGCAACACTTACTCACTGAAAGTTAATTTGCCTTTTTTCCCCTCACATATTTTAACAGTTCATTGGATATTATGTAATAACTTAATATTTAATCTGTGCCTTCATACTGTGAACAAACAGCAGGTTTTCTTCTAAGTGCACCTTGTATGTAACATCAAATACTCCCAGCTTTTAAAGGGTTAAAGATCATTGTGGCCAAAACTTTGCCAAGGATTAGAGCACATTAATGGAAAACAACCATTAGCACATCTAAAATGTTCCTCTACATCCTACTAATGCATCATCATTTAACATAATTAAGTTGTGCAAGATGAAAATGCTCGATTTCATGACAAACATCCATTTTAGGAGACTGCTCAGCAGCTAAATTGGGGTGTTGGGACATTGCTGGCTTCTGAATGTACCCAAAACCCACATGCTGAAACCTGGAAATAAATTCTGAACTGGAGCCCTGGTTCCCTTCCATGCTGCGGTGAGAAGGGTGACAGAAGAGGGAGGTGTCAGAGAGGAATTTGCTTCTCCTGTAAGACATCCCAGTGCTGTGTGCCAAAGGCTTAGAAACATGTTTCTCTCTGTTTCTCTCACAATATGGCTCCAGGTGTGGGAAGTCTTTTCCTCAAGCTTTTCCAGAGCATAAGGGAATTGGGATAATTTTGGATGAGAAAACTGAGCAAGCATGTCAGTTTCATGGACCTTATGCTTTAAGCAGGTACTATTAAACATTATTTTTGAAGTTGTAAGAATAATAACAATGAAAACAATGGTGTGAATGAATAGTATTATTTTCCTGTTGCTTTATAATTACAGTAACAGTTTCTTTCAATTAATGTTAAGGCTGCTGTGAATCATATCACCAATGTCAGCCTGGACTCTTTGACATCTTTATTGAAGCATGAAAAGTCTAATAATCCCCTGTTTGGCTTTGTAAGGAAAGCACTTTATGGGATGGAAGGGTGTGTTGGCTGCTCTTCCTGAAAAGGGGCCTTTTCTAGGCTTTGAGCCCCTGACTGGCACAAAAAAGAGCAATGGCTACACTGCCCAAGATTTGAACTGTTCAAACTAATCAAAAAAGCAGTATCATATGTTTTTTCATTGTATATAAATCAGGAAACATGGCTTTTGTATTTCCCCCTGTGTATATGAAAACTGATGTCATTTGTTTCTGTATTGTCAAAGAGGCTGCTTGATGCCTGACAATTTTGTATTTCCTTTATGTGAAATTAAATCTAAAAATAGTTGAGTTTTATTTGAATCTTTGTTGTTGGTGGTGTTATCAGTATAGAGTAATCTTGTTCCTTGATTGAGGTTTGTTTCTTATTTGGGAGGTTACTTTTGATCTTTTGTTTGTTTATTTTTCAGCATTAATAAGTGCTTCTCTTAAAAAAAAATTATATATATATATTTATANTTTTATATATGTTATTTATATATGTATATATATATATATATCAGTCTGGAAGCATATTACTAAGAATGACATCTGGCTGAAATTAACAAGATCTAACCAAAAAATATTAATTACTCTGCTATGAGGGAAAGAAATGTATTTGCTTCAGCTGAAAAGTAATCGATAATTTTGAAAAAGAGACTTCTCATGCAGTCTGCATCTATTACATATGCAGTAAAAGTTGTTTCTATAGTTTTCTATGGCTGTTCCAGGAGAAGCAGTAGCAAATGTCTTTTCAAAGAGGAAAAAATAAAAATAAATCACCAGTGAAATTGATGCTTATCCAATCTGCCAGAGACATTTTCTTCTATTATGCCAGGTTATGGCCTTAGTGATGTGTTAAGGTGGCCTCTATGACATTA
>VZDJ01000314.1:0-62536 GCA_008694505.1 Cyanoderma ruficeps | reverse complement strand
CCCTTCCTCCCTTCCTCCCTTCGCTACTTGTTGCCCCTGGAGATGGTTTAGTGGCCACAAAACAGGAGAAACAACAGCAAAGTAAAACTATCATCTTAGATTGCAGTTGTGTGGCAATTCATGTGCACCTCATAGCATCCCTGCAGATGTATTCTGGCAAGGCGTCTTTTAATTTATTTTCTTTTAAGACATGGGGAGAAATGGCAGCATGCTGTCAAAACCTGGCCACACTGGGTTCTAAGATTGTGTTAATCATGGCTTTAGGAGCACAGCTTTCTGAGAGTGCAGTTCAAATGTATTTTGGGGCCTTGGCTGTGTAGCTAAAATATGGATTTTCTCTACTATAGCCAGGACTAATTTGGGGTAGTTCTGTAAGTAACAAAATTTGCTGATGTAAATGTCACTACAGTGTCCAAATATTAGCTGTCTATTTTTACTTGTTTTGAGCAGTGGAAAATTGTAGAAATTCGCTGGGGAAACTGCTTAACCGGCTAGCTTGCGCCCTGGCTTCTACATGTGAGAGGCTGGGTGGGTCCGAACCTCAGGCTGAAGTGTGGTCTACGGCGTAGAAGAAAGAGAGGACTCTTGCTTAGTTTTAGATGGTTTTATTCCTCCAGGGTACCTCCCATGTGCAGATGGTCAGTGCAAGGAGGCAGAGACTCCCAGAGCCCAAGCGAAAAGCCAGAGCCCCAGAGCAAGAGTGAGTGGCAGCTCCCTGTCCTCACCTTAAGTACAGGGGGTGTACACTGAGCAGGGGAGAACTTGGAGCCAATCCCAGGGGAGGGGGGTGTGTGATCCAGTAAGAAAGACTTAGCAAGACAATGGAAGAAGGTGGCACCAAGGTACCTGGTCAAATCCTAGGGCTTTTTCCCCAGAATCTTCAAGCTCTTACAAGGTGATTGACACAAGGGAAGCACAAGGGAAACACCATCAGGGGGTTGGGATAGGGGGGTAGGGACAAACCATTACAAACATGTAACAAAGTGTACAGAACATTGGAAAACCCAAATCACGCACCGCAACAGAAAATTATCAATAAGTAGTTGTCACTTTGTGCCTTGGAATTCAATAATTTTCCCAAAGATGTCATGAGGATCCTGCATACCTGGAAAGGAGCTTATCCTACCCTGCTCCAGGCTTGAACTTTGCACGTAAATGTCATGTACCACTGAATTACCATGTGATGTCAGGAATGTTCAAAGTGTGCATGCAAACAGTCCCTTCAAATTTACAGTTGCTATTTTCTCAAAAGGGAAAAGATGGCAACCTATCTATTTAAAAGTTATCTGTGTTATCCTGGCATCAGCTGTGTCATTTTATATGAAACATTGTTTGGGTAGTTTTGCAAAACAATTTCCTGGAAAAGCTCCATAATTATTTATAAATATACGTATAGGTTCTCTTTGTTCAGTGATAAAAAAGTTAAATTTATTACAGCACCACTATCCAGCAACACAGATCATACACAGACGTCAGCAGGCAGAGCACACCTGATATATTTCAAAACAAGCAATTTTCACAAATTGCTCTTAGGGATGCACTTCTTAGAAAGCAATAATAAAAAGAAATATTTAATGCCCAATAACAGTGTTGTATCTTACTTTAGCTTTCCTGGGAGTTTCAATATTTAGTAAACTTTTTCTTTGAAAACATGAATCATGTGCAATATGAATTATTTCTGAGCACTATATTTGCCCAGAGAAGCAGCTTCTCAAGGCTTCAAGGAATGGAGATCATTTCTCAGAGGAGATGCTGGGTATGGCCAAAGCTGAAGAATTACTAAATTTCTGGACTACAGTACTGAAGAACTATAGAAGTTTGCTTCAGGTTCATCCAGTATTTTCCTTATGTAATTAAAGGCATTGCTACATGATAGGAAGTTTTTGGTTGTGAGCTTTGTACCAAAATTTTTAATTTGTCATATTGTTCAGAATCTTCAGAAAAAAAAATAATACACCATGTATACCCTTCAGGCTGGAAACCTTTTCACCTCCAGGTGGGCGAGCAACTTGGTCAGTCTTCAGTACAAATTGGAAATGGGCAGGAAGTAAATGTGCAGTCCCACCCTGTCTCCAGAAGTGCTCAGCATCCTTGGTAACACTCTGATAACAGATTTTTGGACTGCTTTTAAGATACTTTTTAGAGCCAAACCTATATTTCAGGAAAAAAGAACATCTTGACCCAAAGATAGAATTGTAGGAAAGTCTGGATGTGGATGGCCAGGCTGGAAATTGATGCAGGCTTATTGAATGCTTTTTTTGTATTGTTTAGTCCTGACATGAGCCTACAGAAGTCTACCTGTTTGTTTAATTTGTACTTAGGGCTTTTGAGACACATTTTCTACATTTGTTTTCCACTTTGGTTAAAATCTAACCTCGATTAAATTTCCCCTTGTTATAAACAAGGTGAGCCAAATTGTAATAATAAAAAATAAAATTTATTTTTCTGTAACAGCAAGTAGGGAAACAAATAAAAACCACAGCCACGATAAAGATTAATTTGATTGAATGGAGTGAAATGTGAGACAGGCCTCTATCACACTTTGTCTCCCCTTCGTTCACCTGAAATCTCACTACCAAAGGTCCAGATTTTATACTTTTTAGTTCCTTTGAGGCAGGGTTTTCTTTTGTTCAGTTATCCGGGTATTGGTATTCATCGGCCTCTTTTTGGGATTCTGATTTTTCTGAATGGGTTTTCAGGGGAAACAGAAAAGATGTCTGAGTGTCCATTGCAGATCATATTCAGTTTCTGAGTGGGTTTTCAGAGGAGACAGAAAGGATGTCTGAATGACCATTGCAGACCTTATTCAGTCTTTCGGGGAGATGTTTCGGTCATTAAGCATGCTTGCTAGTCCATTTCCAGGGGAGCCACATTCAGTTATGTGCTGATGGTCTAAATCTTCTCCCGTTCTGCCCCCCTTCATCCTGAAGTTTCTTGGCGAATATCTTTTCCCTGCTTTTAAATTCTTTATTTCTCAGGCACAAATTAATACACAGAGGTTATTCACAACACCCTGGAATGTGTGTGTTTAATCAGACAGAATATTGAAAATAAGAACTTGAGATACTGACTGCACAGATTGATTGGTTGGTTTTGTTGATTTTTTTTCCTTTCAGCTTTTAGTTTGTGCTAAAATATTTGATTCAGAATCTCAGAAATACTCCTTTTAATAGTTTAAAAATAGGATTCTCCTTTTGAGTCTTTTTTGTGTGCTTGATGCCATGAATGATTTTTAAATTTCTTGCTCAAAAGTGCATTTGAGTCCCTAGGAGATTTTTCATTTGGTATCTTTACTATTATTATCTTTTTAGTGACCATTCAAGAAAAAATTAGCAGTTGAAGCACAATAATTTGATCTTAATTCTTGGGCTCTTTTTCCCAGACCATCCCACTGGATCTCAGGGACCATCTTGAATCCCTCCTTTATGTCTCTCTTGTGAAACCCTAGGGGTGCCAGGCAGGATGTTGTTTGTAGCTTAGAGTGATGTTTTGAATGCCCATCTCCTGGTGGAAAGGTTCCTTGAGGAAAAGGATCTGCCAATGGGTAAAGAGGAGATCCAGTTGGAAGATGTGGATGTCAGAAAGCACCACTTCCTTCTGCTCTGTCTTGGTTTAGAAAGACAGGTATCTGCCAGGGAAACTGGGGTTCCCCTTAGAATAGAGAATCTAAACCCCTCACTCCCCGCCAAATTATAATTTTGCAATTAAGGGCTCTCAGGCAAAGATTTGGGAATAGGAACAACAGTTCTTTACTAGGAATATCAATAATACAAATGTGGTAGAAAAACAAAACCACCCCACCAAACCAGCAAACAAACAAACAAACAACAATTTTGGAAAGCCCTGACAAAGTCAGAGCTACAACCTGATGCCCTGTTGGTCAGGGTGTTGGAAGCAGTCCAAAAGTAAGTCCTCCTGGAGTGGCAGATGTGGTTCTGTTGAGGTAGAGATGATCCTGTAGCCAAAAGGGTCCAGAGGTGGTGAGAAGGGTCCAGTGATGATGAGAAGGGTCCGGTGATGGTGAGAAGGGTCCAGTCTTCCTCCGGTAATCGGGTGAAGCAAGAAGGGCGTCCTGGTCCGCAGTCCCAGTTTTATCCAGGTAGGAATGGCTGGCTCCCCCCACTGGGTGGAGCATCTCACAATAGGATGATGGAATGTGGGTATATTTTGGGAAGGGGAACAGCTTGGGGAAGAAGACAGCCTGGGGAATCGTAATGGCCCATCATGGAGAAAGATAAGAAACAATGCCCTACCTGGTATTAACCGTTGGGCCATTATCAAAAGGCACCCGCCCCCCTCCCTCCAGAGTAAACAAGAGATAAAGAGGAACAACCCCCCAGCTGTTTTCAGCAGATGAAAATAGAATACACAATTTAGGCTCCACAACCCAAGACGGGGAATCTCAGGGAAATGTGCTCACAGGGAATTTCCATATACTTTTTATATACATACTTATTTATATATAAAACAGGAATTCTGAGAAAGCTGTGCATCATGCTAGTGACATTTTATGCTACTCAAGTATTGTCAACTGCTGCCTTAAAACATTTTAAGAGCTGGAAGGGGAGTTGACAAACTAAAATTGAGGATGATTTCAGTAAAGATCTTCATTTTTTGCCACTTTCTGCAGTTCTTTGTTTTGCTCTTGTGAGTGGCAATTAGCATTGCTGTTTTCTGCTTTACCTGCTCAGTTTTGTGGCAGATTAAATGGCCTTTCTTGTATCCCACAGCGTCTTTATAACTCACCTCCTCCAACCTTTTCTTTAATTGAGGACACACCTCTTTGCCTTTGTGTGTGCAGATGCTCCTTCTAACAGCTCTAAAATAGTATTGTCTTGAGGCAGGAGCTGGTCCAGGAGCCTTTTGGCAGCTTGGGATGGAGCAGGACATGGATGAGGGGACCAGGAGGTGCAAATGGGGAGCTAGAGGGATTTTCGGATTCTCTCACTGGACACAAACCAAAGCAAAGGCAAGGCCCAGCACCAATAACCAGGCCACTATCACCTGGTTGGGGAAGGGGGCACATAGAAAAGCCCCCCTCTGGGGCATCTTGGAGTGACATCACCTCATCAGGAATCCTGGAAGGTGGAGGGGAGGATGGGTGCCCCAAGGGTGACTGAAGCACTTGGCACTGGGTGGCCACTTGCCAGGGAACAGAATGGGGGACCCTTGTGTTAAGGACACCCACCCCTTCAAGATGCCGCAGCCATGGGGATCTCACCGTGCCCTGTCCCCTAAAGAATTATTGCCCCAGCCCTAGGGGTCCTGCAAAGGCCAGAAGACCCCCTACAAGGAGAGTTAAAATGGCTTTGGGAGTCCCAGGCAGATGGGTGAAGTGTTCATGGCCTGGGGGTCCTGATGAGCCCAGCCTCACTCACAATGGGTGTCACCACCATGGGGATCTATCTCATGGAGATGGGGCGTAATCACTACAGGAGTATCTCAGAATGTGGGGGTTAATATTCCTGAGTGTCCTGAGGAGCTTCAACCCCCAAAATGGGACTGCCACAGTTCTGAGAGTCCCACTGACTCCAGGCTCCCCTCAGGAATGAGTGCCCCAGCGCTGGGGGTGCTGCAAAGTTCAGGAGACCCCCTAAGAAAAGAGAGTATCCTGATGTCCCGGGGTCCTGCCAAGCCCCGCGTGCCCAGAAAAGAGGGTCCCATGGGGGACCATACCCAGGGCCATACTGCTCGCACTCCACCATGCAGAAACAGCAGCCAAGAGGCCAACACTTGCCCCTGCCCCAGCCCTGTCCCCTGCCAGAAGATGTCCCTGTCCCCAAACCCCCAGAGCCTTCCAGCCCAGCCTGCCCGTCCCCCCAGCTCCAGATCAGGCTCCTACCCCTGCGGCGCCCTGGTGTGGGCAGTGAGAGCTCAGGAGCCGCGTTTGTTCTCCTGCAATAGGAATTTATTAACAGAGACTGTAACAAACGACCCTAACAACTGACAAACACAAAAACAGTCATAACAATGAACATAAAAATATTTATAACAAACAAACAAAAATACTTGTAACAATAACCCCCAAAATATTTATGACAAAATATTTATAACAATAAACAAACGCAAAACCAATCTTAACTCTAAATACCAGCACAAATGCATCCTAACAAACCAAGCTGAGGCTCCTCCCCGGCCAAGGAAACCCAGCCTACAAANGCCCCCCCCCCCCCCCGTTCCTGCCCTCTTGCCACCGAGGGGACACCGTGCGGGGACTCACCGGCAACTGGAAGAAGAATTCGCGGTACCCCCCCTTCAAGATGTAGAGCTCGGGGTAGTGCAGCTGGGGGTACTCGTGGCAGGACCGATCCCTCCCCCGCAGGAACTTGCAGCTGTGACACAGAGAAAGTCCATGGGACCAGCGCCGTGCGGGGATCCGGGGGTGCCTGGGGGACTGGCAGACCCCAATGTGCCTCCCCATGCCATTACTCACTTTTTGGGCCCCCGCTCAACAGAAAACTCGCAGTGGAAGATGACGATCACTCTTTTGCTGGCGTCCAGGGGCACGATGGGCTGCTCCAGCAGGAATTCCTCCACGTCCCGCTGCAGCGGCAGGTTGACAGCACCCTGGGAAGGCACAGGAGGCACATTTTTTCCCTCTGCCTCCAGTTTCATTTTCTGCAGAGACTCAAGGATGTTGTTCCCCAGCCTCCCCCACGAGCATGCTATTTCCAGCTGGGAGTCAACCCTTTAGGGGTGGCTTGACACTTTTCATGGGGCTGCTCTACCTGCTGGGCAGCTCAGTACCCTTCATGGGGGACTGCTCAACCCCTCTGGGGGCTCAGAATACCGCTGGGGGAGCTGCTTTACTCCCCTCTGGGAGCTCAGTATCTTTAGAGGGACTGCTTAATCTCTCGGAAAGTACTCAACAAATCCTGGGGAATCCTGAATCCCTGTTGTCTCAACACTTCCTGAGGAAATGCTCAACCCCTCATGGTGGGCTCAGCACCTCTGAGGGTGGGTGGGATTCAGACATCACCTTCCTCCCGGCCCCAGGGGCACGAGGGGGTTCTGACCTTGATGTGGCCCCCCTCGTACTCGTAGGGGTACCGGCAGTCCACGACGATGCTGCTCTCGATGAAGTTGCTGAAGTGCCCTGTCAGCACCGCTGCCAGCTGTGGGGAGAGCACGTCACCAACAGGGGACACACAGGGGCAGGCAGCCCCTCAGCAGGGCTGGAGAAGGGTCGCTGTCCCCTTACCGTGCCAGGGGAGATATACTTCAAGCCCGGGTCCTTCCCCTCCACCGTTGGCAGGAGGTGAGGCTGGAGAAGACAGGCTGTGGGGTCATCCCCGTCCCAGGGACACCTCCCGGGGACGGCACCTCTCCCTCCAGCCCAGGAACCCAGAGGCCAGTTCTGTGCCCACAGGAGGAGAAGGGGCAGATACACATGGCTGTGCCACGGTGATGGACCAGAGGAGCAGTGATGGGGTTTGTCATCCACTCCAAGGGTTGCAGGCTGGGAAGTCACAGCCCCGTGTCCCCAGACAAGGGCCACCAGCTCACTTTGGCCTCTCACAGCAGTGTGGGGTTCTAATGATGATCCCTGCTCAGAATAATGGGAGCAGCACCCCCAGACCTCCCCCATCCTTGTGCTCCTACCTTGGAGAAGTCCCCAATGAGCTCCTGGTCATCCTTGGCCAGCAGGTTCTCGATCTCCTCAAGCTGGGCAGACCTGGAAGGCTTCAGACACACTCCCTGTGGAGGCACCAACCAGAGACATCCCCAGATGTCAGCAGGGGTTCTGGCAGAGCCAGGACAGGGCCCAGTCCTACCAATGACAGGCTGGGTCTCACCCCACACCTTCCCTATCACCCACCAGCTCCACCAGTGCCTCCTGATCACAGCTGCCAGCCACTGTCCCCTGCCGCTTGGCCTTGACAGGAGTGTCCCTGTCCAAGGGCTGTCCCTGCTTCAGGACAGGCCTGGGGACACTGCCGGGCCCCAAAGGTGAGCAGAAGAGCTGCTGGCACTGGCTGTGCTTCCCTGGCCACTGTGGGGAGAGTCCATGCAGCTGCCTGGGAGTCTGGCAAGTCCAGCACCAGGGCTGGTGCTGTTTACCAGCCAGCCCCCACCCCAAGGACCTTTGGCCCCAGACCCCACTTTGGAGATCCCAAGACGGGAATGTGGGGCACCGCCCACTCCAAAAGCTACCACGTACCAGCTTTGCCTTCTTGTTCACCACTGGCGTGGTCGCCAGGTTCTCCATCCCCTGGGGCATGGTGGCATCATTCTGCCAGGGCAGCAGCTGGAGGGACTTGGGGGAGAGTCAGAGGAGATCATGAAGGGGACAAGTCCTGCTAGCTGCTTCCCACCCCCAGGCAGTGATGGATCCTATACCCAAGGTCCATCCACCTCCCAGTGCCTTCCAGGTTTGGAGTCAGGGTGTCCCCAGCACTGTCCATCTCCCACATACACAGGTCTCCAGGGCACCCAGGGAAGTTGAGGGAAGTTGGAGCGGCAGCTCCCATGTGTTCAGCCCCAGGATCACCCATCCTTGGTGGCTTCCCGAGCACTCCAGCCTCTCTTACCAGCAGCTCTGGTGTGCAGCAGGGGCTCTTGGCAAGAGGGTCTCTCCTGGTAGCCCCATGGCCAGCAAGCAGCCAGTTCTGCTGGCCCAGCCTCTGCAGCTTCTTTGGAACAAAGCTCTCCTACAGTGGGGAGGACACGGCATTAGCACCTCTCTGCTCCCTCCCTGAGCCCCCAGGTCTCGTTGCCCCCTCACCTCGTCCTCGGGCTCTTTCTGGCGCCGCCGCACTCTGTCCCTGTGCACCTGGAGCTGAGAGATGTCCTTCAGAACCGGGCTGGCTTCCAGCTGCCACTGCTGTGGGACAGCCAGGGGGCGAGAGGTGCTGCACAGCCCTGCCCCCTCTCCTGGCTCCATCCTCCTTGTCCCAGCTCGGCGAGGGACTCGGCAGGATCCTGCAGAGTCTCCAGCACTTACCGGCAAGGAGTGCATCCTTCGGCGAAGGAGCTTCCTGCTGCAAGAGCCGGGAAAAGAAAGGATCAAATGACAGCAAGTGTCCTGGACCTTGTGTCTCTCTCCTCTGCCATTGTCACCTCTGTCCCCCTAGGTCCTCAGGGTGCAGTAAGACCTCCCCAGGGCTGTCACAGCTCCCAAAAAAGACCTGGGGCAAAAACACTTCTAGGCACTGAGCGAATACCAATGGCCTGAGTGGGACCTGGGAGGGGCACGGGGACCGACTGGCCTTTGGGTCTGGGACAGGGACAGCCGGGGCACAGGGACAGCCTAGCATTCATGTCCTGCCGCAGGGACAGAGCCCCTTCACTTACTCTTTGAGAGCTCTCCCAGATTCCGGGATCGTTTTCTGGAAGCTGTGGGGAGACCAGAGGTGGGTTTATGGGGGGTGGCATCCACATACCCACCCAAGCGGCCCAGGTTGTGACCCCCCAGACACAGACTGGGGATCACAGCTGGATGTGCAGCCCCCAGCCAGGCTGAGACCGGGCCTTGCTGCTCGGGAGAAGCAGGGGAGGGAGTGGGGGTGCCCCCGGGTGGACACGGGAATGGGGCCACTCACTCTTCCTGCACGGCTGTGCGGCTCTGCTGTGTATGGGAGTCTGGCCCCAATCCTGTGGGAACAAGGGACAGGGGTAGGAACAAGGACAGGGGTAGGAACAAGGGACACAATCCCCGGTGTAGGGATTGGGGTCCTGGCCCCAGCCCAGGGCACCGGGCAGGATGGGGCCGGGCAGGGAGCCCCCCACCAGCCAGGTGGCACTGCCGTTGAGAACACCGGTCCAGCATGGAATGTCGCGTGTCCCTTTGAGCAGGATCCCCACCGGAGCGGTTCCTGGCTGAGCCCCAGGGGAGTGCAGGTATGGGCTCGAGCCTATCACTCCCCAGGAGCTCCCCCGCCTCGATCCCCTGGCCAGCCCCTCGGCCAAGCCCTCCCGAGACATTCCCGACCCCCCTCCAACACCCTCGGGAGCACCTCAGGGTCGGGGGCGGTTTGGGTCGGCTGCGGCGCGGAGCAGCCACATCCCTCACCTGCATCCGTGGACTGGGAGGAGACGGAATCCAGGGGACAGTCCGAGGCCACCGGCTCCGGAGATAGTGTGTGCCACAGCCGAGGGAAGGGCAGCCCCCCGTGCCTCCTCTTCGGGGTGTCCCGGTGCCTGCAGACGGTCGGGACAGGGAAGTGTCAGTGCCCCGGATGCCCCTCGCCCCTTCTTGCCCTGGCGGGGCGGGGCCAGGAGCTGAAGGAAGGTATCCCGAAAGTGGGATACCCACCGCCGAACCCCGCGGGGACATCCGTGTCACGTCGCGGGAGTCCCGCGTGGGGTAGGCGGACAAAGCCACCCCGTTCCCCGGCCACTCTCACCTGTGCGGGCCCGCCGGGTCACCCCTATCCGGCGCCAGCGGCGTGAGCGGGGCCGTGCCCGGGGAGGGCAGCGGGGAGATGTCCTCCAGCCCGGGCAGCCCGCGGCCACCGTACAGTGACATGGTCCGGGCAGGGACCGAGCGAGTGAGAATCGAGCTCCGGCAAGTGACCGGGGACAGCGGGCAAGAGAGGACGGACCTTCTTTCTTACAAGAAGTAAGAGGTGAAAAGAGATGGCAGGTGAAAGGTGGGAGTTGGCAAGAGGCGATAAGAGGCGATAAGAGGTGACCAGAGCTGACAGGTGACACCAGCCCACTCCGGTTTACAGTAATAACAGGAATAACAACAGCGGCACGCGCAGCCAATGGGAGACTGCGGAGGGCACGAGGAGACGACCCAGCCAATGAGAGGCCACGGTAGGCGCGAGGGGACGCCGCCGGCCAATGAGAGGTGCACAGTGTGCTTGAGGGCGGAGCCTCAGCCGAGGGGGGCTGTTTCGGAGCGGAAAGAGCCGCGGTCACACGGAGAGGCGTGGCCAACAGGGAGAGGGGGCGTGGTCAGCGGTGTTCCCACGCATGGGGTGGCCGGGCCTTGCTACTGCGGGGGACACTCGGTCACCCCTGATGGCCCTCGTTGTCACCTGCAGGGTATTAAACTTATGACTTAACATTACCCTGACAACCACGCCACGGCACTGGAGTGCCACATCCAGTAGCAAGAAAGAAGTTGGGTTTTTATTGGTGGAGTTTCTTTTTTTAAGGCAGTTGTGAATGGTCTGCTCTGCTTACCTGCTGAAAGCTCTTATTTCTGTATTAAACTTAACCCAAATCAGTTAATTGCCTTGTACTTAAGGGCACTTGATTCATTTGCTCTTGCAAACATGCCCTTGACATTAAGTCCCTGGTGTTTATTTCCTCTGTGGTTCCAGCCTGTCTCAGTTTCCTCATGGATGTGCCAGAAGAGTTGGAATTTTAACAGAGGGGAAAAAAACCCCATAATCTAGAACTAATCCCCAGTGTTTGACCATCTCCCTTTTCTCCCACCTGGAGATCAAACCTGCCCAAGGAGTCCTAACCCTCTTCATGGGTGTTTGGAAGGCATCCTGTACCACTGTCGAGAGCCAAGAGCTCTGATACAATCCTGCAGAAAGCACCATCTTCTCCTGCTCACGGTAAATTCCATGTATTTTTTATATATACATATATAACAGGAATTCTGAGAAAGCTGTGCATCATGCTAGTGATATTTAATGCTATTCAAGCACTGTCGACTGCTGCTTTTAAAACATTTTAAGGGCCGAAAGGGGAATTTGACAAAAACTCAAATCAACGTGATTTCAGATTAAGGTCCTTTTTTGTCCCCTTTCATGCAGTATTTTCTTTTGTGAGCAGTAAATAGCATTTCTGCTTTCTGCATTTAACTTCTCAGCTCTGCAGGAAAATTAACTGGCCTTCCTAGTATCCCAGAGCCTCATTTATACTCCCTCCCCACCCTTTAATTTCAAATGTGCCCATTCTCCCAGATGCACTGCAGCCCTCCAACAGAGGAGATGTGACCTCACCCACAGGTATTTCAGGACCTGTGAGTTTACTGTGCCTTTATCTGGGCACAATAGATTTCAGTGACTTACATCTTGTTCTTCCAGCTGCCTCCCAGCACAGTGAAAATCCACAAGCTAGATTTGGTCTATCTCAACTATAGTGGAGCTTTGAAGTCCATAGGAAAAGAGGCAAAAACCACTGTAGCAGGTCTCAATGTGCTTGTGAAGGTTTTGGTGGAGTGTCACCAAAATGTAAAGAAAAGAGGGATTAGGCACTGGAAGGAGCTGCCCAGGGAGGTGGTAGACTCAGCTGTTGCAGGAGTTGTTTAAGAATAGGCTGGATGTGGCACCAAGTGCCATGATCTGGTTGACAAGGTGGTGTTCAGTTACAGCTTGGACCTGATTATCTCAAAGGTCTTTCCCAACCTAGTTGATTCTGCAATTCTGTATTTTGTGGGGTTTTTTTTATTATTTCTAGGCTTTCTTCTGCTTAACAGCAGCAGTGATAAATGAAAAGCCAGGAAGGGCACAGTGCATCCTTAAAAACTTTATTGGAGTGACATGGTGCAGACTGCAACTACAGTCACAAATCTAAATATCCCCAACTTCAGCCCCTGCACCGTCCCTGCCTGCAGACCTTGGGCTCTGCTGCCAGTGGCCTCCCTTTGCCAGCCCACGGCAGAGCTGTACACGTGTCAGGATGTGCAAAAGGACATTCTGCAGGGCAGGGAGGCAGAGGAAAACCCACGGAGGTGGTGGCAGCCCAGGGCTGTGGCAGCTGACCCGCAAGAGGCGTCTGGCTGTGCCTGTCCTTGCAGGGAACAGGAGAAATGGGGCTTTGTTCTCTGCAGCATCACCTTCAGCCCAATCTCTGCGTTCCCTGCTAGCGTGCCAGGAACAGGATGACTAGAAACAGTGCAAAATAAGATAAAAAGGAGCCCACCCCTGGACCTGAGCTTTGATCACTGCTGGGGCTTGTGCCCCTCCTTTCCTTCCTCACCCTTGTGTGTTGGTAGCTGTTACATTTGTTATTTGTCCACTCCAGGAGACTCCTGAAATTATGAGATAACAGTACAGATACAACTGGAAATATTGGTAATAATGAAAAAAAAGAGAAGGTCCTGCCCTAGTGTGTTTTACCTATGGCTAAAGGCAGCATCCCAAATACCTGCCTGATGTCCAGACATGCTGGAAGAAGCAGCTAATCCCCAGTTTCTCACTCTTTACCACTCTTTCTTACTCTTTCCCCCCCACAGCTGGCCTGCAGCTTCCCACCAGGAAGAAGCATGCACAGAAGGCTGCACAGCCCAACTGAGGGTAACTAAAGCTCACTATATTCCAGAATACTTAATGCATTCACCGCAACATTAAAAAATGCTAGCACATATGAACTCTTCAGAGATTTACAGGCACTATATGGAGATTATGTGCAAAAGTCTGCAGATTTTTCTTTTCTTTCTCTTTTTTGGCATAGCTCTTCATTGATGCAATATATTTCCTGCAAATAGAAAGCATTCTTTCCCCCTGAATGCTGAATGAAATTACAAAAAAGTCAGACTATATGAGTCTTAAGAAACTGAATTGCTGGGGGAAAGAAACCAACCACCTGAGTCTACTACTGGGAAAAAAGAAAAGATAAGAAAAAGTCCAGCAACTATCGCCATACAAAAACCACCCAGAAGAACTATGTGCTTTTGGTATCAGCTCTTGTTCTTCAAGAATCATCATCCACCAACAGAAAGAAGACATTTTACACGATGCAGCAGGATCCTGGCAGGGAGAAAACAAAACAAAAACATAAACTCAGAGTGCTCATTTTCTGTTAATTAGAAATAAAACTCATAACATAGAGCTGGGAAGAATTATGGGAAGTAAGCCTCCAGATGGGTCCAGAGCAGAGGTAATGACACAAGGTCAATATCTTAAAGATCAAAACCCTCAGCTGACAGGGGGCAGGTGGGGGTCCTCATATACTCTGTGAAAATGTCTTAGGGAAGCTGCACTTCAACCCTTGGAATGCTTGGAATTCCACCAGCCTAAAGGATTTGAGGTACATGAAGTAGTTTTGTACCAACTGAATAGGTAAAGAGTGTGAAAAAACCTTGCTGGGAACCCTGAAGTGCAAAGTCATGCCAAGCATTTTGATTCAGCAGCAGTTTTAACTGTGTCTTGGTTTGGTTCAAGGACTGATAGCAAAACTCAGCTTTAATTCACAAGCATGAAATTGTCTTTGTGGTAACCCAGGAAACAGGAAAGAAGAAATCTTACCTGGTAAGGTTAATGTTTAGCTTGTTTTCTGCTTCTCAGATTTGCTGCTGGAGGACTGTCCTTTTGCCTAAAGAGTGGATGAGACAATGAGGAACTGAACCAAACTAAAACCTCAAATCAGGGGGTGACAAGACGCTCTCAGAATCACAGTTCAGACAAAAATACAATCTGCACTTTAAATACAGATAGTGTAGCAAGACTATTTCTGACTCCTGCTGTGTACAAATATTTTCACCTTTTTGCCATCAATTGCTTTCTTTCAGACAAGAGTGGTTGTGCCTCACCTTGTCATTCCCTATTCCTTAACACCTTTTTACCCACACCAGTGGGTAAAATGTCACAGCTCCTCCTGAAGAGGAGATAAAGACACCCCTCAGTTTTACACTGAGAACTGCAAGCCAGTTCTGTGGTCCCACAAAAGGTACCTGTGGTGATTTAATAATAACAACAAACAGAAATCCCATCACTGACATGTGAAATGTAAAATTTCCAGAGCAGATGTAATCATCTGAATCAGACATATACTGCATATATCCTCTGTGAGAACAAGATGATGGAACAAGCTTTACCCTGACCGGAATAAATTTTCTGTACTTCTGGATAAAAAAAAGCCAAGCAACTCTTTATCTTCCCCTTCTCCCCTCTTTTTTTCCCTTTTTTTTTGAATATAGAAACAGAGGTGCTTGTGGTATGGTTGTAGGAGTACTTGTTAATCACTTTTTGGATGCTGTTACACAAAACTGTCAAGAAATGAGAGAAGTGGTGGGGATCCTGCCCGAGGCAGCTATAGGCATGCAAAGCGGGACTCTTAGATCAACAAATCTGGGAAGGAGAACCCTTTGGAGCATGCACTGAGCCCTCCCCTCAGAAAACCACACTCTGAAACATATGTATTTTTTTGTCCCCATTTATTGCCAATTTCCCTTGGAATAGAGAGAGGCCTTTCTCCTATGTGAATGTTTACAAAAATGGATCAAGTTCAACCTATTGATGTAAAATTCCCCACAAAATAACAACCCTGTAATATAAATCCAAAATCCAGCTGCCCCTCTTGTATGACTGTGCATATTGTAATAAATGTGTTTCTACCGTTTTAGGGTCTCTGGGCTTTCCTTTATCCTTTGAGCTTGGTTTAGTGGTTGTAGCTTCTTTTCCACTTTTGCCCTACACTCCAAAATAAAAAAAAGTAATTACAGTTACAAGGAGAATAGAGCACTGGTAGCACGTGCTTTGACATCTGCCAAAACACAATCTTTTGAATGGGACTGGCAGCAACACAGGCCATGCTGACAGTAGATTGCATCAGAAAAACCTGGTAGATACGGGCAGATTTTGTATTTACTACTGAGCAATAATGCCGTAGCAGCAGATTTAGCCCTGGATTTCACAGGCAGATGAAGCAGCACTTGAAACACCAGTGGTCCTGTCTTCAGCTGCCTGAGGATTCTGTGCTGACGGAGGCCCCTGGGGGAAGCACTGCAGTGGCCAGAAGAGCTGTCTGGAAACAGCTCTTTCCTCCCAGGAATACAGCTGATTTGAACATCAGTTTCAAAGCTGCTGCTTCTTTTCTCAGTTGCAGGACCTCTCCAGTCCATTCCTTCTGCTGCTTCTTGTCAACTCTACTGTTTTTCCTAATACATCTAAAAGTCTTTGCTGCTCCCTGCTTTTCCCTCTACAAAACCCTCTTGAACTGTGTCTTGGGTCCAGCTAACAACCATTGCTACACAGTGCCTCCTATCATTGAACAAAGGTTTCTCTGCCTCTGCAGTTTTTGAACACTCTTAAAAACTGTTACCACATTTCTCTGCTCAACTTACTTCTCCAAGCCTGTCTAAAAGGCTCTAATCACCACAAACCTTCCTTTCTCCAAATACTTAGTACACAGCAAAATACATCCAACTTCCACTCCAGAAGTGAGATAATCCCTGCATCTGGATAGGCTTCCTGTAAACCTAAAATGAGCTGCTCCAAAGAAAAGTGAGGAGTGAAAAACTGTTTATTTTGCAAGTTAATAGCAGAAAATTTCCTACCTTTGAGTGCTGCGGTGTAGCAGGACCCTTTGCACAAGTATCAAAGTCACCTGATAAGGCATCAATAGCTGCACTGTCATCTGTAGGTTTCTGCAATAATTTTAATTCAATATCACAAAACGTGAAACCCAGCTTACCACAGTCAAATTAGTGGTTCGGAAATTTATGTCTGCTTTAATTAATTATCCCTTTTCTTACAGAAAAACACACCTGAACTCCACACATATGTTAGAGACATCTATTTGAGGTTCCCAAGAGGCATGATTTCCTATTCATAATGCAGTTGTACATAAAAACTGCATTTATTGTCAAGAGTTACTCCTCACAGAAGTTTTACTTTCCACTACTGTTCCCATTACCTCCTGCATTTATAACTACTTGCAATAAATCACCCCTTAAGCCTACAATGACACAACTTTGAAACAAAATCAGAGCCCACAGCATGAAAAAACCCACAGAATAAATATCATGAATATTAAAAAAACCCCTCAATAAACCCCATCATAAATGTTACCTTCTTTCCTTTGTGTTTCACGTCATCCTTTGCTGTTGGCTTTGCTGGTTTACTCTTGGGAAGAAAAAAAGCAGATCCTCATTTTGAACTGGACAGATTAGTTTTAAAATGCAAGTATTTACATATGGTACTACTGGATGTTCACAGATTGCCAATGAACCTGCAACGTTCTGAATGGATTTCTTTCGTAGTTCAAAGTGATTTATTTGTTCAGACTGCCCAGTTGGGAAAACAAACAAACAAACAACCACGAAAGCAAAATTACTTCTTTTTTTCCCTTTTGTTTTTGACTTATAAGCATGCAAGGATAGAACTACTCATTGAAGGATATTTCTTACCCTAATATATAAATACAGTACACTCACTTATTTAACTTGTAATTCCAAAGAGGGTAGTCTGGCTCAGACAGATTCAAATTTCCATTGCTGCCAATAACATCTAGGGAGGTTTTTCCTTACCTGCTCGCCTGACTCCAGAAGTTTTCGATAGTCAGGTGGGATTGTGTCATCTCTCTCTCCAAGCTTGTCTCTGTGTTCAGATTTAGCCTTTTCCTGAAAGTATTTAATTTTTACACAACTTCAATATCCATGTTAGAAATACTAGCAATGAACAAGTCAGAGGATATATCAGACTTAGAACAGATATCCTTTTTCACTTTAAAATTTTAAAACTACTGAGAAAATCCCCATATATTCATTTTACTATGAAGTATGTTTCACACCTGAAAGTTTTAAAAACTACATTTATTTTTTAACTTATGCTGCTCTTATTTTTTGCCAGCAAACCAGGAACATGCCACACAGAACACCACAAGGAGGTTTTTAAGCAGACTGCTGTAGAACATTTTTGTCTTTCTTAATGCAGACATTTTAGGGAATCTATTTTTTCTTTTTTCTCCAGCTAAGATTCTAGCCTAAACTTACTGATAAGGCAGCATATGGTGGTTTTGTTTTCCCCCGGTAATGTACTTTACCGTAGCAATTTCAAATTACAATTTATTATTACTATTACTACTATTATGCAGAAAATTATATTCTTGTTGGCGGAAGGACCTTTATAGGATTTTATGAAAGACTAAATTAAGACAAAACCAGCAGAAACAAGGAACTTTAAAAATGTGCCTGATTAAGTGAACTTGATACTTGTGATTATAAAAGTCAAAGATTGACAAAAAGCGAGCCAGAAAATCAATTTTAAAAACTGAGGCCCAAGAAGACACCTGAAAAAGGATGAGAATAATGGCAATAAAAAGCACTGAACTAAAATTATTTCAAATCTCCTGTAACATTTCAACACTTGCCTCCAAGTGGCTAAAGTATATTAACCAAATCATCATTTTTCACAGAACACGCAAGTAATCCAGATGACTGAAAAGTGGTTGATATACCTGCATGTAAAAGCATGGATTTTTTTTCTCCAATAACCTTACTCTTACAACATCTAAAATCCCAAGGTCATATACACCTGTGAGCATACAAGAACCATTGAAGATTTTGGGGGTTTTGAAGGGTTTTTTTGGTTGATTTGGTTTATTCCCTCCTACCCCTCCCTCTTCCCAAATTGCTCAAGTTTCAGAATGTCTTTTGTTACCTTCACTTTATCCACAACTGGTTTGTTCTCATCGGGGTCAGGTTCTCTCTGTCCCAGGGAATCAGACAGGAGATCCAAGGCTTCATCCATCTCTTTTCCTCCCTAACAAAGCAAAACCACATTTGTGAAAGCACATCTGCTGCAAAAATGACATAATTCATCAATCTACTGTAAGTACTGGCTAATGAAGTGTAGAACCTGAGTGAACAAAGAACACTCCCTTTGTACTCGCAATGTAGCACAATACTGGGGAGAAATACAGAATGTTTCTGACCTGCAGAAAACATAATTTCAAGAAGGGCTTTATAGAATTTACTTGAATGTTGTTTTTTTAAAAATAAATTAGTCTAGCTACTGTAATGAGAACAGATCTATGAAATGATTGACAATTGTTTGGGAATTATTGTTTGGCAATTACCATTAATTTTGCAATTTTATACAGAACCTGGACAGAAAAAAAGCCCTTAAAGCCATCACAGGCAGAAGGAGATTTATATTCCCCTTCCAAGCCAGGCTGGGAGCACCAAGAGAAGATCCTTCTGCATGGATCAAAATGTGTGAGCAATATTACAATGAACAGCAAAAAGCAAAGTTCCTCAGGTATTCAAAGGTGGTCATGGTGCTGCCTGTGGAACTCTGTTGAGAATGGAGTGTCTACTCATTCATTTCTTCTTCTTTTTTCTTTTTCCCCTAGGGGAATGTTTTCCTTGTCTGCAACGGCCATTTTTAGCAATAAAGTATTAAATTCTACAACAGTCCACACTGGTCGCACTGTCCAGATCACGCTGCTGCCTCTCCTCACCACTCAGCACCTCCTTTTGGGGTAAGGACCTACAGGAATGGTTTCTTACTGAGGTAGAAGGTGCAGGAGCTGCTGAGTGCACTAAGGAAACTATAGCAGCAGAGATCACATCCGAGGAACTCATGGGCTTGGCACCATCCTTGGCTTTCCGGAAGAACAAAGCACACAGGACCCAGAGGAAAACACTCATCAGATCCAAGAACACATCCAAAACTCAGCACCCACACAGTTGATTTCTAGGATTTAATTTTCCTGAGGGCTTTACTCATTTCAGATTGAAACATGCCCCCACACAGACACTGTGCAACTGTTCCTCATCTCAGTTTGTTTTTTCATCTCAGTCACTGGGTTAAACCTTACCACAGCTGAAGTTCAAACAGGTTTAACATGACTCCAAAAGAACAAAGACTTCACCAAGCCCCAATATTCCCAATAAATAATATTCCCAAAAAACACTTTTAAAATCCTCAGCTGCAAAGCACTACTTGTGCAAGCAACTGGTAAAAAGATAGGTCACATAACTAGTTTTTGATTGTTTGGTTTTTTAAACTCCTGCTCTTCTATTAACTTACTGCAAGAAGTATTTTAAATTTTTAGCTACTGGATTTCCTTTCTGGAACTTTATATAAAGGAAATACAGAAAATGTCATCATTATTCAAAAAACTTGAAAATAAAACCAGATTTCAGAAATCTAATATACTCACCTTTAGTACAGTTGATGTAGGTAATGGTGCAGGTGGTGATGTAGAACAGGAAAATCCTTCTGTGAAACCCTCCAAAAGATCATTTTCACTCATAAGCTGCCATTGGAATAAAAAAAGGAGCTTGTAAGTCTCTTCATCTCTTAAGAAGCAAGCAGGTAATATAGCAGGTAATATTTTTAAACTTAACACTGGGTAACGCTGCTGATATTTGTTAAGTCATGAATGAAACACTCATTTGAAGTGAAATAATCACTTTTTTTTTACCTGTGACTTCTCTTCTGGTTTTGGTAGGAGTAGTTTTCCATCTTTATCCTATAAAGAAAAAAATCCCTTGCATTAAACCTTAAACAGCCATGCAATACAAGCACTCTGGGAGAATTCTCTAAGCAACAGAAAGTGTTACACAGAACAGGGACATAACCAGTAGCCTCTATAGAATCTACTGCTGCTACTCAAGATGCCACTTAAAATATCCAGGTCCCTCGGGTTTTCTGAACAGCTTTAACCAATCACAATTTATTTATTTCTAAAATACCAGAAGCTACTGAAAGACTCCGGTGGACTAATCTCAGACAGAATTATAAATCTGCAGGTACCTGCATCTAAACCACATCTATGCCCATGCACGCATCCAGTGATACTTGTGGGAACTACTAATTAGAATTTTTAGATATTATAAAAATGGCTGAACCAAAACATCACTGCTCCAAAATGAAATGGGAGTCTCAGTTTCATCCACATGTTTTCTGAGGATGAAAGGGAAGCAAGACTAAGCACATTAAATAAATTACTTTGGCTTCTGTTAATCTGTACTCTGGAGGAATTGTTTCTTCTTCTTCACCCAGTTTTTTGTGTTGTTCCTTTTTGGTTTTCTCCTGTGAAGGCAATATAGGAATCACAATGTGAAAATCAACTACTCACAGAAATGCACATGAGTAAGCTTCCAGTTCTTCAGTCTTCTGATTCAAATTGGTCTTTCTCATTCAATCCAACCACCAGATACAAATCTCACAAAAGTTAAAAGAAAGCATTTTTCTCTTGAAAAAGCCTTCATTCCCCTGCCTGTTTTTCCTCTCTGTATCAGAAGTGGCTCTATCTCTTTCAGTGAAGCTAGCAGAGATAAGTGAATAGACAAGGGTGGACGAAAATAAAAAATACCTCTGGTCTTAATTCTAGACATTTCTGGATATCCACTCAACAGCTATCTGAGCTGCATGCAAAGGAAGGCTTAAGAGAGAAATGACTGGCCCACTTCAAAAGTTATTACCCCCATACAAGTCATGCTGGGAAAATCCCAACTAAGAAAAGAGGCTACTGCCAACTTTGGGAACTTTTGCCTTACAGAATTCCAGCCACCACAAGGGCTGGTTTCTGATTCTAGTTTCTGGTTTCTGACTCCAGCCAATTCCATCTGGTTTAGGGTGGCACATGGGGGCATTCAGATGGTGCCTATGAACAGCATTCCCTTGGACAGGATTTCAGTGACTTACTTATGGCTCCCTATTTAAATAGAAAAACCCTAAAAGTTTTGTGCATAATTGCTAATTTAAACCCCTTATCTTAAATTTGGATTCTTCAGAAAAAGGACTATACTGTGTGCTACCCCTGATGTACATCTTAATTCTGCTTCAGTTCAGCAGAAGGACACAACGAAACACACCTTCCAGAAACTGAGGGAACTACTGCACTGCAATAATCAGAATTATTAGGGAAGTGTACTCATTGTGTTGAAATCCTACTAGTACTTCCTAAACAGAACAGAACTGGTTTCAACAGTATATCTGTTTGTAAAAAAAGTGAAAACATAATGTCTACTTTGTAGGAAATGAGGAACGCTGAAGGTAATTACATCAACAGTCTATTCTTTGAGTTCTGATTTTTTTTCTCTACCTTAACTTTGTCCACACCAGGCTTTTTCTCATCTGGATCAGGCTCCCTCTTTCCTAGGTTACTGGACAAGGCTTCCAGTGCGTCATCTGACACAGGACCAACCTGCATGGGCGTTGATACAAGAAAAATCAATTTTTAGTTTGAAGAAACCCGGTTTTATTTTTTCCAGCAGTCCCTATTAGGTTCCCAAACAGCATCTCCTTTAGGGCAGTAAGAGCAGGAGGATGCCACAAGAACTATCAGTTTGGCTTTCTCTATGAGGAAGGTCACTGACCATTCAGTTTGTGCTTGAGTTGGCTATTTTTTGGGGTTTTTTTTGTGAACTACTCAGCCTTTGTGGATTATCACTATGGAGGAACGAACTGAAATACTGAAATAAGCATCCTGACAACATGCTCTACCATCTGATAATTGAAACACCGAGTTTTGCTGCAGCTGAAGGCGCTTCACTACTTACTGAAGGCACAGGAGCTGCAGACTGCACAGTGCAAGCTGTGGCACAAGGGATCACTTTATCCTCAGTGGCTTTTGCTGACACAGAACCCGACGTCTTCTGAAACAGAACCATTTACACTGTATTTTAGTGAATATGGTTGTAAAACACAAAATGTGCCCATTAAATGGCTTTTTCCCCCCCTAAATACAGTAGTAAATGAGAAAGAAAAGTCTAAATTTAAAGGGAGAAGATGCTCAATGAAGAGCTGAGTGCCAATACTGCATGTTCTACTAAAGGCAACAGAAAGAAATAGTTTTTATGAAAGAACAGGAGCACTACCCAGTCTTAGCAAAACTGTCACTGTCAGCTACTCCAGTGAACTAGAAAGACATACTTTGGATATATTGCAGGGCTTTGGTGCTTTGGGTTGTACTGCAGGTTGTGAAGGGCAGGCAAAGTCCTTTGAAAACTCATCAACGAGATCAGATTCACTCAAAGGCTGCAAAAAAAAAAAGAAAAAACAAAACAAACAAACAGAAAAAAAGTGGCACAGGTGACTCACTGCCTTTTTTAAATTTACTATTTCAAGAACTGTATTTCAGCTACTCAGAAAGCAGGAGAACATCTGTAGCTTACACTGAAACAACCTTTCACAATTATGTGCAACAAAATACACTTCAGAATAGAAAAAATTCTATTTTTTCTAACTTCAGACTAAATCTCTTTGTTACTATAAGTGAATATAATGTAGAGAACTATACATATAAAACATTATATAGAGAACAGATATTCAAGACAAGGCTACTGAAAAGGTAACTACAACCTCTTAATTAGGAAGAAAATACTAATATTTACTAGCAGAACTGGAGTTCCCTGCAAGTTCCTTTAGCCTGTCCACTGATTGCTGACACTCAGTGGTTTTCACTGTGCACGTTTTGGTGAATAAAAATGCAGTTTTAGTTTCCTGCTGTGTGTGATATATTACAATCTACTGACACTACGTGAACTAGGCCTCTGCAATTCATATATCCCTACATCTATATACCTGAATCTCCTGGGATCTTCCAAATTACTGTTCAAAGATAATGTTTAAATCTTTGCTAGCAGCGATGGCCATTCACCTGCTGCATGGAACTCAACAGCTTAGGGACAGACTCATAATGAATAAAAGGATATTTCTGAGAGAGAAATCCCTCCCTCATTAGTGTCTCAACATGTAAGGCCCTGCTTTCCATAATGCATGAAATCCTCCTTCAGCCACTAAATAAGAAAAGGCATTTAGGTAGTAACTTTTATTCACTAAGAGTAATACCACTGCAGGTGCTTAAGGTTACGCAGAGTGGAGGCCCCAAAAAAGACAAATACTAGCTGAAATCCTAAAGGAAGGACTTTGCCTTCACCAGAAACCATGGAAGAACAGCAAATGGCTGATGGTTTCCAGCTATTAACAGCATTTCCCATTTTGCTGATTTTGGTTTCACTGATCTCAGTATCAGTGGTGATCCCAGAGGGTTGTGTCCTGGCAGCAGGGCCTAGCTCCCCCAGAGTAGAGCTGCTCCCTTTTTCTCCTCATGACAGGCATGGCAGGAGTTCTCTGGAGCTCTCAAATATCCAGCACTAAAGACATTCTCACGAGAGACCGGACATAAATTTTTAAGAGACCAAAATGTCTTTTTTTCCCAGCACTTTGCATTCCTTCCCTCCACACTTTCATCCTGAATAACATGAATGACTTTAGATTTCTGCTCAGAAGGCACTCCAACTAGTCCTGACCTTTCTACTCATTTCAGGAGAGATTTCCTGTGCATTTCCAATTTTTGGCAGGACTCCTCAGCTCACATTAATTCCAAAGTGGATCCTTCAGTTTCTTCAGTGCACAGTTCCTTTGCTGTCTTCCTGTGCCTTTAAAATCATAATTTGCAACCGTCTCTTTCAGTATTTTAATCCTCTCTTGCACTTTCTAGGCCACGATGGATACTCTTTGCAAAGTCCAGGTTGTTCTTGGTGATTAGGAAAATGTCTACAGCAACATTTTTTCCTGCCTTCCAGTCAAATTTCTTTATATTTGATCACTAGCAAGAGAAACCGTCAAGAAAACAAAAAGATTTTCCGGCTTCTCCTCTCTCTATCCTTAACAGTTCCAACAGACCTTTATAGAATACTTACACTAATTCACCACACAGCCTTTCTTTGAGTCAGCAATTATTTTTGTAACTCTCTCCTGTCTTGAACTCTCTAAACCTTTTCCTTATATAAGCTCTTCATTCACAGACAAGTTTTCAATAAAACCAACTTCCACTTGACGCTTGCACAGCAAGTTTTGTGCAAGGAAGTAAAACACACAAGCAAACCAAGAGACTTACATCATGGCACAGAGAGAAGTGATGACAGAGAGGGAGAAAACAGGATATCTAGCCACACTCCTACAATATTGTCAGTTTTCTAACCTTTGGTATTTCTTCAGGCTTCAGCAATATTGGTTTTCCATCTTTATCCTAGAAGGATATGAAGTATTATTGACGTTTTTCTGTTGTTACAACAAGTGCCATACTCAGTAATCACCAGCAAAATAATGTAAATTACATACTCAAGAATGAATCAGTGACAGGAATTCCCTTAAATAATAGGGAATGTTTACATAGCCAGATGAGTAGTTCAAAGAAGCAAACTGGATGTCTGCACATTACAAGAGACTAAAAAGTGTTCTTCTGTTGTTTTGGTTAACTTTGAACCAATCTCCATCACTTGGGGTGACAATCCAAAAAAAAAAAAAACCCCCCCAAAAAAAAGGCATAATTTTCCCATCATTTTACATCAGTGTTTCAAGGTCACATTACAAAGTGATACCAAAGAGCAGTCCTGCAAAGGAATGGATTTTATTTTACAAGGCTGAGATTGTCAATCTTGGAGAAAGAATGGGTGACTTTGCCATTTGGGATGACTCACCCATCTCATGGATGAGATTAGATCTTTGCCCAGAGTGCATGGAAAAAACAGTGATGCCCACAAAGAAAGAGGAGGCAATAAGAGTTATAGAAATCACCAAGAAGAAAGCCATTGATTAAATACTAATTTACTTTGTTTTCCCTGTGATCTTTCCCTCTCTGTAATGAAAGAGTCAGGCACAGTACCGTGCCTACAAAACAATGGACATATGACAAACTTACCAAGTCTGGCGTTAACCTGTACTCTGGAGGTATTGTATCATCACATTCTCCAGCCTTTTGTTCCTTTGTCTCTTTGGCTTTTGCCTCAAAAAGAAACAACATTAAAAAAAAAAACACTTAAAGAAATTAAAATAAAAGCTCCAAGTACACAACTTCACTGTCAGGACTCTTCTGCATACTATGTAGAAAAGGATAGGCATCAGATGAAATTGTTCTATGTAGCAAGATACTAAAATCCCTCAACTTATTCCTGCCAAATGTCTGTGATAAAATCATAATTGTTTAAGATTCAATGCCGTATGTGAATACAGCTGAATTAAAAAACTCTAGACAGTATTCAGAACTGTCTTTGTGGCAGGCACTTTTAGAATTTTTGTGTGTACAAAATGCTCAGGTTTTCTTGCATTTCAGCACTCTGATTACACACACCATAATTCTGTGTCTTTTTCCATCACTGGCACCAAAACAAAGTTTTTAATTCTCTGGGCCTCCTTCATGAAGAAATGCAATCCACTAAGTTATCTAAAGGCCCAAACTGACTAAATCTGCAATACAAGAAGCTCTTTTTTGTCAAAATTTAGCTCAGCAACAGATTTTTTACCATTTCCTTGGCGTTTGTTTGCTCTGAGCAGTAAGTGAAGATAGGAAAAAACGTGCTCTAACTGTGGTTATAGACAGAGTTCACAAAACTAAACCAAAAAGTTAAAGCTTAACATGCAAACACAGGGTAACTATTTAAATTCTATTTGTTGGGGAAAAACAAAACTCTGAAAAGATGGTGAAAGGCAAGACTCAAATTAGAAAGACAATGGTGTTTGATGGAAAAAACAGCACACATGCTGGAAGTCAAAAATCAAACAGCAAATATGCACAAAACAAAAGCTTGCTATATATTCTATAGAGTGCTGGGGGGGGAAAAAAACCCCAAAATAGAGCTGTATCTACCTTTGAATGTATGTATGTACATATGTATGTTTGCTTGTATTAGCAAACAAATGATATGCTCATAATTTTCCAGATCACCTTACAATGTTCTACTCTACCTGTGTCCACTTGGGATTCTTAATGTTTTTCATTTTCTGAATCACTGAAGACTCACACATTCCTTAGGCCTTTGATATTAAAATCACTTTCTTGTTATTTTACACATTTGTCCAGTGTCTAACAAAGAGAACTCGGGATTCTACAGCCAGAGTTTGGAAGCCAGGATAAAAAAGGAGTGAGGTGTTACCTCTGGCACCTCTACAACAGGGGTAGGATCTTCTTCAGCTTCAGGTTCAGGTCCTCCAAGTGTATCAAGAAGAGCATCCATTGCATCATCTTTAATTTCCTGTATTTTAAGAAAACGTGCAAACCATTTTGTTATTTCTTTAAATTGACATGGGGTTTTACCTTATGTATTCTTGGACTGTATATGTAGAAAACAGCCAGCACCAGATTGGTCATTTTGGTTTGGGTTTACCCAATTTCCTTAACACCAAATTACCTGACAGAATTAGCCCAGCTTTAGTCAGACATGGGGCTTTTCTTAACCAGAGAAGGGTAAAAAAAGGAAGCAAAAAACCCCCCAAAACCCACAGTGTCAGAATGTCAGCTAACACAATTGCCATATGCTTTGACATGGCAAACTGAAAAAGTGTCAGGTCACATGTACTCTATTCAGAGGGAAAAAACAGAAGGTTCATAAAACATGAGAAAATTACATCATATCCAAGTTTTAAATTCAGACCACAGAGCTAAGAAAAATTTCCTACTAATATTTCTACTCCACTTCCTCTAGTGAGAAGAATCACATTTATATGCAGAATATCAAATTTATTCTGCAGAATCCAGAAGGAAAATCATTTGATATGCTAAAGTCAGATCTTTAAGGCACAATGGAATCTGGGCAATGGCATTTCTTGTTTTTCCTGTATTTTCTATAATAAACAGGATTGATAATTGAAAATGAGAATGATGAGCATCTATATGAGAATAAAACCAAATAATAGCAGCATATGCCTGTATATTTTAATTATAAGGTAATCAGTGAAAGAAGGACTATGTGTACCTCTTTTGATTTTGTTTTCTTCTCCTTAGGAGGAACTGAGGTCTTAACTGAACTTGCTGCTTGTGCTTGCACAATTTCTCCTTCTTTATTTGGTTTCTACAAGTGAGATGAAATTACAGGCATATTTGCAAAAATAGAAAAGAAGCAGGAAAATTTATCTACTTTAAAATGAAATATTATGGTAAGAGTGTCAATTTTTCCTCACAATAAATGCATGCAATGGCAAGGAAAGTGTCAATACCTCTATCAGACTTGTCTTCTTCTCCTGAGCAGAAGCAGCACTGCAGGTGAAGTCATATGACAGGGCCTCTGCAAGCTCATCATCCGTTACTGGCCTCTGAGCAAGGAATTGCAAACTAAGTTATGATCATGAGAAAATTCAAATATCATCACGGGTCAAGCTCAGTTTACAGCCTGAGTGTGTCCCATGATTACTCACACACTGACCTCACTGGCACAAGTTCCTGACACAACAAAAAATAAAGATGCTTGCCTCCATTGGTTGATTCATGTCTCAGATAAGCTTTTATTTTTGTATGTCAGACTTCCCAACCAGTAAAATTATGCTGGCTGACAAAAATCTTAGTCTTTGCTGAAGGCATTACAGAGAGACTCCTGCTTGCACAGTATTTCTCCCCTTTGTTATTCATCCTGATCGTACAGTATTTCTCCCCTTTGTTATTCATATGCCCAATATTTCTCCAAGCATTTATTTGACTTCTTTCAGCTTCAGCATTGTGAAAATTCCTACATCTTTATTAAAAACATCTCCACCAAGCTCTATTTAATTTTATCAGTAGCTAGGTTATCTGGCACCCCACATCCCCCTCCCATTGCCTGGGACTTTTGGAGAACAGGCAACATTTATATTTTCCTAGGAATCCAATGATAACTGGGTTATTTTCACCTGGGTTACTTTCACTTTCCAGTACATTAAAAAAAGGTCTTACTTCATCTTGCTCATTTGCTTTTGGTCGGACCACATCTTTGCCATATCCTTTGCTCTAAAATGAGAATTAATTGTGTAGTAAATGGGAAGCAGAAATATCCAATGTTACAAAAAACAGTCACGAAAAATATGTTTTCTAACTCACTCACCTTCAACAGTTTCACATACTCTGGAGGGAGACTACCTTCCCGTTTGCCCATTTCTTCCAAGTATCTTGAATATATATCTTCCTGTGAAAATAATGCACACATTAATGTTTGTGTACAGTTCTTTACTGAAATAAATTTCTGACAGAGCTACCTACAGTGATACCGCCAGGAAGAAATGCAAGTATTGACTAGGACACTCTCTAGTGTCTTTCAATACCTATTGTCATGCACATGCCTCCCACCTGTTTCAACAGTGCTCATCATCCAGCAGAACATTCCCAGATTCCTAATTTAAACCACTTCACTCTCTCAGACCATAGGATGTATTGCTGAACCTAGACTGCTTTTAAAATAGTTATCAATTTCAAAATTTTTGTCATGTTTTACTGAGTCACTAAGCTTATAATCTAATCCTCCTTACATGACTCTCCCATTCAGACTCAGAAAGCTGTGCATTCTTCAAATTCTCAAAATTATGTCATTTCTATGTAACAAAATCAACACTGCAATGTAACTGTGCACCCTCTGTTTTAACTCTTCATAGATCACAGCGACAAGTTCTGGATCAACACAGTAATGAGCAACTACAGATATAATTTAGGCATGAATCTTCTAAGAAATAGGAATGTGAGGTGTAAAATACCGTAATTTCTGGGCCAGTGTAAACAGGAGTAGTAGGTACATCTTCCTCAGGTCCACCAAGAGTATCTATTAGGTTATCAAGTGCTGATTCATCCATACCAGGCTAAAAAAATAAGCAAATCATTACAGAAATTATCAAGGTGTAAACAGGGGAAAAAAAAAATATCCAGTAATTCTGTAGAATACTCCTAGAAACCAACCTAAAAGCTTTCTTTCAGGAGGACATGTACTTACCAAATTTTTCACTGAGAATGGTTCTAACCTCAATTCTCCAGAGTCATTAACAAGATATTCTGTATTTGTGCATCAGTGGATACACATTTATATTCAAATATAACTGAAAACAGGGAATAACTGATTTTAAGCTTGTATAAGTTCAAGCTAGCTTCTAAAGAAATCCTATTTGACAAAACATGAATAACATACCACTTGTTTTTTACCTTTTCCTTTAGATGGCCCTCCACCATCATACACACATTGAGGATGTACCAGTACTTCAGCAGTTACCCATTCTTTTTTTTTCCTGAAACTGAAGTATTTCAGAGAGAGAAGCACCCTCTGAGACATTATTGCAAAGGAAGTTTTTGTCTGGGGCTATGTTTACTAACCTCAGTACTTGATTTGTCAGCAGCAGCAACCACACTTGCACCAGCTGTGTCTGCTCCAGCAGCTGCACCAGCCACTGTGGGCATCTCCTTGGACTTTTGCTGGAGAAGAAAAACAGAAAAATTAAGAGATAGTTTATTGCAATGTTAAAAGAGAGACAAAATAAAACATCCAATGCTGAGACTGTGCACAGTTTTTAGGACTCAGCAACTAGCTGGTGCAAATGCACAGCACCCAGATGCTTGGGCAGAGTGAGCTACCACCATAGCAGCTCTGTTTCCAGTGGGATTCTTCGGTGGTAAAGAAAGCTTTCTATTTTAAACACTCTACCTCCCTCTTTTACTCTGCCAGTGAAAGAAATCTGCAGGGCAAGAAAGACTTTGAGACCCCTTCTGAGGTTTTTTTTGAAAGCTGTCATTTACTCCTGGTACCTCTCAATGCACCATTAAACGCCAGCTGCAAAAGGAGCTTAAGTAGGCACTTAAGCAGGCAGGTTGAAAATTACTGCAGGCAGGGAGGTGGAAGAGTACCACCACCACACAAAATGCAGACTTCTGCATTATTGACACTCCCATTTACTGGGATAAGTGTGTTGTAGCAGGAGCCTTCCACATTACCCCAGCTTTGCCACCAGACACTTGCACACCAGCAAACCAAAACTTCCACATGCTGATGCCACTACATGTTTTCCTTCACATTTTTTCTCCATTTGCCCTGTGGAAATGACCCCATCCCAGCTTTTTTCCCCAACCTTCCTCACTTTAGTTTTTTTCAGAGCCTTGCATTCAGGGCTGACCTGCTACATTTGAAGCCAATGCTGCAGTTAGAGGGCAAGTGAAAGAGCCTGACAAAGAACCAGTGACAACTGTGTAGGAACAAGGAACTTAAAAAAAACTGAGAGAAAGACAGAAGAGCCCCAAACACACAGGAACAGGCCTAAAACTGATGTTCTTAATGTTGTTTACTTAGCCAACAAGTTATCTACACTGTGATTTTTGGGGGCCCAGAAGTTTCACTTACAATATTCAGCTAAAGAATCCATCCTGATGTGGATTCCTAACATCCCTTCAATAAAATAATGAAAATTGGCTTAAATAATAAAAACTGGTTGTTGCTTCTACAGTACCTTTGCCATCTCTGTGGTGGTTGCTGGTGGAGGCTGGTCAGCCGAAGTTGTAGTTACTTTTCCTGTGTTATTTGGTTTAGAAGCTGTTGTCACAGTAGGTGTGGTTTGGTTTTTTCCCTATGAAGAGATAAACTATTATCAGTAGTTATGGAGGGCTGGCTTTTTTTCAAACTATTTTTTAAAGCAAAAGATAGAAGTACAATACCAGAAGAAACCCTCATTTAAAAATTCAAAGAGAGATAGAGAGAGAGAGAGGGGGGTAGAAATTATACAACTTACATCACTGGATTCCTTTTGCTTCTCTTCAGACAGCTGTTTATTCTGAGAGTCTGTTGGCTGTCATAAAATAGAAAATTTAGATATTTTACCATTTCCACAACTGAATGCTATGGAATATGATCCATGCTTGTCCAAACAAGCACAATACAGCTCTAAAGGTGGTTAACAGGACACTTCTTGGGCTCTCCTGAAGTTTATGCCCAGGTATGTCACTGATCACACACCAGTTTCATAAGACACAGAAATAGCCAACAGTTCAGCCTCTTTTGTCAAAGTTAGTAGAAGACCAAAGTGCAGCAACTCTGCAAAGGTGAAAGGTAGGTATTCACCCTGTCTGACTGGGTGTTTTTTTCAGATCCTGCTTTGGTTGTCGGTGTGGACTGAAATATAAACAACATTTATGAAGAGATTAATATGCATGGTTATTTGCAGAGGATCAGATTATGTAAAGCAGAATATCAGGCAAGTTCACACTTGTCAGCACACATGCTATCTAAGTACTACACACTAATCTTGCAGTTCACAACCCTCCTAACACAGGCTGCTAGTGATTAAAGAGCACTCAAATGTGTGCAAACATCCACACACAGACACACTCATTCCTCACATGGGGGATTGAGAGGGAAAGATGTTAAAAATATAGTAACCAGTTTGATACCAAACCCAAATTACCACTAGCAATTTCTAAAATAGCCTCAAATATCATTTGATGAATTATTTTTCACCAATTTATCAATAAAATAATTGTAATGTATAATTATAAAAATACATATAGTCCTGATGGAAAAGACATTAATTACTTCGATTCAACAACACATACACAGGGTAGGATATGATTATTTAATATCCTTATACTACACAAACCAGAAATTTTGTATTTTTTCTCTCCTCTGTAACCTCGTAATGCTCTTCTTTTACAACAGAACTGGACAACCTGGCTAAGATACTATTACATAATGGCACTTCCAGGGTGTACACCTGAAAATCTTCTGTAACCATGCCACAAAATCAATTCCTGTGATTCATCAGTCAAGGTACAGTAAACAATAAATCACAAAAGTAAGAACCAAAACTGAAAAGTTAAAGAATTGTTATGTCTGTTAAGAAGGGAGAAACCCAGCCTCCTCACCGTATTTTTATTCCTATTTTTTCTTACTACTTCAGCTGCACTATGAGCAAGACAAAAAGAGCCTTTCATCTGCCAAACATTCATTATCATTTAGAATCACCCAGCTTCCGTCTTCTGGCTGACCACACAGAGAAATTTGCTAAGTTTTTTTACATTTTGTTACGCAAGTACTCACACCCTCACACTGAACCGCAGACACGTGGCTGGGAAACACATTAAATGCAGATGCCTGGGCATAATCCTGGCAAAAGTCTTGGACCTTTGACGAACACACCTCCACACACAAAGTGAGGAAATACTGATGGAGAGGGAGAAGCAAAAATTCTCAAAGTGAAAAATATATATTAAAAATAAATATGAAAAAAGAAATCATCACTTAAGGTCACAGATTCCCACTGTCTCCCCAAATTCACTGCTTTTTTTATTTTGTCTTGATGCCTAAAAGCTGATTAAAGCACAGCAACTCTCAGGTTCAGTCATGCTTTATATGCTCCCACTTGTGTGTCCTCATCACATGACTACTGTTAATTCAAAGACACACATCCATTTTCATACCTGTACACTAAATAATCCTGTAATGAAAGGATAATCCAAAATTTTCCTAGTTTTTACGATAAATTAAGGTTGGGTGTGTTTCTGTAACATCTATAGCAAAGAGTCAATCAGACATGAGGTGTCCTTCAGCAGTAAGGTGCAAAAAATGTAACACAAGTGCAAAGACGATGTACAAAAAATACAGAGTTTGACTTTTCTTGCTCTTGGACCACTGCCTGCTCACAATTCTAAGTACCCTGCTCAGAGCACAAATTAAGGTTTTTCTTATCTGCCTTTCAAAAGAAGACTGAACACACCTTAGTTTTGCAGAACCATAAAATATATGTACTTGCACTTCAGCCCACACCCAACAACACCTGTACAGAACATTGAATACAAATTCTCAACCTGCCAAACCAGTTACAAACAACTGCAAGTCTTCTTTTTTATACTGTAAATATTATTTTAATGAATACTTTATGCACCTTCTGTGTGAGGTATGCATCATTCATAATCCTTTTGTAATGCTTAAAATATGCAGGATTGCCCATACTATAAATTTATGTTTGGTGATGCTGAAGAATAAATGGACCCATATGGGCAAGGATTTGATTCCAGACTTGCACACAAAAGCATGCTGAAGCCACAATAAAACACGTGATTATAAACACCTGCTCACACACAGAGACACATTTATGTAGACACACTTTTAGCAATTATAAAGTTCAAATCTCATTTAAAAAAAAAATCAAACAGAAAAACAGGCAATCAAACCAACAATTTTAGTACAAGACTATGCATTCAGAGGAATTGTTCAACCATCCTTCAAACAGAGTCAGCTGTGAGCAGCCACAGACTGAAACCATGGCATCAGCTGATGGCGTGCACAGAATTCCGATGGCAAAAAAAAGATGTTCCACTTCTCCTTCAACTGCTTGCTTCCACCTGTGCTGTGCCAGGATCTGATAGGATGCGTTTTAAACTGAGTGAAAAATGGTCTGGAAATGAAAAATAACATTTTTTCACAGGTTCCCTGGTACACAGTGGCAGTTGCACAAACATGTGCAAAAGGAAGACAGATGAAGTTGATGTGTTTGTGACAGTGGCAGCACCCTGTTTGTTCCAATCCTGCAAAATCCACAGGCTGCTGGCTCTACACCCTGGTCTTCCAAACTCTCCACCCAACCCCAGCTTTGCCTACAGAACAAGAAATTCCACATTCTTTCCTCTGCCACAGTGAACTCAGGGCTTTCTCAGAGAGGCACAATACTGAGCGTCCATTAGAGCCAAAGGAGACACACAGAAAACTGAAGGTTTAAGGAGGGGTCCAAAGCATGTTTAAGAGCAGTGACACACTAGAGAGATTTCAGGCAGGACAAATGAGATGTGGTTATAGCAGGCAATTGGGAAAGATCTGTTAATTTGCAAGAAATTTAGTAACAGAAATTAAAGTGACTCAGCAACCTTACTTCTTTTCAAAGAAGTCTACTGCCAAAAATGCAAATGACTGGTTTAATCCAGCAGAAGAAAGATAATGCAACAGACATAAAAGAAAACATTAATTATGTTACACGTGCAAATGCAGGCCACTGTCTCAAAGGGATTTGTGTTTACCAGTCTTACACTGCTGAAGCATGCCTCTGCTACTCTGTTTTTGGCTCATTTACACATTCTTCTGAGAGCTGTCTTAAATTTCAAGTAAGGAAAGACCATAGGTGTCTGGGTTAGGCCGTATGGAGAACCACAGCATTAATGAACATGATACAAATGAGTTTGCCCACAAAACAACAGGGAGGAGAAACCAGAGGCTGGCAGATGTCTTCATTTGTGAGTAATGATGATGGTGCACAAATGGAAAATTTGTTTAATTCAGCTCTTAGACGTATGTGTGCATGGAGGAAAAGGGTTTTAAAAGGTTGAGTGGAATGTAATGGCTAAGTTCAAATGCAGACATGGAGATGCAGGCCAGAACAAACAGAGACAAGAGGATAAGGTTGTTGCAAACAAACTCCCCATTTGATAAATGGAAAAAAAATCACCGTGAAGGTAGCCAGACCTCAGCTCTGACTGTGCCAGGTGCTTTAGGTGCTCAAAAGCTGCCTAGCAGGGCCTCCAGCAGTGCCATTAACCTGCACAGCTGGCTCTGCCTGCACCAGAGCACCTACAGGGACCTCTCCCACACTCACCCCTCCATGCACCCCTTCATTGGCATTTACACAAGGTGCAGGCAGCCTCAGCCTTTACCACCACACAAGTCCCTGCTGGCCTGCTCTGGCATCCAGCTTTTGTTGGTTTTGCTGTTATGGAAGTAGAAGATGGAAGAGGTGGGGGGAGAACCATTAATCATTTGTTTAAACAACACACATAACTCCTGTTAGGCAACCTGAGGATGATGACTCTCTCCTAATAAGCAAGAGACAAGATTGATGACACAGCCCTGACACTGAGGAAGCCCCAGTCATAAAACAAGACAGAACAAGTGTGAAGGGGAAAGGCAGGGGAGCTGTCACACACAGAAACACAGGAAATTAACGAGAAGATGCAATTGTACATACAGAGAGAGCTGAAGACCATCCTGGGTTTGAGTGTGTGAAGAACCATCACCAGGTAAATAACCCCGCAGTTACACTGGGGGGAGCTATACACATGTCAAAAAAATTGCCAGAACTAAAATTAAACAATTGATTTTCTTTTCATTGCTGTAGTAAGAACCTCCAGTTGCTTTGAATAGCACTTTTTTAGATTTTTTTTTTTCCCAGAGGAAACTAAGCTACAGATAAGAAGTAAGGGTAAAGTTACTCAGTATCAAAGTGTTAAAAAGGAAATTCCATAGCATCACACATGTGCCACAAAAGCATGGTTTTCTTCTGGAATTCTTACCCTAGTTGCAGATGGCTTCATAATTTGTGGTTTTGCTGCATCAGCAGAAGGAGACTGTTTCTACAAGAAAAAAAAAACAAAAAACACTTTACTTCTGTAATGGATACTTGAATCAAGCAAGCATGAAGAATCTGAATTCACTTGTTATCCAGATGAAAAAGTTAAGAATAAATTACTTCTGAAAATTAGAATTATTATTTCAGATCTTTTGCCTGGCCGGTATTTCTACAATACATACATGTAGAATTCTGACAGTCCGATGATGCCCACAGACCTTCTCTAAACATTTTTTCTCCTCTGACACATACTGACAGAAAATTTTCCATCAAGTACCAAGTTATACTCAAATTGCGCTCTCACACTGAGGCACATATACTTACTTTGCAGGATCCATCCACACTTCCTTTTTGATTTTTTTAACAAAAATTTGCCCTTTGGATTTACTGGCTTGTTAGAGAAAATATTTAATACTAAAGTATCAAACTCAGATTTGCTGATATAAAAAGGAGTAGTTAATATGTAAGCAACACATGTCCCCCCCAGTTTTCCTATATATCATATGACCTTCTTGGAACTCCACAAAGGACATTTATTGTATTTTCTCCTGGCTTCAGGGATGTCAATCCAAAAACACTATGCTGTGTTTCTGTTGTGGCTGCATCAAATTTCAAAGCCCAGAACATTCCAGTTGTCTCATCAATTATTTAAAGGAAGCAATAATCCTCTATTCCTGCTTCACGCTCCTCTGCTTAAAGGTGTATTTTGTATTTTTGCATACACTCAAAGCCATATTCTATGATTCTGTGATTTGCCGCATCTGTCACATTAACACATTCATATGTCATTTAAATTTACAGCACAATTTATCATTTTTTTTTCCCTTCCATTTTTACATTGTCTCTGTTCACCATTCTACTTGAAGTATGAAAACACACACACACAGTTTGAATGAACAGAAGCCATTTTACTACTCTACACCCCAGGGTGGCTTCTTACCTCCACATGGAAAAATTTTTAATTTCCCTAACTTTTTGCAGCACAAGCATTTCTCAGCAAAAAGAGAAAAGCTTTACATTTAAAATGTACACTATTTAAAATTTAAAATGCACACTATGATGATGACAGTATGGTCTCGCCACTAGCTTAGTTGGCGTCTCACACACCTCAGTGAGAGGTTTGATTGTTCTAAATACATATTGTAGAAAATCTGCAGTTGTCACACTGCAGAAAAGTAAACAAATAATAAATATCTGCTTTCATATTGACTGCTTAATAGATAGGAGCTTTTGCATGGTGGAGACACACATAGGAATGTACAGAGCCTCCTACATTAGGACAGAGAACAAAAGTTTCTAATAACTTTTTAACACATTTCCACTACCACCATCAAGTAACCTGCTGGCAACACATTTTTTTATTTGCTCTTTAACAGTTTTTTGTCTCCTTTTCTTTTTTCTGCAAGAAATTAATCTGAATTCCTTCTGCATGACTAACAAGTAGGTATCTGTTCTACACCTTCATATTAGTCACCGTAGTCCCTGTCTGTTTAATAAAAAACACTTTTATCTGAGCCCTTCTCCCTTCCAGCCCTCAGAAAACTCCTACCAAGCCACTGTCTCAAAATGCACTGAAAAATTCTTTTTCCCATGTCCCACCAGAGCAGCATCATCACAACTGGCAGGAATGAGTGAAAACCCCCCAAAACCCCAGCTGCTTCTTCCTGCCCTATCCAGCTGGAAGGCAGTGACCAGCAGAAGCAAAAAGGTGAAGAATGGGGGTACTCATGAAGGAAGAAGGAGCAGTTTGAAAACAGAAGACAGCTCAATGCCCAGCTGCTGACCAGTGGCTGTGGAGGACACCAAGCCATCCTCCCTGGGGACATTGAGAGTTAACTCAAGAGAACAAAGCCCTGAGGAGCCAGAGGAGAAAAGAAAGACAGGTGGGAAGAGCAGAGGGACCACCACAGTGCCTTGCTTCACTTCCCCCACTTCCTGCTCAAGTTCCACAATAAAAGGCCACAATTTTCCACTCTCTCTCCAGAAAGAACCACTCCAGGGAAGAAGCTAGGTCCTTGTTCTCCCAGCCCTTCAGCCAGCAGGATTTGCAGCCAGACTGACAATGCCAAGAGGCTGCTGAGCTCCAATCCCTCTTGCTGGTGTGGTCACCACTGTACCACCTTGTCACCACCAGCCTGGCTCCAGAATCAACCTCTTACCGCACGTTGCTCGGGTGCTCCCGTCCCCAGGACCCTGCTTTGCCACCAACTGTGCCCAGATGTCTCTGACACAGCTCAAGGGACTGCACAAGGCGTGAAGTAACACAGGGACATGTGTCAGGCATGGAGGTAAATACTAAAGTGCTGCCTGGCAACTTGGCAACAAAATCCTCCTGACGCAGAGCTGCCATGTGGCTGTGGCACACCCAGCTCGCATGACAGCATGGTCAGCCTGAACACTCCCTTGCAGGAAGGCTGGGTTGTCAAACAGCAAGGGTTTAACCAGACCAGGAGGCTGGGGCAGATAAAGTCAGGAGATGCTGTAAATGGGTGTCCTCTGGGCTGTCAGGGATCCTTGGAGGGTAGAGCAGTAGGGAAGAACCCAGTATGATCAGTGCTGGTTCCCCTTTTCCAACAGCTGCACCCACACAGGTCGTGCCTGAAACCAGATGTGGGTTCTGGTGGGTGCTGCGCCAGCCCTGGTGCCCTATGAGTGAGGTGCAGTAGGGATGCCAGCCTTGGGGATGGCTAGCACACAGCTCTTGTGTGAACTGGGAGGCAAACCCACAGCACGGCAGCCAGGACCACTGATAGCCCACCAGGAGCTGCTCCCTGCCTAAGACTCCTGAAATCACCACAGCAGGGACTCGACATACAGGGAAGATGTTACAGGACAGCACTAGTTAAGCAAAGACTTAATTACCCCACCCAGTCAGCAGAGCTGCTGGGTGAGCTGCAGTGTGGGGATCAGTCTTAGCACAGGAGCTGACCAAAGGACCTCACGTGCTCCTGACTTAGAGGATGGCATTCTAGGGAGGGGTGATGAAGAGATCTGGGATATAATTTGATAGAGCTAAGAAAAATAATACACTTGGAAACACATTTGTCAAGTTAGCAGGGCAGTATTCATGCTACAGCTGAAAGAGAACTTTTACAGAAGCGAAGCAGTAAGTTAGCAAAATAAAACAAAACAATCAAAAATTGACTATCTTGTCTTACTATGAGTGTCACGGAAATCTTCATGAAGAATAAGAAGGAGGAGAAGAAGAAAATAATGATAATACAGGAGAAGAAGAAAATAATGGTGACAACATCAAAAAAAATTGAACAGCTCAGAGGACTGGACAAAGATGCCCTCTGGAAAAATAAAATAACAGGCAAAAAATCCATGAGTGCTCTCCGTTTCACAGAACTAAATATCATTGAAACTACCCCAAGTGTAACGAGAGCTAACATTGACTAAAATAAAAAATTCTGGAAATTCATGAGGAAGATTCATCAGGCTGAGGAAGGTCATTGTCCAACCTCAGAAAGGGGCACAATTCACCAGCTGGAGACCTTCAAAACCAGAAGAGATGCTGTAAACATTTACCATGCAACCCATACAGAAATGCTGAGATGACAACAAGAGGATAATTAAGAATCAACAAGAATAAAGCAACAAACTCCTGAGGAGGACACACTGTCACTGCAACTTTTCACTTTACCTTTAGGTGACATTTTCTTGAATAAAATGGGGAAATTGGTCTGTAACACTGGGTTACAATCTTGCTTTCAGACAGCTAAATAAAACAGAGCTCCTGATCTCTGACACTGGTAGGTTGAAGGCAGCAACACAAAAACCTAAAACACCACCAAATCCTTCTAGACAGGCAGCAATACTGACAAAAGCATGCAAAGGGCATAGCGTCACAGACTGAGATTCTCCTACAAAAACAAACAAGGGAAAAGGAATCTGGGGAAAAGTAATCTGTTGCTGTGACAACATAAATATAAATGTAAAATATAACTTCCAACCTCTTTGGCTTGAGCTCCTCTAGGTCAAGTGCTAGCACAATTTTCACCATCATACTGCAGCAGAAATAAACACTGAATGACATGAGGACAGGTTTAAGGAAAAAAGGAAAAGGAAAAGGAATGTACGAGGTACTTAGTGGTAGGAAAAGACCAGTCAGCACCTGATGCTTTGTACTCTGGTCAGGGCCCCAAGGAAATGGGAAGCAAAAAAGAAAGTGACTTAGTCTTTATTAAAGAATCTTTCAGGTCTGTGCTCAAAGATCTTCCTTCTGTACAGAAGAGTCACTCTGAGGCAAAGACTACCTGGACAAATCAGGCACCTCCAGCTCTAGCAGCCTTTGAGAGAGCTTACATAAACATTTTTAGAGCGATCTAGCTGAACTCAGACTAGAACAGAGGACTGAAGAGCTACTCAAGTTCTCCTTTGGTATGACTGAGCTAGGACTGCTTCTCAGGTTTAGAGCTCACAACACCTATGATTTCATAATTACTAATTCACAGGGTGTGTAATGCAAGGGAAAACCTAATCTACCTGACTAGAGCGGCTGCTTCTTTCCATGAATGGCCCTGATGTGGGCAAAGTCAGCCATCAGAAATTGCAGCATAAATCATTTGGAAATGGTTGTCATTGCTTCTACAAAGAAACCCATCCCAACAGGACAGCACAACTACACCATTGTCTGAATAATACACAGGTACTAACTGGAAACTTGCACCTGCTCCTCCATTTCATTGAGTTCTTAATATTAAGCCTCCACAAAATTAACCGAGAGCTTGAAATCTTGAGAAGAATATTGTTTTCCTGGTTGTTGTAGGTGTTTTTATCTTTCTCTTAAAAAGCTGTTTTTCTTAGAAATATAATAGCAGAACTGCATATAAGAGCAGAAGTTGCAAAACTGTAGGATATTTCCAAATTTACATGGGATGGAAAATAACACAGGAGCACTCAAAGTTGTAATTTTTAAATTCAGCTATTATAGATACTGTAATAATAAAAGCTATATAAAGAGTTAATGCTTAATCTTTTTTCCCATTTTAAGTCACTGCATGTCTGAGATGTAGCATAGCTTTAAATACACACGTTTATAGATTTTTGTATTTATCTGTACGTGTGCACACACACCCCCTTGGTGCTATCCCTGTCCCACCTTCTGCCTCCTATGCTTGTGTCCAGGTATGAGAGGGGCTGCACAGCCCTTGCCACACACCATCAAAGCAAGTGAGAGGTTTAATCTCTTAACAGCTCAAGTGGTATTTCACACTTCAGCGAAACAACCCATTATTTTACACAATGGTTCTCCGAAGAGCTTTTGCTGCCTACATCTTACAAGTGCCATTAATTAAAGCTGTAAGTCCCCTTTCATTTCTAAAGCCCATTGTCATCACTGAAACCCACCAACACTGCATGTTACAAAAAAAGCCCCCTGCCCCTGCCAGCCACTGAGGGCAAGTGGGGAAAATAAAAAATCCTTGTAGGACAGTTCTAGTTACTTTATGTAGCTGTATTCTAACTCAATCTAAAACTTGTTTCCAAAGTTGTTATTTTAGCTGGTTTTTAAATTCATGCTACTGTAGTTCAATTCATCAACATACCTCATTTTAAATATCTATCTTTGGGAAAAAAAAAAAAAGTAGAAACCCTGTCTCTAGAGATGTGCTTTTAGCTCTCATAAACTCAGCCGCTGTGAATATAACTGAAAAATATCAACAATCTATTACTATCATTATAGTTCAAATTTCTGCAGCTGTTGTGGAAAAGAATAACCATAAAATTTCATTATTCTGCCATTTTCTCATCACATAGAACAAGCATTTGCAACAATCTATATCCAGAAGCAAGATCAACCACCATTTAGAGATGGTAAAAGACACAGAGGAAGTACAGCCATTTCCTCATGAAACAAAAACATGACAACTTTTTTTAAGGAACTGGTTTGAATCAGGACACTGAGGTGCTCATTATCTTGTAAAGACTCTTTTACAGCCTCAGGTGCTGCTAAATTTATTGATGGTCATGGAACATTGAGCCAAACAACTTCCATTACACAGATTCACTGGTTCCTTCTACTTTGAATACTTGAATAAAATTTCTGCCATTCTGGCACACAGACAAAATTCTTCAATACATCACTACAGAATATCATCATCAGCTAAAGCTGGTTAACCGTACTACTCACATTTAATGCAACAGGTTTTTAAGCAGTGTTTTTAGAGACAACCTACTTGCATTTGAATTTGTTCACACTGAAAAAAATGTTATCAAGGAAATTAGTAAGATCAATATTTTAATTACCAGAGGCTTCACACCTCCTAGAAACTGCCAAATCACTTTTAGGTGAGATGTCTGTTTTAAGATGTCAGGATTGCAGCAACCTAATTCAGGCTCAAGGCTTAATACTGGCATGTTTTTCTTTATTTTAGCAACTGTAAAGACTCTGAAACAGCTTTATGCTGAAACAAAATACAACTGAGGCCAGCGAATGACATCTCACTTTAAGTAATTTTTGTACTATTTGACTCTTCCTTTAACTTCCAACACCTCAGTTTATGCTCACTTATATGCAGGAAGTTAGGACTGTCAAAAACTTTGTAAGTATCCCACAGCAGATGGCAAGAAGCACCATGCCTGTTTGTTTCTTTTGGAAGCAGAGGCTAAGAGTTTGCTAGTTGATCACAGGTCATGCACAGTAACTATACAGCAAGACCTTTACATACTCACAGTTCAATGTGGCCATGGGGAATCATTCAGACTCCTTAGTATGCAGTTTGGCTTACTGCTTTAAAGGCTTTACTACATACAAAGGCAATTTCTATTTAATGTCCTTCCATGATATTGGAAGTGATCAGGAAACATAGTCAGTATATTCCAAGCAGGGTAACAGACTTCATCTACTGTCTTTACATTCTGTGTGAAGACTACTTCAGGTTGCACAATCCTTGTTTCTTTTAAATTAATCAACAATCAGCTTTAAACTCCCCGTTCTTATTTCTCCTTAAAGCACACTCTTCAATTACCTCCTCCTGGAAACTTCCTGTTTCTGTGACAATAAATTCTACAAGCTAGCACACACTGAAATTTCACTTTCATTCAGTCATATTCAGATACTAGAAGGAGTGGCCCAGTCCTGTCAAGCCTCTTCTCAAGTTTCCAATCTGCACAAGAGAGGATTACAGCAACGTATGAGCCAGTCACTGCAGATGAGCTCCCCTGTTTTTGTGGTCAAAAATCCTGAACTCAAAAATCCCCTTTTCAGTTTTGCCTCATATGAACATTTAGCATTTGGCTGCAACTTCTCCAGCCAACTGTTTCCATTTTCTGCATGCTGTTTCAACACCAGAACATTCCACAGTTATCCGCAGCAGCAAACTGCAGGCTGACAAACAAACAGGAAAACAGGAGATTAGGTGCCAGCCACATGCCACGCTTCGCTGCTGAGCTCAGCTAGGATTTGTGTCATTTGGTCCGCAGTGTCACACAACACTCTACTCTGCAGAGGTGGGATGCAAAGACGAACTACAAACAGAATCAGGAAGTCACAAACAGAGTCAGGGAGTCACAAACAGAGCCAGTGTTCTCTGAAGGAACGTTGAAAAAGATACTGAAGTTATGTAAAGTCACAACTTCATCTTGAGGCCAAAGGTCTCTGAAGTTATGAACTCGACTACTTCTACGGCAACAATCAACCCAGGCAATATCCAATAGGAGAGCAGCACTCAGAATAGGAAATTTGTTTTTCAGTCCCAGAGTGCAGAGAAAATGGGAAGAAAAAAATTTTTCATGAATAGCTGGATGGACTGACACACATAGCTACCAAAATGAATGGAGAACAAAGGAGAATAAATAAACACGACGAAGTCTAGGAATTTTAATAGAACTTGGCTGCTAAAATATCCTAAGGGCAATGCTGCATAACCAGGGGTGGTGTGTCACTGGTTTTTGTTCTTCAATCATTTTATAAAATTTCAACACTGTTTTATTATTCCCACTTAAAAAGAGGCATATTGGGGCACTTCTTCCTTCAGCATCGGCTTGAATTCAAAATCACTTTAGAAGGGCCTTCAGCATGCTCTGGAGGAATAACTGTACTATGTTTCAGTTAAAAAATATGAAACCTCCACTTTGGTGACATTTTATCCAGCCTCAGAGCAGTTTTCTCTCCTAGGATCAAAAATGTTCATTTTCAAGTTGATTTCACCACTTGTGCTGAGCATGACATAAAGGCAGACACAGACCTGACTTCTTCCACAAAATCAGCAGAGTTTCTGAGCCTTAAGGAGCTCCCAAAAGGTGCTGAAGGCCACCACCCGCCCTCTCTCCCTGCCGGGTTCTCCCTTTGGCAGAAGAGAGTCTGCACAAAGCCCCAAAGTGTTAATAAGCACAAGCACCTTCCTCTCAGGGAAACAAAGAGCAGAAATGGTGACAGTGGAGAGGCTGGAGACCAACTCAGTAGAACAGTCCCTTTGCTTTCTGGAGACAGAGGTTTCTCCTCTGCCCTCACTCCCAGTCCTCCAAGAGCCACCAGGGCAGCACAGCCTTGTCCAGAATTCAAACTGGGAGTGTCTCCCTCATGTGCAAAATTCTACAACCAGAGCCAGGAGGAAAAACTGGTCATGGAGGTCATTTCTGCAACTCCAAGATCAGAAACAGAATTTTCTGCAAGCTCTACATACCCTATGTGTCTAACCACTCAAAGGAAACAAAAAAACCCCAAATGCCAAAAAATCCCAAAATCCCAAACCAAAAAAGCACTGTGTTATATAAAAGGTTGAGTGTAACAAATGTTAGTCTAGAAAAGGGAACATCTAATGCAGAAGAAGCTATTATAAATTGTTTTATATAAATCTAAAAAATACAACATTAAGGAAACAAGTTAGCAAAAAAAATCAAGGACTCAGCAGAGGTGTTTGCAATGTTTAAAAATTCTGGGCTATTTTACACATTACTTTAACTTTCTTCAAAGGAGAGACAATATTACCAACAACAATTAAACACTGGCGTGACTTAAGCAATGCCTACCCACCTAATTTTCACCACTGCAGAAGCCATATAATTTACTGAAAAGTACTATTTTTTCCCAGATGTTTTTAGATCATGTATTTTTAAGCACAATAAACTACTGATACCTGAGCATAGTTCAAACAAGAAGTTGCTCTTGCAGATCACCACACCCTGACTATGCAATACTCTGTACAGGCATACAGGCTCTGCATTAGTATGGCAAAAAAATCACACAGGTCTTGGAAGCCAGAACAGCGTGGGCTGTGAGCAAGGAAAAAATACCAACTCCACCCCAAAACAAAAATATAAATACAGAACAACTCAGACACCACTTTTAAAGCTTGCTCTTCCTTGTCCCTGTCTTCTCCAAACTGCCATGTCACATGGCACCTGAAAAGGCTGTTTACAGTATATTAAAATAAATTCAAAAGCTTATTAACTACACACTGCTCTGGAATGCCTCAAGCCGGCTGACAGGGGAATCACACCAGGAAGCCCTGGAGCTGGCAGCGTGTGTTATCGCAGCTCACAAAATTCCCAGAAAAGGGCGAGAAAGAGGACCAAAAAAAAAAACCAAAAAACCACCACCTACAACATGAACATAAACAAGCCTCACGCAGAGGCAGTGAGAAAGCAAAGCAGGAACAGCTAACTTACTTGGTAAACGTGTGGCTCCTGTTTCCTGTAGGGACGCTGGGACACGGCTGCTCCTCACCCTGACGCTGGGGCTGTGGCTTCCGGGAGCTGCGGGCCAAGCCAGGCCCCTGCCAAGTCGGAGTGCTGAGCCACACAATCCCCACCCAGCAGCACAGGGAGGGCACCTAGACCAGTAGGTTTGGGCTCCTACACTGAGCCACAGCGAGCAAACCCCTCCCGCTCCTTCTGGGGTGGCTTCTGGAGCTGGCCAGACCAGGGTGCCCCTGCAGGAGCAGGGACAGCTGTCACTGAGCTGTCACTGAGAGCCACAGAGCAGAAACAAGGGGTGAAGCTAAATTCAGCAACCAAAAAGCAGTATTTGCCCTTCCACCTTCTGATTTCTCAGCACTGGAGCAAGGGAAGGAACCCCCTCAGCACAGCAATACCCCTATTACAAGTTTACAGTCTCTAAATTTGGACTGATTACCCAGACTCTCTCGAGTACATAAATGTTACTAACTGAAAGTAACTGAGATGGTTTAGGCCACTTAAGGACTAAACTTGACTGACTAGGGCTATTTTTAAGCATAAAAAATCCAAAAAATCTCTGTATTAGTTTAGAAATTAACAGGTGCTTCTTGAAATACCAATAATAATCTGGTCTTGAATTTCTTTTTGACATTTAATCAAATTTTCAGTATCTGTAGTAGTATGGGAGAGTTTGTTTTTTTAAAGAAAAAGCTCCTGTGCCACCAAAAAAACCTTCAGCCACTTTTTCATAATAGCCATAAATAACCTTTTATCTTGAGTGAATAATAAGTCAGCCCTGGAAGAGAATTAGAAAGGGATAAACAACTGCAGGCTGATGAAGAAAATAGCCCATTTCTGAGTGAAATATAGAATTTTTCTTGTGAAAGGATTGTGCTATTTTGACCTCTGCACAGGTCTACAAGTTGCAAATCCTGCATCTTTACACAAAGCCAGCTTTTCCATGCACAAGACACCTTCTGTACTCCAGCAGCTTCCAATTTTTGATGTTTAGGTCTATTTTTAGCATGCTGCTGCCACCAAGAAAGCCAGCACTCTTCTCCACACAGGCACAGCCCTTCTGATTTTCATGCGCTGCCAACAGCTCTGAGGACAACTTCCGGGAAGAGCCCCATGATTTACCACAATCCTGCTGCAGAACACCTATAAACTGTGAATCTGTGTCATGACACGCACCTATCCCAGAGAGAACATGGAAAGGAAGTCCTCAGATATCCTGAATTGTTATTTTTCTGAATAATCTCATAGAGGTATGACTGGGACTGTAAGAATAAACTTAGGCATTTCTGTGGACATTCCCAAACAATCCTTTGACTTCAGATGCTTCTACTCAAAAGTTCCTTCACAATAAGATACCTCTGCAAAGCTCACAAAATAAAAATTTGATGACCGTTAATAAGGTGTGTAGCAGAAAAAAACACAGACAGTAGGTGTCATTTTTGATGATTAACTAGATAAATTTGCCTGCTGCAAGAACAGTAGGGATTTCACTCCAAATTACTTAGCAACCACTCTTCTTCTTCCTTGTTTTCCTGTTTGTTGCATGAGAAAGCAGAGAGAATTCCCCTTCAAAACAGTATTAATTTGGGTGCCAGCCAAAAGTAATTAACCCTAAATTCCTAAAATCATTAAGGTCAGGAAGCTTCCTCTGAAAATTAGAAATAAAAATAATTCTTACTGCGTTTCAACCACTATTGTTGAGCTGTCCCAGCACTGCTTCACTAGTCCATGAAAGTAACATAGAGAAAGACTGCCACTTCTCAAAGCTATAGCAGCCAGCCAGAAAAAGAAAATATTACTCACTAGAAGCAATGAAAAAAATCTGCTACTTAAAAAGCAGCAAAACTTCATCTGTCATCAACAGAAATACCTTGTAAGAACACAAAGATCCAGGAAGGGTGGCTGGATCCAGCGGTGTTCAAGTATTAGTGCCTTCTATAAATAGACACGATTGAACACTGAGGTGGAAACTGGCTTTCCTGATGGCTGTGGAGCTGGCAAAATCTTCATTAAAGGCTGTAAAAGGAAACACAGCAGCACTGGCAGGAGACCTGCTGCAGAGGAAGGAGGTTAGTTCAGTTTTTCCTCCCCACTGCTGCCTGCTAATCCTGGCAGCCATGACCTGGTTTGTGCACCTTGGCAGTCAGTGTGTACATGGAAGAGGCTGCTCTTAGGCAACCCAGTGAACATTCCTGATGATGACAGCCTTACCTGAACCTCCCTTTTCACTCCATTTACCTGACAAGCCAGGTGCTCACTGAAAAACCCCCTGGTACAAACCAACATCGAACAGGACCCCCCATCAAAGAGGAAAGAAAGATTTGTCACAGAAACAAAGGAGTCAGAACACCTGCTTCAGCAAAGCGCCTCTAAATTATTCGCCAAGATTGGAGTCACACAAAAACCGGGCATGTCCAGGCTGCTGACTGAGCCTCCTCAGTGCCCCTAGCGAAGAGAAGGAGGGACCCCCACAGGAACACTTAGGCAGTCAATTAACACCCCTCTAAGAGCACACCGAGCAGTGGGAGTGAGTAAATACTGACTGCAATTCCAGGAACTCAAGAGTGACACAACAGAAAGCACAGGTGTAAAATGAAAGGACAGAGGACATTTCTGAGGAACAGTGCAATGAAAACAAAGCCAGGAAACTGAGTCCTCTTCCTTGGACCATTAGACTGCCCACACGCTTGGGCATGCCATAATGACAATCCTTCACCACACACAAGCTCCTGCATCTGAAAGCCAGAAACCCCAGAAGAAACAAGCCATCAGTTAGTATTTACTTACTAGCTGAAGGAAAAATTACTCAGGCCTGCTATGGAGGCAGCAAAGCCCCTCTTGGCTCTTCAGTTTAATTAATTTTATCATAAGGTAGGAATAGGTTAAAAAAATAAAAAGAGTGAACTGGAGCAACTTAACTATACCACCTCCCTTGCCCGGGTAAGGATTTAGAAATTCATCTAGGAGAAGTAATGACAAGTACTACTGACCAACAGAATTATTAAAGCTGCATTAGGGGGAAATAAATAATAGAAGAAACAGCAGTCCCAAACTGTCCAAAAACTGGTGGAATATTTCTGATTGCACTGAAAGATTTAATTGAGTTTTACAGGAAATCAGAAAGGCCTTTTCAAGAATATTTTCATTCCTGTAAAATTCCTGTTAAAAACCAAAAACAGACAAACGCATCCCCCCCAAAAAAGCCAAACAAAAAAAACCCCACAAACGAAAAAACCTACACACACACACACACAAAAAAAACCCCGACACTGCAAATTCTTTGTTTTCAGTACATATTTTTAGAGACAAAAATAAAGGCAGAAAAGAAAATAACCGGACAAATGGTCTGAAAAAAGGTATGGGTGGCACAAGCTACAATAAATCTCTGAGTTTTCCTCTACTTTAAATAACACTAGAGGATCACAGGAGGTTGTTGAGAGTAAAAGTTACAGTTAACCGAAGATGCCTAAAAAGGTGGAAATAGCTGAGTGGAAACTTAAAAGGCTGAACTTTAGCTATTGATTAAAAGTCAGTATTAGATTGTATGAGGTGAGTATTTTCATAGTACATAATCTTTACTAGTAAGTACACTGGAATGTCACAGAAACTGGAGAAACACCAAGTACTCCTAAAATACACAACCTAAGCTGCCATATCCTAATATACAGCAATTCCATTGCATTATTTACATGACACTACCTTCCAGTTCTTAGGCTTAATAGCATATATGAACTGTGCATTCCACATTAAAAGTTTTTTCTATTTTTCATAGAAAGAATATATACTGAAAAAAAAAAAAGACTCAGAGATTTGTTAGTCAGCAAATTAGATGTAAGCATCCCTGGGACTATACAGCTGGTGACATCCAGGTTGACTAGGAGGAGAAATCCTTGGCAAAGTGCAAAGAATAGAAAGAAAAAAAAATAGAAAATGCTGGGCTGTCTTTACTGATAGACAGAAACATTGAAAGAAAGGAACAACAAGATTTATATCTTTGTTTCCTCCCTCACTGAGTAAAAAGGAAAAAAAATACTTAGGAAGCATGCAGATATCTTTAGGTGTATTATTTTACAAAAGCACTGATTAAGAAAATAAAAAATCCCATTCAAAAGCAGAAACACTTCCTGCTGTTAGGATCCTTCAAACAATAGGCTCTCTCCAGACACGGAACTGTGGTGAGTCTATGGACCCCCTCTCACCCCTCTATGGACTCAGGTACGGGCAACCTCACATCTTGGTGTGAACTGAGGAGATGCAAAGCCCCTGGCTTACACATAGGAGTGAAGGAGGGTTGAGAAATATGTCAAAAGGTACTTCTGAAACCCAGAATTTCAAGGTAACTAAAGTACAGAATGTGGTACCAGAACTAAAAAAAGACATTGATCTTTTCTCCACTGCTGACTAGCAGCCAGCTGCCTCACTCTTGAATACTGCATTCAAAATGGGCCCAATCTGAGTTCTCCCTGAACTCCAGCTGGAGCTAAACTTTACTCTCAAACTTCACTAAATTCCATCGAAAATATTTATTTACCTCAATAAAACATACTGCTGCTTCCCTTTTAAGTGATCTGCATTTTACTCATCTGTGACAATTATGCACCTAACAATAGCTACCAGGTGCAGCATCAGCAAGAGTATTTACAACACACTCTTTCAATACCCTGCAAGACCTGAGCACCCTGTTTCCCCTCAGAGAATATCACCTACACTCCTTTGCAACTCAGTGTTAAAATGCTTCTTGAACCATCTGGGGGTAATGAAAGCAAAGACAAAGGTGCCAGTTCTTCAAACTCACCAAGTTCTACCAAGTAAACAGAACCCAAAAATATAAACACCTCAGGGTGAAAAAAGAAACATAGCCATCCAAAAGTCAAATGCAGACGCCCACTGACATCAACATGGCCAGCACTCTTTCAAATTACTGGGAGACTAACAAACAACATGTGAAAAGGAAGAATGTTACCATTTACTTCCTCATGATGTCAACACTGGCATTCTGCTGACTTGTGCTCCTCTTTCATTTCAACACCTTACAATTTCTAGAAAGTCATGAAGAGCAGCTCCCTTGTGGTGTTGAACAATGGCAAACAAATCGTTTTCTACCCCAGTGCAGAGGATGGAGTCATACCACATCCTCTTCACTTGTAAAAAAAGCTAATTTCCTTAAGTACACATTACCTTAGCAGAAGCATCTGCTCCACTTGTCTCTGTTTTGATCGGCCGGCTGACATTAGCACTTGCTTGTTTGTTCTAGAAAATAAAAATACATAATAAAGGTCAGAAGTATAGATGAAAGAGAAGAAAATCCAAGTAAAACTGTAAACAAGCAAAAAACCCCAAATANAACAAAAACCCCAAACCCTAACCAAACCTAAAGTATTAAAAAAAGAAAAAGCACACTTTAAAACGTCCCCTAGAACATTTTTGCAAAGTGAATAATCAAAAAATGAATTCTCCAACATAGCTTTAATTCATACAGGCACATTTCAGAGCCCAGAAATGTGCACACCCAGAGTAACCTGAGTTCCCTTGCATGTTTTATGGATACTATATAAATCTGTGCTACTTCCTGTGGCACAGGGACTCCATTTTAGGCTACCAGTTAAAGCAACAGTAACTATATAAAAAGTATCATGAAAACAAGAAGGGCAAGCTATTGCTGTTCAGACAGAAGATGAATGTCTACCCAGAAGGTAAAATCCTCTGGCAGAGAAGATACACAGTTATGGGCAAAATTATGGTTTTTCTAAGAAGCACAAGATTCACAATGCAATTAAAAAGTTCACATTTCAACAAGTCTCCACAAGCAAGGGAGGCTGCAGAATGACCAGAGATTCAACCAGCAAACTCAGAAGCACCAGTTTTCAGTGGATGGGACGCCAGATTTGTAACAATCTGGGAGATCCAGAGACCTCTGCCATTCACGTAATTCCACCTCCCCTTTCTGATTTTGTTTGAAAACCTGGAGATCAACTAGAGCAAAGATGCACATTCAGCAGTCAACTCCAGAGAAGGGGCAGTGAGCCATGTACACAAGATTAGCAGTCAAACAGACTTAGGCTAAGTTATTTTCCACATAGCTTCTGCTGTGGATTAAACATCAGGTGGAAAGCATCACAGTTCACTCCTTTCACTTGTACTTCTGGGAAACTGAAAAACCAGGGTCATCAGATGTGTCCCACACTATACCAGCATTGCACAGCAGACACTTCACTGAGGTAACTTCCACAGAATGCGAAGTATTAGGGAAAAGATGAATTGAGCAAGAAAAATAATTTCCAGTAGGCTGCTCAGCAGCACACAACAAAACTAAACATTCCTGGGATGAATAATGACTGTCTCGATTAATAAGTTAATGATCCAAAAGCTACCACTTTGCTATCAAAAGGCAAAAATCAGTATAGGAAGAAATTCATTGCCAACTTTTTTTTCCTAATATGTTCAAACACTTGAATTTACCTCTTCCACTTCTGCTTTTTTCTCTCCCGTCTTCGAAGAAGCTTCACTTGCCTTCTTGTCACCATGCTGTGAACAGAGAAAATAGATATGTAGCTATTTAGATCTTAAGTCATATCTTCCACACAAAGAAATTCTCAAAATTCTTAGTGCAAGGATGATTCCTTTCAGCTACCACAACATGACAGCAGGGAACACTTAAAGCTTTTCTTCTCACTAATGAACAGGATTTCTAAATGGCCTGCTGGATAACTTCAAGAGAAATCAGTCATATGGTCACGACTTTCAGGGCAGTTACATGACATTCCTGCGAAAAGCTCTGGAAGATATTCAGCTTATCACTCATCTCTCACCAGCAACGGACTCTCCAGTGCTTGTTTTGGCAATGTCAGAACCACCGGCTTCATCAGCAACTGAACAGCTCTCAGACACCAACATATGTGGAGTGCAACCGACACCAACATCTGAACTCTCCTCAGTCACACTGAAATGCTTGTTATGCCCAGCCCTCCTCACCTGACAAAAAGCTGTTATCATGACTGCTGTAATTCTGGTGCTGATACAGAAAAATAAATGCTCCAACAGTTCAGGCACAGGTGCTCATTAGGAATTACAGTTCTTCCAGGATCCCTGAACCTCCTGCATCTTTTATCTTCTCCTCTTCCTTTCACTTAACCTGGTGTGCAGTCTCAGTAGCTTCCCATGTGCAGCAATGTAAAGAAAGACACATTATGCTCAGCACACACATTGGTATCCAGCATGTTGTAAATGTCTGTGTCTCTGAAAAGTGGTGAATATGGTCCCTCAAAAAAATCTCTTTTCAAAAATAATAAAAGCAAAAAGCAAGAATTTAATATAAAAGGCAACATAATATAGCTATTCTCTAGCATCTCAGCTAGTGTAACTTTCCACAGCAACTGAGACATCTGGGAGGGAGGATTCACATCTGGTTTGTTTTGTTAAATAAAGACAGCAAATTATTCAAGACCCATTTATTCCTTTCTGTTTTCAGGACTGAGCAGCAGGAGGTAGAGCTAATCCACTAAGTAATGAGTTCCTGCAGATTTTCCTTTACATGGCTATAGGGGGAAAGTAATGATCCATGAATCACTGCACTGTCTCAACAGGAATTAGTTCCAGCACATCAGCAGGAGACAATGCAGGCTGAAAAAAGTACTATAGCAACAAAAATTTCAATAATTGTTTTGGACAACCCCTAACAATCCAAGTTTTTAAAATGAGTTTGGTTATGACTAAGACACTAGATGAGTTTTAAAACTGGAAATGTTATACTCATATCCCAATTCTTCCTCTTTAGAGGAAAAACAAGCCCAAAAGATTGTCTATTCAGGTAAGAGATTAATTGATTCTCTGCCCTGTAATAGCACTTCCAGTAGAGATACAATTTACCCAGCTATCTGTGCTTTTCACTGCTACAGTAAAAGCACATCACACACATATCAGTAAAAACAATGCCAGTGAGTGTCCTGTTGCTGATAGAATAGGAATTTCAGAGCCAGCACTGCCATGAGACCCAGGAGCTAAAGGAAAACATTGTTGATCAGGCTGTCTTCTTGCATGGATACCCTTAGCATCAAAATACTGCAAAAACAAAGTATTATCCTGAATCCAGCTATTAAAGTCTTCTATTGCTTTCATTTTTTTTCTTCTTTAGATTCAGACATAGATTTAAAAGCAGCAATACCAATTGAAGTGTAGGATCTTTAGGGGGTTTTTTGTGGTTGTTGTTGTTTTGTTTGTTTGGGGTTTTTCTGTTTTTCTTTTTCTTTTATTAAACCAAGTCAGGGAATGTAGGAACTAAATACTTGTTTCCTACTGAGTATGCCAGGCCCTTATCAGGGCTTAATCTGGTGAATCTCTCTAAGTCCACCTCCTCATCTTCAACCCACAGCAGACAGGACCATCAAACCAAAAGGGCACCTAGACCCAGGACTAGCCAGAGGGAGATAGGAAGGGGACTGGCAGGATTACTTCAACTGCTCCTCAGGCAGAACAACTCCCTGAGGGGCCCCAGGGTGGCTTCACTGCCCAGAGAAGATGCAGAATGGACCAGGACAAGGCCCACAACTCTGCTATCCCTAAACTCAAGTCAGAGAGACATTAAAAGCATGACATCTTCCCTCCAGAAGGCTGTCAAACAGCACTTATAATAAAGAGAACTTGACTCAGAGGCCAAATGTGTTTACTCCAACTAAGGGAACAAAGCGCACATGGTTAGACCTAAGTAGTTTTGTTTTGTTCTTTTCCAGTAAGTTGAGTAATCCATTGTGTACACACAGAGCCCTGATACTCACTCCCTGGCCTCAGATAATAAAACAGCCATGAAAGTACTGCCTTGCAGGAAAGTCTGCTGTCCTGAAGTGGTAAGCTTGGAAAGCACAGCTTCATCGTACACCTGAAGAAACCATGCTGTAGAAAATGAGGTTTAAAACAATTTTTAGAGGTTAAGGTATAAAGTTAGAAGTTGTTAGTTATAGAAAAGTAAAGTTAAGGTAAGAATTGGTAATAATGTTGGTTACTAGAAACTGTCTGTATTGATTTTATGATTTTTACTTTGGGAATGTGTTTTATCATGGCCCTTCTGTCACTCAAGAAGGCTGTTTCCATGGTAACATAGCACACTTCTGGTCTTCCTCTGCCTGGCTTCTTCACCCCTCACCTCACACCCTTGACTATCTCACCCCCTCTGTAGTCTCCCCTACAAGCATGTTCCAACATGCCTATATGGTAATTAGAAATCGAAGGATGCAATGCCTCAGAAAATCAAGACAACTTCCAAAAACAAACAATAATTCTCCCTAACAACGACCCAAAACAGAAACAATGGCGACAATAAAGACAGAAGAGTGAAAGCTAACAGATCTTTATCTCAAATCAGCAATCTTGATCTCACTGTGACTACAAAGACATTCTAAACGACCGACCTCTTGGCAAAGCAAACCAGAATTGGGAATTCATCGGGAGCTTGTCTCCTGTGAGGGAGGAGAGGCTAATTCCCCACCCAGCCGTGCAAGTGGCAGGATGCCCAGCCCCCCTCCTTCTCAGCACTACTACGAAGACCATTGGGCTCTCCCAAGCACCTATTTCTACAAAAGAGCTGACTCTTTAATAAAGGCATTTAGAGGAGGAAACATCGTCTCCTGCCCTTATTTTTCCCAATGCTGGTTTCCTGAAGAGTTGATGCATAAGGTATGATGAGGGACCCTGTTTCAATAATGCCCTTCAACAGCTCTTTTTTTATCTGGATTTCCAAGCAAACAATACAAACAAACAAACAAAACCACTCACGAAACAAGCAGTAAATCAATCTGCTTAGTCAGAAGGCTAAGTTCAGGTTTTGTGGGACAGTGTGCATTCACTGCTAATTCATATTCACAACTCAGGATGACAAGCTGGCATTTTCTTTGAGCACTCTTTCCTTTTCCTGCGCATCTTCCCTTACAGTGCCAAAGATACAGATTCATAACCAAGGCAGTGGATCAGAGCAGCTCCAGCTCCCTCACATCAACTGTGGGCATACAGCTGAAGTGACAATTTTAGTTTAACTCATGAGCTAACAATTTCTTGTAGTTTTTAGGCTGTCTGAAAATATTTTCCAACCTTACTAACTTAAAAAACAACAACACACAATCCTACCTATAATCACATGTTTAAGAAAATATATAACTGCCACACGCAAGAAAGTTTATTCTGAGATCTTCATCCTGTTCTAAAGTGCACAAAAATGTCATCACACAATAATAAGATACAGCTTTAAACTTCTGACTCAAATTGTACTCATAAACTAGAAAGCAACCAGTGAAAAAGCACAGAGAAAATTACTAACAAGTGAATAGACACCTATGTGCACAAAAATCCAGCCCTCACTAAAGGCTTTGCTTCCAAGAAATTCCTTCTAAATCTCAGGAGATTTAGACGACATTAACAAGCCTTTGGTTTAAGGCCACTGCGCAGCATCTCGGAGGACATGCAGTAATTAGGCGAGACGTGAAATCTTGCAAGATTCTCAGCTGAAGTCAATCAACTCAGCATTACAGATATTTATGGAGATGGGAACCTGACCTTCGCTCTCAGCTGGAACTGGAAGACAGAGGTCTTTGACACTGCTTGGAAAACTGTCAGATGCAAAGAGTTCCCAGGGGAGTTACAGTGAAGCCAGGTAAGGAATTGAAAGGTGAAACCCAGACTCTTATTACATTCAACCCCAGCTTTAAATACACCAGCCAGTAAAAACCTTAATCTCCTTTGTGTCTGTTGCTCTCACCCGCCTTTCTTGCCTCTCCTCCCTCCCCAGTGTGAATCATATGGACTGGAGATGACTCTGGTCCCACGCAGAGACCCACAAGTGCCAGCCACAAGTAGGGGTTTCTAAAAGAGCTGCTGTGGGAGCAGTTTTCTTACCTGATCACTCATAGCCATATCTTAGTATCTTTTATTTGGATGCAATGACACAGAGCTAACGAGCTACATCCATTCCATAGCTTAATGCAGTAATTCTCAAACTTTCCCCTTTATGGTTTTGTGTCACCTCCACGACACTGATTTGACTTATCATGACGACTGATACCTGAAAACACTGCTAAAATACTGATCCCAGCTACATGGAGCAACTTAAAAGTACAGTTATAACTTCAAGAGATTTCATCGACCTGACAGTATATTTAGGAAATACATTAAAGTGATACTTTCTCTGAAACCAACATTTCACAATAGTTGCTTTCTGTAAAACTTTAACAGAATGCAAACTTTTTTTCTTTTCACCATTCCATACAGATACCAACTGCTTCCTCCTACGTGTAATGAACCATAAAAGTTTCTTACAGGCTTTTTAAAGCCCTTTAAAGCAGTCGCGGGTTCGTCACAGTAATGAGCAGCGAACCAAGTCCATCCAAACCACAAGGAGCCATCAGAGAGCGGTGGTTTGCTCAAAGAGAATCTGACAAGCGACGGCTCTTCCCGACAGCACCGCCACCACCCACCTGCAGTGAAGAACACGCTCCTGGAAAAAGATGCAGCGCAGTTTTTCCCAAAACAAGAACATTCCCACATAAAATCCTATCTCACCCGTTCTGGTGCAGTTTCATCATCCCGCGAGCCTGAGTTACTCGGGCGATGACCAAAAATGCTAACAGCACCAACACCCCCGGTTTTCTGTCTTGCTTTCTGACAGCGGAAGGGAGGTGAAAGGACAGATGGAGCGCACCGCGCTTCCACCTGACCTGAAGTACTGGGGCTTTTTTTTAATAAAAAAACGCTGTCTCGCCTCCAGGCGCACCACAACCCCTTTTCCTTACCCGCTTCTCCAGCCCGAACGCCGGGGAACGGCGGGAACGTCCCGCCCGCTGCCCCACGCGCCCCCGCCAGCTGCTCACGTGCTGCTCCCGGCTCCCCACCCGGGCGCTCCCGGCTCTGCTGGGACTTTCCCCCACACTCACCATGGCGTACCACCAGCGGGCGAAAGCCATGGCACCGCGGCCGCTCCTGCTGCCCGCGCTGCCCAGCACTACCCGGCCCGGCTCGGGACGCGCCCAGGGCGGGGCCCGGCGCAGAGCCGCTCCCCTGCCGGGGCGGCGGGGCACCCGGGGCAGCGCGGAGCGGCATCGCCGCCCTCCTCACACCCCTCCCCCCACCCCCGAGCCCGTCTTACCGCCGCGGGCAGCAGCTGCCTGCCTTGCCCGGGCGCCAACATGCCGATCCCGGGGAAGAGGAGCGGGGGTGCCCGGTCGCTCCCAGCTCCACGGGTGGCCGGAACGGCCGTCGGTCCCTCCCCTTCCTGCCGGGGCCCAGCCGGGATGGGGGAATCAGGGGGGCCGCAGGTCCGGGACGAGGCGGCGGGCAGGGGACGGGGAGTCCGTGGCAGGACAGTGCTCACCTGGAGCGAGAGTGGTGGCGTTACCTGAAGATAGCCTTGTTTAGTGGGGTGGGAGGGAAGAGCGCGCAAACTTTCTTCTCCTCACGAAAGTCATTTCCCTTGGAAAAGCGTTTGGGTGTCGAGACCTGACCCTAGGCGGCCCCAAGCTCCTTGGCAGCTCCCCGCGAGGATTTTGCCCCTTTCTTCCGGGATGTACCGGGCGGAGGGTGCTTAGGGCTGCTCCAACACCCGGCTGCTCCACCGGCCTCTTTCCGGCTCCTTTGGTAGCTTCCTTCCAAATTGGGCGCCCTGTTCCTGTGGCAGCCTCCTTCCCTAGCCTTTGCGTTCCAGCTCCTCCACCAGCCTCTGGCTCCTGTGCCAGCTTCCCTAGAGCTGTACCACCCCAGCTTCTCGGCTGGCTCCAGCCTTAACCATCACCTTGGCATGGACTCATTCCCACTGCACAAACACACTTGGCTTGGAAGTTGGCCGCATATCCTGTGGGTTGATGTGGTGTTAGCACTCACATCCAAGGGATTTGTTGCAGGCCAGTTTATAAAATGGAAAACACAGGTATTGTGTGCAGGAATGGGCACAGTTTGACGAATTTGTCTTGCCAGGTTGTGTGCAGTAAACGAAGTTGGTGTTTGGGGTGTTCTGTGCCAGGGAACTCCAGACTCAGGCTGGATGGGTGGAACAGCTTTTGGAGGAGCTGCTCTACCCCGAAGAGGTAACAGCAGCAGCTCCCGGACACATTCTTGTGTCAGGAGGCCCTGTCTATTAGCAGGAGGAAGGAAAAAATGTCCCAGTCTTTAGGGAGTGCTCGTCACCTGCTTCCTTGGGGAAGAGGCAGCAGGACCAATCCACGTGGTAGGAAGCCTGTAACCCAATTAGTGCCTACGCTCTCGGCTGTCAGACAGGAGACAAGTGGGTGATGTCTCCCCTCGATATTTTGGGAAATGTCTTTTGTTCTGCAGAGAGAGGGGGGAATGTTCAGATGGATCTGCCTAAGGCCACGCCTGCTTTTCCTTTCTGATTAGATCCATGCAGATTTATGGCTCACTCTGAAGCGCTTCAGCCTGTGACACTTAGGCAAGGTGCTCCAGAGGACGTGGAGGGAAGGGCCATGTTTAAAATGCATGGCTTCTACATGCTTGTGTGTGCAGGTTTACCTGGGGTCACTCTGACTGGTCTAACAGATTGTGTTGCATTCCTCGAGCTGCAGGTAGCAGACCCTCCCTGCTGGCAGAGGGCTCCAGGAATCCCTCAGGAAGTGTCACCCACTTCACCGTGATGTGCCTGATGACAGACAAACTGGAGCTGACAGTAATTGGAGTGGTGGAGTTACACAGGAACAGGACAGTAAAACATGAAACCCTCGGTGATGCCACCCAACATCATGCTGGACATTCAGGGTTTTGCTGACCCAGAAGCACATCACCCATTCCAGCTCTGCTAGTAGGTTCATTTTATAAATGAGATTTGAACACTGCTGCGGGAAGGAGGGGAGTTGCCCAGACACTTCCCACAGTTCCTACAGTTGTTGCAGTGTTTTGTAAACTGACTGGGGTCCATCCAGACTTGCAAGGAAATCTTGCTTTAGGGCTTGGCATTGTCGCTTCTATTAGAAGGCTCTTCTAGCTTGCTACTGCTTCAAGAAACCATCGTTTATTGGCAATTTCTTACTAATGAAATTATTTTTATATATAAAGGATGTAGGCAGGACATATTTACATGAGGATGGAAAAGCAGGTTCTTGTTTTTGAAGGAAAGTCAGCTGATGGATGTCTGAGTCAGCTTTTTAAATACTGAAGGCTAAACACCACTCCAACAGTTTACTCATTTGGGTAAAGATTTGGGTATTTGAATGGAGCAGTCATTAGTAATTACCCAAGTCAGTCTGACACTGATTATCTTTAATGAGAAAAAAAGAGTTTTCCTTGCAGCTTGCAGCAGCATACAAGTGTATGATATCAAAATCACACTATGTTTTCTGTTATGGTTTCTACTTATTTCTTGAAAACGTCTGCAAGTGAACAAATCCGCTGAGGCTTGCTGAGATTTTACATGGCATTAGCCATGGAACTCTGCTCAGGGCTGATCAGAAACAGATGAAGGAAGTGATGGACAGCACAAACATCAGTTTTTTCAATGTTTATTGGCTGGAAAAAGAGCAGGTGACCATATCAGGAACACCTAGGTTGTTCTTTACTGCAATGGTGTGTGATGTGAGCAAGTATTCCAAAGGCGTTTGTGTTCTTTTAATAGTCATAGATACATTTCTGTGTAATTCAAGGTATTAGCAGTCTAGAATTGGAATGGAGACTCATGGACTCGTTTTCCCCACTGTGCCTCATCTCCAAAGGGCACCAGTTGATGTCAAATGCTTTCCAATAAAAAGGTGCTCAAAATTCTGGCAGGATGGGATGAAATTTTTGCCAAGTATACATATTTTATTAATATAACTTGCATAATGGTATGACTGCAAGCTTATGAGTCATTCACAAAATCTACAAAATAAAGTACAAAATCTCTTGTGTAACTGGATTTTTATCTAGGGTAGTTTAAAAGAAGTCTTAGTATAAAAACTAGTTAGACAAATAGTTTTTTTAAAATTTCTTTCCTCCTCTTTCTGTGTTTACAAAGAAACTCATTGCAAGTTTTTGTTCTTTTGTCTTCCTCTGAAACCTAAAACCATCAGGATTTTTTTTCCTTCTTTTTAATTTGATTAGTTCAGTCCCACCCTGTTTTATCATATCCACAATAACAACGAGGGACAAGTACATTTCATTTCTTCTTCTACTGTTTTTGTTCACAGCATGCTCTGTAAATGGAAATTGGGATTTTAAGTCATGGAAATTCTATTTGTTGATAAGCCTAGTTTAATGACATTCTTGCTCTAGAAAGCAATAATGCCAATCCTTACCATTGAGAAGAAAGGTTTCTTTCTTTATCTATGGATAGGTATATTTTTGCACATGTTATAAATACCTTTTATCATATAAATTGTATGTCCTCTGCTAGTTTAGTGCAGTCTGAAGAAGTCTGCTGGACTCCATCCTATTGCTGAGTGGAGATTTCCTCCTCTCAGACAGAAGACATAAACTTTGATACCAACCAAGACAAAATTAGAGGTTGTATATTTTGTAATTCTCTAAAACCAAGATGAACTTTAAAAAACAAAACCATTTTGAAATTAATCTTGAATAGTTTTTCGAGGCAGATTTGGGTGATATGTATGAAAATTGTTATCTATCCAAATTTTCTCCTTTGTTACACTGAATGCAGCAAATCCCAAAGTTTAGTACAATGTATCACATACAACCAGGAGGGGAAAAACCCCAGTATTGTATCCTTCATCATCCAGGATTGTGTTCCACTCAGGTGTGTTTGGTCCTCTCACCTCTCCCCATTTTTTTCTGCTGGAGAAGCCAAAGCGTGCTGTCAGTTCTGGGAGTCAGCAGAAATTCAAGGTAATTGACTTGAGAACCACACTATAAATTAAGCTTTTAGCAAACCACAGGCATTTTTCTGGACTGGATACAGATCCAGATGAAGTTGTGAACCCAAAATGAGTCCAAAACGAAGTGCAGCATGAGGAGTGAGGCGTTGCCTCAGTGAATGTCAAACATTGCAGCTATCTAGGAGTGGCCATCCTGCAGTTCACATCTGCTGGTTTTATCTGAAAAGAACTTTCCCAAGATGAGGTAATTTTTTTCAGGTGTAAACTGAATTGTGAAAATACAGAAAAATATATGAACTAGGCTAATTGATTTTTATAAGCCTATTTTATGAAAATTTATACATATGAAAATGATAATAGCATTTGTCTTGGATTCTTAAACTGCAGGATTAGAATACTCTGTAGGTGGAAATTGCAGGTTGGTGAGCTCTATGAGAGGTGAGACAGAAAAGCCTTGTGTATTTAGAAATATACTTTAAATTCTTTATACACTATAGTTTCAAAATCAGTAGAAATCCATGCTAACAAAACACACAGCTTTTAAGAACAGGTTACACTGTAAATGTGAAGTTTTTGGAAAATGCTTTAATATATGCCAAAACATAAAATCCATGCAGGAGATTAAAATTCCATATACTCCTTGGACATTTTTTCACTTAGTCTCCATTTGCTACAGAAACAGTGATTTGCTTGAGAGTGACAGCATTCCCTCCAGTGCACTTATCCTTAATCATCAAGGTGAACAATGCTCCCGTCAGGGCAGTACCCTTCTTCACGTGAAATTAATCCTGAGATTCTTGGTATTAATAGGAAGGGTTTTGAAAAAGAGTTGTGGTTTTCTGAAATGCATCCAGTAAAAGAAGTTAAAAATTGTCTGCTTTGGTTTGCAAAGGTGCAGTGGGTGACTTTTGATGCCAGGGTGAAGGTGAGGTTTTACGTGTCATCACATCCCTGCTGATGTTTTTGGTTTGTCTTTTCTTTTTCTCACTGTCTAACCCATGCATAGACACATGTGCAATCAAGGTTGAAAATGCCCAAGCCAGATTAAAATACAGGTTGTAACTAATCTAAAAGTAAAATTAAAGCTAATTCTCAATTACTTTATATATATAGTGTGCATATACATTCATACATACATAAATATCTTGCAACTATTTTGTACAAGTATAAGATGTAATGCACTGTATCACTAACCAGTGTTCCTATGATTCACAGGTAGAATAAAATAGTAATGATTAAGCACTACAGAAGAATAACTCAGAACAGCACTGATAGGTAAAATAAATTTGCAATGAAGTTACACACCAAAAATGTTAGCGTAAGGCAGAATTTTGACAAAAACCTTGGAAATCATCTAGGGCTAGGAATGTGGGTGTTATAAAATATGATACATATTGATTTGGGGGGGGTGAGGAATTA
>VZDJ01000311.1:123007-135607 GCA_008694505.1 Cyanoderma ruficeps | reverse complement strand
TTTCCTTTCCTTTCCTTTCCTTTCCTCCCAGCCCTGCAGCAGCTCCATGTTCAGGGAGAGGATTCCCCCAAACCCTGCCCTGATCCCAGGAATCACAGACACCTCCAACTCTGCCAGGTGGGGACCAGCCAGGCAGGTTTATTCCCCTTTCCAGGCTCCTGAAAAACCCTCCCGAGACCGGGACGGAGGTGACACCAACCCCAAATTTGGGTGTGGGGGGCCAGGCCACGGCAGGATGGGAACAACCATCCCCCGAGTGCTCCCTGGCACAAACAGAAACCTCCAGCACTGCTTTTGCTCCCTTTTTTATAGATTCGTGTGCGGATATATAGAAAACCGTGGGGGCGCCGGCAGCGGAGGCGCTGCCACGACGGCGTCGGGTACAAACAGCTCCGAGATCAGCGATAAAAACGGCCCGGCCCGGCTCGTCCCCGGCCCGGCTCGTCCCCGGCCCGTCCCCTGGGGAGGGACGGCAGCGCTAGGGCCGGTGCGGGAAGGGCGGGACGTGCGGGGAGCTGCGGGAGCGCTGCCCGTGCCACGGAGCCGCCGGGTACAGCCGCGGCTGCAGCGAACTCCCGTAGGACGCGGGGAAGCGGCCGGCGGGCAGCGGCCGGCACAGCTCCGAGCCCACCACCAAAGGGCTGGGGAAGGCCGGGACCACCAGCGGGTTCACGGAGAGCGCCGGGGCCACCGGCACGCCCGGCGTTTTCAGCCCGAAGCCGCCCGGGAAGTGCAGCGCGGCTCCCTGGAAAGCGTCCGGCGGCAGCGGCGCGGCGAAGGCCGGAGCGGCCACCACGGCCTTGGGTTTGGCCAGCCCTCGGTGGCCGCCCGGCGAGCGGGTCCCCCTGTCCCTGCCCTCCCTGGCCAAGGGGGACACGGCGCGTGACTTGGCCGCGGGGCCGAAGGGCTCCTCGTCCTCCTCATCCTCTTCCTCGTCATCTTCCTCCTCCTCCTCCTCGTCGTGGCCGGCCCGGGGCGCGGCGGGGCCGAAGGCGGCCCCGGGGGGCACCCAGCAGGCCTGGACGGCGGCGGCCCGGCCCTCCCACGGCCGCCCCGCTCGGCTCCGCAGGTCCTGCGGCTGCTCGGGCTCCTCGGCCCGCGCCGGGAAGGCGGAGGGCGGCTCCAAAAAATCCTTCAGGTTGGGGAAGTACCCCCAGAGCGGGGGGCAGCCGCCCGCCTGCAGCCCCTCGCTGCGGTACGCGTGGAAGTAGCCGGTGAAGACGGCGGGGGCCGGGGCCCCGTCCTCGGCCCGCGGGCAGCCCTGGCTGTCTCTGCCTCCCGGGGACGCGCTGCGGGCCGGGCCCGCCTCGCTCCCCGCGCTCGGAGCTCTGTCCGGGGCTCCCGGCGGCTCCGGACTCCTCGGCTCGGCCAGGCGGGGCCCGCTGCCCGGCCGGGGCGGCTCGGGGCCGGTGTCGCTCGGTGCCCGCCGGGCCTCGGGGCAGTGGCCTTGGTGGCAGTGCAAGGACTCGGCCTTGCTCACCTGCGCCAGCAGCTTCTTCTTGGCCAGCGGGGACATGATGGGATGGTTCCCTTTGGAGTAGAAGCTGGAGAAGAGGCGCTTGTAGGTCTCGCTGTGGCTCCTGCAGGGGCTGGGACAGCCCCCCGCGGGGCTGCGGGCCGGGCTGGCCGGGCTGCAGCGTCCGTCTGTCCCCCGGCCCCGCTCCGGCGCGTCCTCCGCGGCCGCCTCGGGCTGCCCCTTGTCCGGGGCCACCTGCGGGCAGAGGGGTCGGGCTGTGGGTCCGGCTGCCCCCCGGCGCTCTCAGCCCCCGCTCTCACCTCCCGGCCGGGCCCGTCCCTCCCTGCCCTGCCCTGCCCTGCCCCTCCCGGGCGGGATCCACAGGAGGGTCGCACCCGGCCCGGCTCCAGCCCCTCGGGGGGGGCCGCGCACCTGCTCGCGGCCCTTCTCCTTCCTGGCCCTCTTGCTCTTGTCGTCCTTGGAGACCTTGTACTGCCTGCGGGGTTTGCTGGGGGGCAGCGGTTTGTCCTCCTCGCCCTTGAGGTGCCGCACGTAGGGAAGGACGAGCCTGCGGAGCGGGACGGGGGGGGCGCGGTGAGCGCCAGGGGAAACTGAGGCACGCGGCGGGACAGAGCCCCCGGCCCGGCCTCACCTCTCGTAGTGGCGCCGGGTGCAGGTGGCAGCGCTGGTGCTGCCGGGGCTGCCCCCGAGCTCGTCGTAGACGTTCTTCCAGAGCCGGCGGCCCGTCACCTGCGGCCGGAGAGGGAGGAGTGAGCCCCGGCACGGCGGGGACATCCGGGCACCCGGGGGACATCCGGGCACCCAAGGGGACATCCGGACACCCAGGGGACATCTGCGCACCCAGGGGACATCTGGGCACCCGAGGGGACATCTGGACCCCCGAGGGGACACCCCGGCACCCCAGGGACACGCCGGCTCCCCCAGCCGCCACTCACCAGCTCGTAGGCTCCCAGCTTTTCCACGGCCTTGTAGATCTTCCAGAGGTTAACTGGGGACGGAGGGGAGACGCCGAGGGTCAGGGGGACACGGGGGCTGTGCCCGGCCACCTCCCCCCGTCCCCGGCGGGTCCTACTCTGCTTGAAGCCGAGGTGCGGGATCCTCTCGATGGGCGTGTGACGCTCCTTCATGAACTTGTAGAGGCTGACGAGGAAAGCCTCCTCCTCCTCCTTGTCCTTGTCCTCCTTGTCCTTGTCCGTGTCCGTGTCCGTGTCCGTGTCCCCACCTTCTCGCACCGCCTTGTCCCTCTCGGCGCCATCCCCGGCCCCCGGCGCGTCCTGCGGGACACGGGGCTGAGTTTGGGGGGAGCTGCTGCCGCTCTGCCCGCACCCCCGGCACCGCGGGGAGCTCCGGGCCCGTTCCCCGGCACCGCGGGGAGCTCCGGGCCCGTTCCCCGGAAAGCTCCGGGCCGGTTCCCCGGAGAGCCCCGGGCCGGTTCCCCGGCAGCCCCGGGAGCTCCGGGCCGGTTCCCCGGCAGCCCCGGGAGCTCCGGGCCGGTTCCCCGGAGAGCTCCGGGCCGGTTCCCCGGCAGCCCCGGGCCGGTTCCCCGGGAGCTCCGGGCCGGTTCCCCGGCAGCCCCGGGCCCGCGGCCAAGTTGGTCAAAGCGCTGGATGCGGGNGGGAAAAGCTTCAGCTCCACAAAATCCAAACCCTTTTTCTTTACGAGGATAAAAAATAATTACAAAAACGATCCTGTTTACACGGGACCGCTCACTTCTCCCCCCCAAAAATGCCATTTTTGGTCCATTTCCCCCCTCGGCCCCCACCCAAAACTGGGAATTTCACATTTCTCTGCCTCGTCCTCGCTTCCACCGCCGGCCAAAGCGCTGCGCGCCCTCCTCCCTCCCTCCCCCGAGTTTTGGGGCGTTCAGCAGCCCCCCCAAAACACCGGGGCGCACTCACGGCGGGCTGGGCGGTGCCGGAGGGGTCTCGGGGCTCTTCCTGCGGCTCTTGGTTGTTCTCCATGGGGGGAGAGGCGCCGGCCTTGGGCTGGGGAGGGGTCCTGGAAGGGAAAACAGAGCGGGGAGGGTGAGACCCCAAATCGCGGCTGCTCTCCCCAAACCGCGGGGTAAAGCGGGAGGATTTGGCGCTGCCCGTCAGGCACCGAGAGCTCGGCCGCGGCCCGAAGCTGCTCCGCCCGCCCGGCCCCCCAGTCCAGGGCCCGCCGCCCCCCGATGTCCCCCCGCACCCCAAAGTTTTCGAGGAAAAACCGCGGGAAAACGGCCAAAAGCGGCGGTGCCGACCTGGGGAAGGAGCGGGGCGGGCAGAGGGGGGTCCCCAGGTGCTGCCCACGCCCCCCGGGCCCGCCCGAGCCCCCCCGGTGCCCCCGGGCCCGCCCCGGCCGCGCTCGCGCTCCCGGGCCACGCCCGCGCCACGTGACCGCGGGGGGCGCTCGGGGGCGGGGCGACACGCCCCCTTCGCTGTCCATTGGCTGAAGCAAACACGCCCCTTCTCCCATTGGACAGACGCGCTGCCTCTCCCCGCCCCCCCGCGAGGGGCACGCTGGGAGTTGTAGTCCTGGGGCCGCCGGGAGCGGCGGCGGTGGGTGAGCGCACCTGGGCACAGGTGGGTACGGGGAGGGGCCTGTGCGTGGGCGCGCATGCGCAGGGGAACGCGCGTGTGCCAGGCGCGTTCACACGGGCACAGAGGCGCCAGCACGCCCCTGAGTGCGGGTGACACACCTGAGCACAGGTGAGTGCAGGTGAGCACGTCCGGCAACTCTCCCCGTGTGCAGATGGGCGCGCGTGTGCAGGTACAGGCGTGCGGCAGGTGACAGGTCACACACACACACCCCCGTGTTTATCAGGTCCAGGTGTCCCACACACACCGGTGTCACACAGGTCCAGGTGTCACACACACAGGTGTCACACACACACAGGTGTCACACTCGGGTCCAGGTGTCTCACACACACACAGGTGTCACACACACACAGGTGTCACACTCAGGCCCAGGTGTCACACAGAGGTGTCACACTCGGGTCCAGGCGTCTCACACACACACAGGTGTCACACACGGTGTCACACACGGTGTCACACATGGTGTCACACACACACAGGTGTCACACAGGGTGTCACACAGATGCAGGTGTCACACACACACAGGTGTCACACAGCTCCATGTGTCACACACACCTGTGTGAGCAGCTCCGGGTGTCACACACAGGTGTTTATCAGGCCCAGGTGTCACACACAGTGTCACACACACACCAGTGTCACACACAGGTGTCACACAGGTCCAGGTGTCACACACACAGGTGTCACACACGGTGTCACACACACACAGGTGTCACACAGGTCCAGGTGTCACACAGGTCCAGGTGTCACACACACCTGTGTGAGCAGCTCCGGGCGTCCCACACAGTGTCACACACACACAGTGTCACACAGGTCCAGGTGTCACACAGGTCCAGGTGTTACACACACCTGTGTGAGCAGCTCCGGGTGTCACACACAGTGTCACACACACACAGTGTCACACAGGTCCAGGTGTCACACAGGTCCAGGTGTCACACACACCTGTGTGAGCAGCTCCGGGTGTCACACACACACAGGTGTCACACAGCTCCACGTGTCACACACACCTGTGTGAGCAGCTCCGGGTGTCCCACACACGCAGGTGTTTATCCCGTGCAGGTGTCACAGCCCCAGCTGTGTGTCCCGGTCCGGGTGTCACCCCCGTGTCCCGCCCCCCGCGGTGCCTCCCGGGCCCGGGTTCGGTTCCCGGCACCGCTGACGCGATTTCCTCCCTTTCTGGTAGCGCTGCCCGAGCGCAGGAAACCGCCGGGGCTTGGGGGGGGCGCGGGGCTTTTGGGGCGAAACGCGGCCGATTTGGGGCCGAACAACCCCCGCCGGTGCCGGGGGCGGCTCCCGGGCTCTGATTAAACTCTTAATGAGATAATAACAATCATTCCAATAACAACAAATTACGGGCGCTTCGGCGGCGGCGGCGCTTTCCCGGCGCGGGCTCAAAAACTCATCCCAAATCCCAACCCCGCGGACCCCGCAGCGCGTCCGAGGCTCCTTCTCCTCTCCCAGATCCCCGCGCTCAGCCCAATTCCGCCTGTTTTAGGCCCAAATTGGCGGGGCTGGAGCGTCACGGCCCGGAATAGCGCGGGAGCGCTGCCAAGGCGTGACGGCGGCTGAGTAATGGGCTGAAGTCATCCCTTCCCCATCCCGCGCCGCCGGCTCGGCCGAACCCCCCCCGGTGTCCCCGCGGGGGCTGAGAGCGGCCGGGGGGGGCCCGCGGGGGCGGCCGCAGCTCCGGGACCCCCGCGGGGTCGGGGCGCGCCCCGGTTCTCGGCGGGGTCGGGGTTTTGGGATTCCCGGCCGGTCCCGCAGCGGGCGCGGGGGACGCGCGGAGCGGGACGGGCGGAGGGACCCCCCCAGGACCCCCGGGATCCCCGGGACTCACCGGCGGAGGCTCGGGCCGGGCTCCGGGGCGGCCGGAGCGGCGCGCGGGTGTCGCGGAGCGGGACCGAGCCCGGGATGAGTCAGCCCCGCTCGGGGAAGTGGCGTGTGCGAGCCGGAGCGGGGCCAGCCGCTGCCATTGACTCTTTCCTTACCGGAACGGACGCGCCTTTCGGGGTTCTCCCCCCGCCCCCCGAATGACTGGGCCGGACTTTCCAGCCCCCAAAGCCCCGCTCCCCGCGGCGGAGCCGCCCCGAGGGTGGGGCAGGGCGGGATGCTCCGGGCTCGTGGTCCCGCTCCCCTTCCCGGGGGTCCCCGGAATCCCGGGGATGTTGTCCCGTGTCCCGGGGTTGGGGATCGCAGTCCCGCGGGGCCGGGGCCGCTCTCAGGCGGGGAACAGTCGGGGCTCAGCCCCCCGAGAATCCCCCCCGCTTCGACTCGTCAAAGAGTCCCGAAAAACGAGAAGAAAAAAAAATAAAAATCCCCCGATGACTCATTTTGGGCCAAAACCCCGAGAAAACAGAAACGGGGGGAAGTCGGGGGGGAGCTCCTGTCCCCCCTCCCGGGGTAGGAAGGGGGTGAAGGAGCCGCGGGTTCTACCGAACCCCCTTTCCGGGAAGGCTCCCGCCCTCCCCGCCATAAATCCGGGATTTAACGAGAGCGGGTGAAATAAACAGCGAAAAGCCCCGCTCGGGTTTTCATTCCCAGTTTTTTTCCGGGCTGGGATGTCCGGAGCTGCGGGAAGGGACCTTGAGGCCCTGCCTCAGTTTCCCCTCGCACGCAGCTCCACCGGCGCGGGAACGGGCGGGATTTCAGGAATAAAGGGGATTTTAGGCACAGACCGGGTGTCAGGGTCCCGGGGACGGCCGAGCACCCTTGGGTGGGAGTGCCCGTGGGAACCGTCCCGACCCCGGAGCGCCGGGAACTCCACGGGCTCCCGAGGAGGTGCCCGGAGAGGAGCCCCGAGGGGCGGGGGTCGCCCAGGGAGCCCCCAGAGCCCCCTGCCCGCGGGCCGGGACCCCTCCCCATTACCGGGACCCCTCCTCAGGGCTGGGATCGGTCCACGGTGCTGGGACCCCTCCCCCGGTTCTGGGACCCCTCCCCGGTTCCGGGACCCCTCCCCCGGTTCTGGGACCCCTCCCCGGTTCTGGGACCCCTCGCCGGTTCCGGGACCCCTCCCCCGGGTCCGGGACCCCTCCCGGTGCTGCCCCCTCGCCCCCCGCCCCCGTTCGCGCTCGGGCCCGGGACGCGGCGCCGCTCCGAGGAGGAGGAGGAAGGTGAAGAGGAAGCTCCGGCGCCTTTGGTGCGTGAGCGGCACCCGCGGAGTGCGGGATCGCTCCGGCCCCTCCCGGAACTCCCGCAGCCGCGGCTCGGTCCCCGCAGCCCCCCGAGCCCGGGCGGGAGCACCGGGAATCCTCCGGCCCTGGAATCCCCTGGAATATCCACCCTGGAACAGCAGCCTCAGGAATATCAGCCCTTGGAATATCAACCCCTGGAATATCAACCCCTGGAAAATCATCCCCTGGAGCCTCAACCCCTGGAAAATCATCCCCTGGAGCCTCAATACCTGGAAAAATCATCCCCTGGAATATCAATCCCTGGAATATCATCCCCTGGAGCCTCAATCCCTGGACCATCAGCCGCTGGAGCCCCAATTCCCGGAGGGGCAGCCCCTGGAATTTCAGTTCCCGGAGCAGCAGCGAGTCAGGGAGGGGCCGCACGTCCCTGCCGGGATCCCGGAGCGGCTCCTCGGAGGGGAGAAATCCCGGGAACAGCGCGGGCAGAGCCCGGCGGGCCGGGAATTGCGGCTCCCGGTGTTCCTGAGGGAGCTCCAGCCTCGGGGGCAGAGAATTCCAGGGGTGTGAGGAGACCCCTCCCCTGGGGATCCCCATCCCAGGAAAGGCAGGACAATTCCAGGGAGCTCAGGAAGAGGAGACCCCCCTCTGGGGATCCCCATTCCCAGGAAAAGCAGGAGCAGATCCCTCCGCTGGGGACCCCCATTCCCAGGAAAAGCAGGAGCAGATCCCTCCCCTGGGGACCCCCGGCTCCCCCTGGAGCGGGACGGCCCCAGGAGGAAAATCCAGGTCCTGGCCCCAAAAAGGAGCCGGGACCTCCCTGATCCCGATCCCGGAATCCAGCTCCCGGAGCCCGTTCCTGGCTGCTGCTCTGATCCCTGCATTCCCTTTTCCCAGGGATTTGTCCCCATTTGCTGCCCCACCCCGGCCCGGGGTTATTCCGGGGATTCCCTCCAGGCCCAGCTCCAGAGTGTGCAGAGTTTATTGTCCTTAAACAGTAAAAAAATCCAGGAATAATTCCCGTTGGGAATGGAAGGAACTGGGGCCAGGAGTAACAGTCAGTCCAAAAACTGGGAATTACAGACTGGGGAGGAAATTTTGGGACAGACAGGAAATTTTGGGGCACAGGAAAGTCTGGGATACACGGACAAAATTTCGGGACCCAGGAAGTTTTGGGACACAGACAGGAATTTTTGGGACAGAAAAATTTCAGGACACAGACAGGAAATTCTGGGATACAGAGAGGAATTCAGGGAGCCAGAGCAGCCTCTGCTGCAGGCACTGGGGGTTCCCAGCGAGGTGCAGAATTCCCAATCCCAGGGAAAAGCTGCTGGATCCCAGCTGGAAGCTCTCCCTGTGCCCAGCCAGCACATCCCAGAATTCCAACCCTCCTGCTGGAGCTGCAGCCAGCAGCGGGATTTGGGGGATTTTGGGATTGCTCAGCATTCCCAGCTGGAATCCAGGGCTGGGATCCAGGATTCCCCAGGGCTGGGATCCAGGATTTTGGGGATTGCTCAGCATTCCCCGCTGGAATCCAGGGCTGGGATCCAGGATTTTGGGGATTTCTCAGCATTCCCCGCTGGAATCCAGGGCTGGGATTCCCCAGGGCGGGGTCAGTGTCCCTGTGTCACCAGGATATCCGACAGGTCCTCGGTGCTCTCCAGCCTCAGGTTCTGGGAATGGGAAGGGAAAAGTGAGTCTGGGAGAGCCGGGCTCGGCTCCTTCTGGAATCTGCAGGGATCAAACCCCCTGGGATGGAGCCTGGGAACAATCCCAGCCCCTCCTGCCCGGGGAATGAGGGATGGAGCAGGAATTTCCCCATGGAAAGGGTGGGAAGGAGCTGCCCAGGGGGGTTTGGAGTCTCTATTCCTGGAGGGAATTCCAAGGAATTCCTGGATGTGGGAGGATCCAGGTGGGGATGGAGCACAGCTCGGAATCTGTGACCTTGGAGAGCTTTTCCAGCCTCGGGATTTCTGGGATCCTGTTCCCTTATCCAGGGTCTGGAATGCTCAGGGCAGCTCTGAGGGACAGACCCTGCACGAGCTGGGAGCAGCAACATTCCATGGAAAACCCGGGAATGATGGGAATGAGCTGCATTCCATGGAAAACCCGGGATTGCAGGGAATGAGCTGCATTCCATGGAATCCCCAGGATTTCTGGGAATGAGCTGCATTCCCTGGAAAACCCGGGAATGATGGGAATGAGCTGCATTCCATGGAAAACCCAGGAATGATGGGAATGAGCTGCATTCCATGGAAAACCCGGGAATGATGGGAATGAGCTGCATTCCCTGGAAAACCCGGGATGGCAGGGAATGAGCTGCATTCCATGGAAAACCCGGGAGTGATGGGAATGAGCTGCATTCCATGGAAAACCTGGGAGTGATGGGAATGAGCTGCATTCCATGGAAAACCCGTGAGTGATGGGAATGAGCTGCATTCCATGGAAAACCCGGGAATGATGGGAATGAGCTGCATTCCCTGGAATCCCAGGATTTCTGGGAATGGCCTGCCCTCACCTTCTCGTTGGCCAGGTGCAGGAGGCAGACGAAGGCCAAGGGCACCGACAGGTTGGTGGCCATGGCCGGGGGGAGCCTGTGGGAAAACGGGATCGGAGCGGGCAGGAATGCCGAGGAGCGGGGATTCCCCATCCCAGCACCCAGAGGGATTCTCCCATTCCCATTCCCATTCCCATCCCAACATCCAGAGGGATTTTCCCATTCCCACCCCCATCCCAACGTCCAGAGGAGTTTTCCCTGTCCTGTTCCCATGAGGGATTTTCCCATTCCCATCCCAGCATCCAGAGGAATTCTCCCTGTTCCGTTCCCATGAAGAATTTTCCCACTCCCATCCCCATCCCAGAGGAATTCTCCCTGTCCCGTTCCCATCCCCATCCCAGCATCCAGAGTTTTCCCTGTCCCGTTCCCATGAAGGATCTTCCCATTCCCATTCCCATCCCAACATCCAGAGGAGTTCTCCCTGTCCCATTCCCATGAGGGATTTTCCCATTCCCATCCCAGCATCCAGAGGAATTTCCCCATTCCCATCCCCATCCCAGAGGAATTCTCCCTGTCCCATTCCCATCCCAGCACCCAGAGGGATTTTCCCATCCCCATCCCAGAGGAATTCTCTCTGTCCCATTCCCATGAGGGATTTTCCCATCCCCATCCCAGCATCCAGAGGAGTTTTCCCTTTCCCATCCCCATCCCAACATCCAGAGTTTTCCCTGTCCCATCCCTATCCCAGCATCCAGAGGGATTTTCCCTGTCCCATTCCCATCCCCATCCCAGCACCCAGAGGAGTTTTCCCTGTCCCATTCCCATTCCCATCCCAACATCCAGAGGAATTCTCCCTGTCCCATTCCCATGAAGGATTTTCCCTGTCCCATCCCAGAGGAGTTTTCCCTGTTCCGTTCCCGTGAGGGATTTTCCCATCCCCATCCCAGAGGAATTCTCCCTGTCCCGTTCCCATGAGGAATTCTCCCCGTCCCGTTCCCATGAGGGATTTTCCCTGTCCCATTCCCATGAGGGATTCTCCCATTCCCATTCCCATGAGGGATTCTCCCTGTCCCGTTCCCATGAGGGATTCTCCCTGTCCCATTCCCATGAGAGATTCTCCCTGTCCCATTCCCATGAGGAATTCTCCCTGTCCCATTCCCATGAGGGATTATTCCTGTCCCATTCCCATGAGGAATTCTCCCTGTCCCGTTCCCATGGGGGATTGTCCCATTCCCATCCCAGAGGAATTCTCCCATTCCCATTCCCATGAGGGATTCTCCCTGTCCCATTCCCATGGGGGATTCTCCCATTCCCATTCCCATTTTTCCCGTTCCCATCCCGACCTGTGGAGCAGATCCTTGGTGAGGTCACTCAGGACCTTCTCTCCGGCCACCTCCGTGTCCGTCCCTTCCCCGCCGTCCTCCCCCTGCTCGGGAAAATCCGGGAGCTGCAGAGCCCCAGAATTCCCAGGAAAACCCCTGGAAGCCTCAGCCCATCCACGCCAACGGGGAACCTGGGGCTTCTCCCCACGGAATTGGGGTTTATCCATGGAATTGGGGTTATCCATGGGATTGGGGTTATCCCCATGGGATTGGGGTTTATCCATGGAATTGGGGGTTATCCCCATGGAATTGGGTTTTATCCATGGAATTGGGGTTATCCCCACGGAATTGGGGGTTATCCCCATGGAATTGGGGTTATCCCCATGGAACTGGGGTTATCCCCATGGAATTGGGGTTTATCCCCATGGAATTGGGGTTATCCCCATGGAATTGGGGTTATCCCCATGGAATTGGGGCTTCTCCCTATGGAATTGGGGTTATCCCCATGGAATTGGGGTTATCCCCATGGAATTGGGGTTATCCCCATGGAACTGGGGTTATCCCCACAGAATTGGGGCTTCTCCCCATGGAATTGGGGCTTCTCCCCATGGAATTGGGGTTATCCCCACGGAATTGGGCTTCTCCCCATGGAATTGGGCTTCTCCCCATGGAATTGGGGTTATCCCCATGGAATTGGGGCTTCTCCCCATGGAATTGGGGCTTCTCCCCACGGAATTGGGGTTTATCCATGGAATTGGGGTTATCCCCATGGAACTGGGGCTTTTCCCCATGGAATTGGGGCTTTTCCTCACAGAATTGGGGTTTTTCCATGGAATTGGGGTTATCCCCACGGAATTGGTGCAGAATTCCCAGCAGGAATTCCCCTCCCCGACCTCTCCTGCCGCTCCCTGCCCCGTCAGCAGCTCCCACATGTTCCTCTTCAGCCTCCTCATGTCCATCCTCTTGGCAGTCCTGGCGTATTGGATCGGGATTTTATGGATCTGAGGGAGGGAATCCGGGATCACCATCGGGATCAGCATCGGGATCACGGCCACCGTTATCAGCATTCCCAATTTTCTGTGGGAATAACACCCAGTGCAGCCCCACTGCCAAACCCCCGGGGTTTAATCTGGGAATTGTTCCTCTGGGAATGGCAATCCCTGGAATCCTGCGGTTTTTAACCCTGGAGGTGCTGAGAGGTTTTTGCTCCAGCCCAGCCCAGTGAGGAATTCCCAGTTCCAGGGTGGAATTCCCAGTGCCAGGGTGGAGTTCCCAGCCCAGCACTCCCAGTCCCTCCCAGTGCCCCCAGTGCCCCCAGTCCCTCCCAGTGCTCCCAGGCTCTCCCAGTGCTCCCAATCATTCCCAGTCCCTCCCAGTGCTACCAGTTCCACTGTTCCCAGTCACTCCCAGTTACTCCCAGTGTTCCCAGTCCCTCCCAGTCTCTCCCAGTGCTCCCAGTCCCTCCCAGTCTCTCCCAGTGCTCCCAGTCCCTCCCAGTGCTCCCAATCATTCCCAGTCCCTCCCAGTGCTCCCAGTTCCACTGTTCCCAGTCATTCCCAGTGCTCCCAGTCTCTCCCAGTCTCTCCCACTGTTCCCAGTCCCTCCC
>VZDJ01000311.1:101608-115061 GCA_008694505.1 Cyanoderma ruficeps | reverse complement strand
GGAGGATGGGGATGGGGAGGATGGGGATGGGGAGGATGAGGATGGGGAGGATGAGGATGGGGAGGATGGGGATGGGGAGGAAGAGGATGAGGATGGGGAGGATGGGGGGTCCCAGCCCACCTCAGCCCTGCGCCCAGTCTCGGACACGTTGATGTTGCTCAGGTTCTGCTCGATGGTTTTGAAGCTTTGCTTCTTCCTGGGCTGAGCTTTCCTGGCAGCCTCGGGGGCTGGGCTGGAGCCTGGCGTGGGAAAAGGGACAAATCCCACCTCAGACGGGCTGGAATAGCCCAGAGGAGGGACAAAACCGGGAATCTGCACGACAAACTGCAGCGGGCACTGAAACCCCTCGCTCGGCATCTGCTGGGATGAGCAATGTGGGCTTTTTATGGATGCTGTTTGCCCAAAGTGCCCCTGTCTGATCCCAAACTGCCCCTGTTTGATCCCAAATTGCCCCTCTCTGATCCCAAACTGCCCCTGTTTGATCCCAAAGTGAAATCTGAATGATCCCAAACTGCCCCTGTGTGATCCCAAACTGCCCCTGTCTGATCCCAAACTGCCCCGTTTGATCCCAAACCGCCCCTGTTTGGCCCCAAAGTGAAATCTGAATGATCCCAAACCGCCCGTTTGGCCCCAGAGTGGAATCTGAAACCACTGAGTGACAGATCCAGCTCCCCCTCCCATCCCTCCCTGCTCCAGCATCCCAGGGGAACCAATCCGGAACCTCCCAACCCTTGGAAAACTCAGCGACTCCCAACTCCGAAGGAGCTCCTGCGGCTCCCGGGCGGAAAACGGGGGGATTTCCCGGGATTTTGGAGGGGCAAAGAGGGAACTCCCACCTTCCCCAGGGCTGTCCGGGTCCCTGGCAGGGGCTGGCTCCTTGCCCAGGTGGCCCAGCACCCTGAAGGCGTCGGCGTGGACGGAATCGACGCGCACGGCGTAGATCTTGGCGCTGGCGTCCAGCGTGCCCGCGGCCACCTGCGGCACGAGGGTGGGCTTGCAGGATTGTTCAAAGTTTCATTTTAGGTTTAGTTCAGCTCGATGTGCCCCAGAAGGGCTTCTTTGTCTCACTGGGATTTTTGTCATCAGAAGCTGGAATGCGCATGGTGCCTTTCTCTCTAATTGGTCTGTTGGTCGTTAATTTCCGTGTCGTTAGGGAAACTGTCGCCTCACAAGGACACGGAGCCTTGGAGGAGTCTGCCCGTGCCTGGCAGGGCCCCCCCAAGGCTTCACCCAACTGTCTTTATCTGATTTATTATGAACTATGTAGTCTGGTTAGCATGTACACTTTGTTATTGGCTCAGGAGTTTTGTACCCACCCCTGAGCTGGCCCTAAAAAGACCCCCGAGCCCAGGGACTTCTCTCTCCTGAGGTGCCACCCTAGGGTGAGGGGGTCCCCTGTCCCCCAATAAACCCTTCTTCCACCATACCTCTGAGAGATCCCTCTTTCATCGCCACAAACCATTACAGTGAGGGCTCTGAGGGTCTGCAGAACCAAGAGCCCACCTCAGTTCTGTCGGGACGTGCTGGGGCGCCCAAGCGGCCTGGCTGAGTAGGCCGACCACACCAGCAGGGAATTCCCGGCTGGATGAGGAAAAATCTCCCCCGGAGGATCCCACAGATCACTGCCCAAGGGCTCTGCACCCCGAGGAAGATCGTGGGTAACAGGGAGAGGGTTTATTGTGAAAGATAAAGGGTTTTTTTTTTTCCCCGTAGTTTGGGGTTTTTTGGGGATCGCAGCTAAAAATCCTTTTGGGATTGAGGTCAGCAATGGGGAGAAGCAGAAAGTGTGGGGCTGGTCTCCTCTCCTTCCTCAGGGTCACCCCTTGAGGTCACCCTGGTTTCCCAAAGCATGAGGAGGTGAAGGGTGTGAAATTCCAAGAGCCTTTTCCAAGCCCAGATCCCACCAGAAAGGCCAAGAATCCTCCAGTGGAACACAGGGCCCCTTTTCCCATCCTTCCCTCAGGAGCTCCTGGGGCCACATCCCGAACTCCTGTCCCTGTTCACCCACCCAGGAATCCACCTCTCCCTCCCAACAATTCCCGGGATGCTTCTCCCTGGCAAGTTCTGGGGTCAGAACCCAGTGGAACGCAGGGCCCCTTTTCCCATCCTTCCCTCGAGAGCTCCTGGGGCCACATCCCAAACTCCTGTCCCTGTTCACCCACCCAGGAATCCACCTCTCCCTCCCAACAATTCCCGGGATGCTTTTCCCTGGCAAGTTCTGGGGTCAGAACCAGCCCAGCACCATCTCCCTTCCTTTCCCAGCCCTGTTTCCAGCTCAGAGGCCTCCCAAGTCCTGCTTTGAGCCCTCCCTCGAGCACACAGCAGGCAGGATTCAGCCTCTGAAGGACTCAGGGCCTCCAGATTCTGGGGTTTGGTGGCAGCCCCCCAGAGCAGTGGTGGGGTTTCACACTAATTAAGCCCGGGGTTAATTGGATGTGGGAACACAGCAGCAGCAGCAGGGACCCCTCTGACCTGGAAGTTGGTGAGCTCTGAGTTCTTCTCCTTCAGGATGTCGGTCATGTAATCGATGAGGTGCAGCACAAAGGCGTTTTTGGTGGTGATTTTCTGCAACAAAAGCACAGCTGGGGACCCTTCCCTGGCCAGGGACACCCTGGGGACCCAGGGGACAGCCTGGGTGGCACCAGCCCAGATGTGGCCACAGCTTCCTCTGGGAAGAGGTCGGAGAGATGGGCAGGGAATTGTGTGAAATTCATCAGAGAATCGTTTGGAATTCAAATTCAGGCAGGTCCTGGGGAGGGACAGCCCTGGGCACTGGCACAGGCTGGGAGGTGATCCCTGTGGAGAAGGACTTGAAGGACAACAGAGTGTCCCAGGGACAAGGACACCAATAGGACACAGCAGGAGGAGCATTCCCAGCAGGTCAGGGAGCGATCCAGCCCTAGGAGGCACCCTGGGGTGCTGTGTCCAGGTCTGGGATCACCAGGACAGGAGGGACAAGGAGCTCCAGCAGAGGGTGACAAAGATGAGGGGTCTGGAGCATCTCCTTGATGATCAAAGGCTGAGGGAGTTGGGGCTGAGAGGGGATCTCAGCCCTAAATATCCAAGGGGGAATGTGGGAGGATGGATCCAGGCTCTGCTCCCCGGGGCCCAGGCATGGGACGAGAGGAACGGGCAGGAACTGATGCCTGGGAAGTCCCACAGGAACTTTTTCCTGGGATTGCCCAGAACCGTGTGGACAGAACCCATGTGGACAGCCCAGCTGGGACCACACACCCCTTTATGGTCCCTTAACCTGCCCCACGAGCTGCCAAAGCCCGAGGTGTCAAACCCCGCCAGAACCGCGCTGCTGAGGGATTTTAAACCTCGCAGCGCCCAAACGCGGCTGCCCCGACTCACATTCTCGGTGGAGAGCTTGATGCAGGTGCTGTAGTGCTCCGAGATCTGCGCGTTGGTCCACTGGGGCAGCGGCGGCTGCCAGCCCTCGGACCTGCGGGACACGGCGGGGTCGGTGCCCGGGATCCCCCCTCAGCCCGGGCCCTGAGGGGTCGGTGCCCGTGTTCCCCCCTCAGCCCGGGCCCTGAGGGGTCGGTGCCCGTGTTCCCCCCTCAGCCCGGGCCCGGTGGGGTCGGTGCCCAGGATCCCCCCTCAGCCCGGGCCCGGTGGGGTCGGGGCCCGGTGGGGTCGGTGCCCGGGATCCCCCCTCAGCCCGGACCCGGTGGAGTCGGTGCCCGGGATCCCCCCTCAGCCCGGACCCGGTGGGGTCGGTGCCCGTGTTCCCCCCTCAGCCCGGGCCCGGTGGGGCCGGTGCCCGCGTTGCCCTCAGCGGGGTCGGTGCCCGCGCTCTCCCCTCAGCCCGGGCCCTGCGCCCCGACCCTACCTGAGCGAGGGGGATCCGAGGCCCTGCAGCGACGAGTCCACAGCCCTGGAGCGGCGGCGCTGGCGCCTCTCGAGCTCATCGTCGTTGCCGGGGCACTCGGCGAGCACGGGGGTGCCGGTGCTGCCGAGGGCCCGCGGGGTCGGGGAGAGGATGGAGGCGGCGGCGCCGGCAGCGCGGGGAGTGCGGGCGGCCATGGCTCCGGAGGGGGAGCCCGCCTTTCGCCGCGGCCACGCCCCCACCGCGCCTCCCGGCCAATCAGCGCGCGGGGTGCCGGCCTGGCAGCCAATCGGCGCGCGGCGCTCCCGCCCCCCGTGGCGGGTTTGAACGGCGGCGCGCGCTCGGTAACGCTCGCGCGGGTGAGGGGGCGGGGCCGCGCCCTGAGGGGACCCCGGGAGGGACCCCGGGAAGGGCCGGGCCAACATCGCCCCGAATTCCCCCAAATTCCCCAAATTCCCCCGAATTCCCCCAATTCCGGCCCTGGGCTGGGGCCGCAGCGCGGTCAGCAGCCGCCGGTGCTGCCCCGGAACCCCCGGAAGGAGGAGGAGCCGCCGGAGCAGCGCCGCTTATCCCGGAATCCCAGAGCCCCGGAATCACCGAGGTTGATACCCTCGGGATCAAAGAGTCCAGGCTGGGCCCCATCCCCACCTGGTCACTGAGGGCAACCTCCAGGCCTTCCCCAGGACCCTCCAGGTGTGTTCCCGCATTCCCTGTCACCCTCCAGGTGTGTTCCCACATTCCCTGTGACCCTCCAGGTGTGTTCCCACATTCCCTGTGACCCTCCCGGTGTGTTCCCACATTCCCTGTGACCCTCCCAGTGTAATTCCCACATTTCCCGTGACCCTCCAGGTGTGTTCCCACATTCCCTGTCACCCTCCAGGTGTGTTCCCACATTCCCTGTGACCCTCACCCGGCTCCAGGTCCCGGATCCCGGCCAGAGGGGACATTCCTGGGAGAGCCCCCGAGCTCTGTGCCCGATGCGAAGCTCCACCAAGAGGAAAAGAACTCCATGGCTTTTCCTTCTGGACCATCCCTTGCGCTCCGGGAGCTTTAGGAAACATTTTGGGATGGCCTGGATGTGTCAGATCCGTCGCCAAAAGCTCAGGAATTCCGTTGCATTCCAAAGTTTGGGAAGAGGGACTTGAATCGACCTGGAGCAGGAGCTTTTCCGGCATTCTCGGCGGAATCTTTGGATTTAGGGACGCTGCTGTTGGGTGCCGGCATTTTTCCCGGCGGTTTTTCCCGACTGAGCCGCTGGATGGAGCAGCAGGAACAGCCGTGGATTGCTTTCCGTAGGAGCTCGGGAATGATTCCCAGGATTTCCCCTCCCCGCACGGAGCGGCCAAGGGAATCGCAGAACCATGGAATTGTTGGGGTTGGAAAACAGTGTTGGTGTCATGAAATCCGAGCTCCAGCGCGGGATGGGGCCGCGGGATCTCCCGGGGGGGGAAAATCCGGGTTTAGGGAATGGGGGGTTTCCCCATCCAGGATATTCCAGGCTCCCGGGAAGGGCCGGCCCACGGGAACGCCAATCCCTGTCCCCAGGATGGGAGTGACTGTTGGGTTTTTATGGAACCCATTCCACACACAGCCATTCATCCACCAAAAGAGAAAAAAATCCCGTTTTTCCTCAGGAATGTGTGGATTTAGAGGCAGTCCTTAATGCCCGAATCCCACTTTTATTTTGGCTCCCTCTTGAGCTGACCTTGATTCACTCTTGGATTTTTATGGAACCCATTCCACACACAACCATCCCTCAATTAAAAGAGAAAAATCCCGTTTTTCCTCAGGAATATGTGGATTCAGAGGTGGTTGCTAAGCCCCAAATCCCACTTTTATTTTGTCTCCGTCCATCTCTGCAGAGCCGAGCTTGATTCACTCTTGGATTTTATAGAACCCATTCCACACACAACCATCCCTCAATTAAAAGAGAAAAATCCCGTTTTTCCTCAGGAAAACGTGGATTTAGACATGGTTGCTAAGCCCCAAATCCCACTTTTATTTTGGCTCTATCCGTCCCTCTAGAGCCGAGCTTGATTCACTCTTGGATTTTTACAGAACCCCTTCCAAACACAACCATCCATCAATCAAAAGAGAAAAATCCCGTTTTTCCTCAGGAATATGTGGATTCAGAGGTGGTTGTTAAGCCCCAAATCCCACTTTCATTTTGGCTCCATCCGTCCCTCCAGAGCCGGGCTCGATTCCCACCCCGGGAGGGAGCCAGAGGGATCTCAGCTCTGCCTTCATCCAACCCCAAAAATGGCAAAGGAATCAATGCTCGGAGCTTGAATCTCCTTGGAAGAGCAGCCTGGAATCGTCTTGGAAAATTCCAAGCACTCGAGAGGCCCCTGACAATTCCCAAACCTCGAGGATCTGAAACGCTTCGGGGTTTTTTTGGCCCCCCCCCGATAATTCGGGGCTGAGCCGTGGGGTCAGTCCCTTCCCTCGGCTGCTCCAGGATAACCAGGAGAGGCTGGAAATTCCCCGGCCGGGTGTGGGATGTGTTTTCTGTGGCTGCAGTAAACAAATCAATCTCTGCAGCCCAACCCATCCCTCGGAGGAGACTCCGAGGAGCTCTGACGGGTTTTATGCCCCAATTAATCATTCCTGCCCTGGCAACGGCGCCGATGGATTTTTCCCTGGCATCAGCAGGGCTGGGGAGAGCTGGAACATTCCCGGATGGAAGTGGGAATTGAGGGAATAGATCACTGTGACAGCCACGGTACAAACGGCTTCGATCCCTTCCCGGCTCCATAAATCCCTGCCAGGGCTCTTCCATTTCCAGCTCCCCGCGTTCCAGAGGGGTTTGCATTCCCGAAATCCCCGGGAGGGGTGTGAGGATGCTCCTGGATGCAGGGAGAGGATTGCTTGGAGCTGGGAAGGAGGGATTGGGGGCAGGAGCTGCCGGGATTTTCCAGCCAGGCTTGGGAAGGATTTGGGGATGGACACCGGGATTTTCCCCAGAGCTCTGGGCAGGGGATGGGAAACTTGGGAAAAGGGAGGCAACAGGGATTGGAAACATTGGAATGGGCAGGGAATGACCACGGAATGGGCAGGGAATGGGCAGGGAATCCCACCCCTGGGAATAACTGCCCATTCCCTGCCCCTTCCCTGTCTGTTCCCTGACCTTTCCCTGACCATCCACTGCCCATTCCCTGCCCATTCCATGAATCATTCCCTGCCCATTCCCTGAACGGAAGCCTGGAAAAGGCCTTGGATTTGGGATTTCAGTGCATGCCCCCCCTGCTTTCCCCTTCCAGGGCCGTGTCCATGCCCTCCAGCTGTGCCTCCATTGCTGGACTCGGAGCTGGAGGTGCAGGGGAAGCCGGGGAGAGGGAAGTGTCTTGGATCTTCCCAAGGTTTTCTGGGGAGGCTCTGCTCTGCCTGGCAGCTGCACGCAGCGCTCACATCCAGCTGGGATGGATTCTTTTCCCTTTAGTGGGAATGCTCCGGGAAAGGCTGCAGTGTGACGGACCTCGGGATGGCCCCAATCCCTTTTCCCTGCCCCTCGTTCCCTGGGAATGGCCCCAATCCCTTTTCCCTGCCCCTCATTCCCTGGGAATGGCCCCAATCCCTTTTCCCTGCTCCTCATTCCCTGGGAATGGCCCCAATCCCTTTTCCCTGCCCCTCATTCCCTGGGAATGGCCCCAATCCCTTTTCCCTGCCCCTCATTCCCTGGGAATGGCCCCAATCCCTTTTCCCTGCCCCTTATTCCCTGGGAATGGCCCCTCATTCCCAACAAGCAGTAAGGATCTGACCTTTGGTGCTCCCATTCCCTGTGTTTTATCCCCAATTCTTGTGCCCCAAATCCCAGGATTTACCAGATTTTTGGTGCCCTGCCCAGCCTGGCCTTGGACACTCCCAGGGATCCAGGGGCAGCCACAGCTCCTCTGGGAATTCCATCCCAGCCCCTCAGGGAGGAATTTTGTCCTAAAAAAATCCTGGCTTAGAGCATGGATCCCCCCCCAGGATTCCTCAAATCCTCATGCAACCCCTCCCTGCCCATCCGGCTGCTCCAATGAATAATTAATTTCTAATTAAGTCATCCCGTGGAAGCAATTCCCTCTCTCCCCTTTTCCCTTCCCTCCATTTGGAATTCCCAATGCCCGGGAGGTTCCTCGGCCCTGGAAACACCAAATCCGACTGAATTCCTCATTTCCCACCCCAAATTCCCCACCCAGCACGGGTTGGTTCCCACTCTCTGAAATCTCCCAGCAGCTCCTGCTCGGAGCTCAGTAATTACTGGGGTAATTAACGCTAATTACTGCTGGGAACAAGCTGGAATTCTCCACCCTCCAGGAACCCCAAATCTGCCAGAAAATGCCCCAAAATGAGGCCGGTGATTCCTGAAGAACACAAATTCCCTTCCATCCCGATGTCTGGAACCCAAACTGCTCCTCCCTGAGCTCCGATTTTTTTTGGGAAGCATCCCAGAGCCCCCCGGGCGCCATGGAAACAGCGGGGTCCGCCCCGCCAGCCGGGAGCTGCCTTGAATTCCCGTTCCGTTTTTAAATCATTTCCCGGGATATTTTGGAGTCGGCATTAAGGAAACATTTATGCAAAGCGCTGGAATGCATCCATGGCAATGAGGCTGAACCAGAGTGGGAATTCAGCGGGATGGGCTGGCTCAGAGCTGCAGGTCCCGCTCGGAAAGCACCGAAAATGACAAAATTTGGGGTTTTTTTGGGGTCGCCCCCCTGATTTTGGGGGGTTTCCCGTGGAATTGGAGATGGAAGGAATGTGGAATTCCCGTTCCTTGTGTGGCCGAGGGGGAATTTTGTACCCAATAAAGGCTCAACCTCATTTTACGGGGTGGGGGAGAAATTCCCCATTAGGGACAGCCCTGGAAAGAGGATGGGATGATCCCGATGGATCTGTTGGGATCTGAATTCTGTTGGGAAGGGATGACCCCAAACGGCTCTGTGGGGATCTGAATCCCATTGGGAAAGGCGATGAAGGGATGATCCCGATGGATCTGTTGGGATCTGAATCCCACTGGGAAAGGCAATGGGATGATCCTGGTGGAGCAAACAGCTCTGTTGGGATGTGAATCCCACTGGGGTGATCCCAATGGAGGAAAGGCTCCGTAGGGATGTGAATCCCGCAGGGAAGGGGGATCCAGCCCGGCGTTCACAGAAAGCTCGGCTGGGACCGTGTGGATGTTCATCTCTTCCCTCCATTTTTTCCGGATAAAATCACTGATGTAAAACCAACAGGCGGAGTTTACGGGGCCCGTGGGACAGAGCTGAGCCTGGGAAAGCCGCCTTAATTAAAATCCCGAATTCCGGCCGGCCAGAGATGCCGGCAGGGGCTGGATGCGCCCGCGGTTCCCACCTGGAATGTTCCTCCATCCGTGCAGGGAGGGCTCGGAGCGGCAGGGATTGCCCATCCCCGGAGGAGCAGCGGGATTTGGGAAGCCCGGCTTGGGCAGGGGAGCCAAGATCCATCAGGGACACTGGAAAACACCGGGAATTGCCTGGAGAACGGAGCGGCCCTGAGCCCTACCCGCGCCCCAGGAGGGATTGGAGCCTTTGCCATGATTTGGGAATCAGTGCCCCGCTCCCAGCCCGGAACTTGAGGAGGAATTTTGGGAATTGTCCCTTTTTTCCTGTTTTGGTGACGTATCAGGGCAAACCCCTCCCATCGAGGGTGCCCCGAAACCATCATCCACTTTTTCGTGGAATTTCAGCTTTTCCACCGTTTCCACCTCTTCCCACTCCCACCCCGCCTCCCCCCATTAAGGGATAACAAACCATTCTCCACATCAAAGGAATATTTATCCATGGAAATCCACACCGGGACAATCCCGAGATGCTTTGAGACGGACGGTTGGGTTCCCCCTCTCTTGGGAAGAACTTCCCAGAAAGCTCCTTCCAGCTGCTGCCACCCCAAATCCTGAATTCCCCAGATGTCAGAGTCGCAGGAATGGGATTTGGGGTGGATATTCCACAGGAACGGGATTTGGGGTGGATACTTTTTGCAGGAATGGGATTTGGGGTGGATATTCTGCAGGAATGGGATTTGGGGTGGATATTCTGCAGGAACGGGATTTGGGGTGGATATTCCGTAGGAATGGGATTTGGGGATGGATATTTTTTCCAGGAATGGGATTTGGGGTGAATGTTCTGCAGGAACAGGATTTGGGGTGGATATTCTGCAGGAATGGGATTTGGGGTGGATATTTTTNGGATTTGGGGTGGATATTCCACAGGAACGGGATTTGGGGTGGATATTTCACAGGAACGGGATTTGGGGTGGATATTCCACAGGAAGGGGATTTGGGGTGGGTATTCTGCAGGAATGGGATTTGGGGTGGATATTTTTTGCAGGAATGGGATTTGGGGTAGATATTCCACAGGAACAGGATTTGGGGTGGATATTCCGTAGGAACAGGATTTGGGGTGGATATTCCAAGGAAAAGAGGGATTCTCATGCTAAATTTTGCATTATAATGCTTGTGTCCATTTTTCAGCTGGAGGTGGGATTTTGGGGCAGGGTGAGGCGTTTGGGGGAAGATTAAATTCCAAAACCCCAGAATCTCAGAATGGGGAGGGCTGGAAGGGCCCACGGTGGCTCCTGAAGGCTGAAAATCGGAATTTTTTTGGATTATTATGATGATTTTAATGAAAATCAGGGAGCTCCTGGGCCGGGCTCCGTGACCTCACTCCAGGGCTCCGGCAAGGACACGGAAATCCCAAAAAACCTGAATCCCGTCATTCCCCGCGGGAACGCTCCGTAAACAGCGGATCCTGCCCTTCCATCCTGGAAGGCTCGGCCATGAGGAGCCCTCGAGGGACAGAAAATAAAAACAACAATAAAGACAAGGATGGGCGGGGCGGGCCTCGCATCCACGGCAATCCCAGAAAAACCGCCCCGAACAATGGGAATTGCTCCCGGACGGATCCTTGGCTGCAGCTTCCAAAGGCACCGCCGGAGCCTTGGCTGCGACTTCCAAAGGCGCCGGGGTTTTCCTGCCGGACAAAACCAAACTAGGGATAGGGCTGTTTTGAATCCCAAAGTCCAGCAAAATTCCCCAAATCCAACAAAATCCCCAAATCCAGGGGTTGGTGCTGGGGGAGGGACGGTCCCAAATGGAAAAGGGGGTAAAGGGTGGATTTAGGGGCGGAATTTGGAGCGGAATTTGGAGCGGAATTTGGAGCAGATCCCAAGGGTGGATGGGGAGGGATTTGGGATTTGCTGCTCCTGTTCAGTGGGAATGGGAATTTCTGCGTTTCAGGACACAAAGCTGAGTTTGAAACCAAAGGTTTTGGGGTGGGGAGGTGGCTCCAAGCTGGGATTTGGGATTTGGGATGAGGGAGTTTTCCGGGTGCTTCCAAAGGGTGGGAGCACAGCTCTGGGGGATTCCCACCCCCAGAAAAAAATCTGCTGATTCTCCTTCAAGGCGCCAGGGAAGAGGCAAAGGAATTCCCCAGCTTGGGAAGTGAATCTCTGACTTGAGATCTGCCTAAAACACCTGGAAAAGCCTCTGGATTCAGCCATTCCAGGGGATGGGAATGGAGCAGGGACTGGGACATTTCTCCAGGGTTCACCCCTCGTTTCTCCAGCCTTCCAGCGAATCCATTCAGGAGCCTGGTTTCCACACCCCAAAGGAGAACTTGGAGCAGCAGATGGGAGTGAATTCCCCCCAGACTGTCCCCACATTTGTGGCTTTGTTCCCAACAAGCCGAGTTCATCGACTTGGGATTTCACTTCCTTTTCCCCTCACTCTGGGTGTGAGGTTCATCCACTGGAGGAGTCCAGGGAAAATTATCCATCAGAAGGGGAACATTCCATGAATCCATACGCACATCGCCAACCTCATGGTTTTCGCAAAGGAAAAGAAAAAATCCCTGATTAAAACAAAATCCCGGAGGTGGAAGGGAATCCCCCAAACCCTGGGGGTGGAACAAGCTCTGGAGAATTCCCCAACTCCCTCCAATCCTTGTTTTTGGGATGGAATCCATTTCCAGGGAGTGGGAATTACTTCAGGGCGGTCTCTCCTTTTCCAAGAGCTCCATGGCATTCCAGAATCCATCCAAGAGGCGTCGCCTTGGGTTTCTAGGGGATCACAGGAATTCTTTGTGGCGGTAACAGCAGCTAAAGCCCAGCTCAGCTCAGAGATCCTTCGGAAGATCCTTCAGGAGATCCTTTGGGAATCTCCACTCGGGTGAGCTGGTTTGGAGCAGCAGCAGGAGACCACAGAGCGGCGGGATGTGGATGCCGGAGATGATCCAAGGCCATGCAGGAAGTCCTGGACCTTCGCTGTGGCCGGCGATTCCCCATGGAGCTGCAAAAAGCCTTTTTGGGATTTTGGGATTCAAGATCCCCCTGGATATCCAACAGCGAGGATGACACTAAGGATGGGAGGAGGGAAGTGCAGGATGGGGTCGTTTTCCACGGGGTGGGATGCACCGAGAGATCCCTCCTGCCTCGCAGAGAGCACAGAAGCTCTGACCCGTGCTGGAATTCCAGAGAAAAACCCGGCTCTGTCCCATTCCTGCGTGCCCTCCGTCTCCAACCGGGCAGCGAAGACATCCCAACGGAACACACGGAACTCATCCCAAGGAAAAGGGACGGGGAACCAGCGCGGGAGGGAGACGCCGGCGCGGCACAAGCGGGGTGGGGCCGGCCCTAGGTGAGGGTGTTGGAGTAGAAGCTGAGGCTCTCGGACACCGTCTTGGAGTCGCTGCGGGAGGAGCCGTTGGAGGTCATGTCCAGCGAGAGCCGCTCGGCCCGGCCGGGCTCGTCCGGCTCCTCGTCGGCCGCGCCCAGCGCCGAGGCCACGGTGGTGGTGTCCATGCGGCTGAGCTTGGACACGGAGCTGTGCGTGTGCAGGAACCGCGCCGAGCGCAGCTCCAGCCCCTCGTACTCGCCGGCGCTGACGCACGGGCACCACCGGAAGGCGTGCTTGAATCCCACCCGGAACCTGGCCACAGGGACGGCACAGACGGGGAGTGGGACAGGGGAGTGCGGAGAGACACCGACACGGACGGGGAAAGACGTGGAGATGGCCAGAGGAATGGGATGGAGATGGCCACAGGAATGGGATGGTCATGGAGGTGGGAAAGACAATGGAGGTGGCCAAAGGAATGAATGGGATGGAGATGGACAAAGGAATGGGATGGAGGTGGAGGTGGGAAAGACAATGGAGGTGGCCACAGGAGTAGGATGGAGATGGCCAGAGGAATGGGATGGAGATGGCCAATGGAATAGGATGCAGATGGACAAAGGAGGTGGGAAAGCCATGGATGTGGCCAAAGGAATGGGATGGACACAGCCGAAGGAAGGGGGAGATAAAGCTGAGCCTTTCTAAACATGACAGAATTGCCATCTTTCACTGAGGGGAGGAAAAACCTTTGGAGTAACCAAAAACCCATTGAGAAATGGAAAACCCACTGAGAAGTGGAAAACCCACTGAGAAATGGAAAACCCACTGAGAAATGGAAAGCCTGCTGAGAAATGGAAAAACCTGCTGAGAAATGGAAAACCCCCTGAGAAATGGAAAACCCCCTGAGAAACAGAAAACCCTTGAGAAACGGAAAACCCCCTGAGAAATGGAAAACCCCCTGAGAAACAGAAAACCCTTGAGAAACGGAAAACCCACTGAGAAATGGAAAA
>VZDJ01000311.1:56566-84082 GCA_008694505.1 Cyanoderma ruficeps | reverse complement strand
CCTTTTCCCCCTTTCCTTTTCCCCTTTCCCATTTCCCCTTTCCCATTTCCCCTTTTCCTTGTCCTTTTCCCCACCCTCGGTCGGTGATTCATTCCCGGGATCGATTCCCCGTTAATGATTAAATCCCACAAATCCCGCGGCTCCAGCAGCACTTCCAGCCTGGAAAAAAAAACCCCCAAAAAAACCCCCCAAAAACAAACCAGGAATAAGCCCCAGGCTGCTCCCCCTCCCTGCCCCGGCGATAAAACTCCAAATCCTGCTCAAATCGGGATTTTGGGATCAATTCCATGGTTTTCCCTCAGCAGGCCCGGCCCATTAAATGGAATAAATGAAATAAAAGGATCGTTCCCGGTCGGTTTCTGCTCCTTCGTGTCCCTGGGGGTGGAATTTCCGCTGCCGGAACGGGCGTCTCCCTCTCCGGGAGGGAAAACAGAGGGAATTCGATTTTAATTCCTTTGGGGGAAAAAAGAAGAAAAAAAAATAATAAAAAAAGGGAATTTAAGGAGCTCTGGGCTCGCGGGGAAGGGAATTTCCCCCCTGGGTTGGGAGGGAGGTCAAACATCATCCGGGTCAACGCCCTGACGGGCGATTATCGAAAGAAAACATTCAAAACAAATTAAAATTGAGGAGTTTTTAAAGGGAATAAAATCGTTGTGGCCGTTCCTGATTTCCATTGGAACAAAAAATTTCAATTCAAATCGAGGAGTTTTTAAAGGGAATAAAATTGTTGTGGTCGTTCCTGATTCCCATTGGAACAAAAAATTCAAAACAAATTCAAATTGAAAAGTTTNAAGGGAATAAAATCGTCGCGGTCGTTCCTGATTTCCGTGTGGGAATTCTCCGGGCCCCAAATTCAGCCCCGTGGGGAGAAAATTCCTCCTTTTTGGGGGGCCCTGATCAAAGGGGTTTGTTCCCTTTCATCAATCCAGCCCAAAAAGGAGAATTTCTCCATCCCTACAATCCCAAATCCGGGTTTTTTTGGGAATGAGCCCCGTGTGGGATGTCGGGGGCTCATTCCCGGGATGTGCTCGGGCTGTTCCGAGTTATCCCAAAGGAGGTTTGGGATGTGCTGGGAGTCAGGGCAGAGGGGAGAGACCCCGAAATTCCTGGAAAACTCTGGGATTCCATGTCGGGATTCCCATCCCGGACAAGGGCCCTTGTTCAGCAGCCAGGCCGCAAATGAGGGGCCCTTTGTTTGGGGTCTCTTTGTTTGGGGTCCCCTTTGTTTTTGGGGTCCCCTTTGTTTGGGGTCTCCCTTCGGGGTCCCCTTTGGGGTCTCCCTTTGTTTGGGATCTCCCTTTTCTGGGGTCTCCCCTTTTTTGGGGTCTCCCTTTGTTTGGGGTCTCCCTTTGTTTGGGGTCTCCCTTTGTTTGGGATCTCCCTTTTTTGGGGTCTCCCCTNTCTCCCCTTTTTTGGGATCTCTCTTTTTTGGGGTCTCCTCTTTTTTGGGGTCTCCATTCTTTGGGATCTCCTTTTCTGGGGTCTCCCCTTTGTTTGGGGTCCTCTTTGTTTGGGGTCTCCCTTTGTTTGGGGTCCCCTTTGTTTGGGATCTCTCTTTTTTGGGATCTCTCTTTTCTGGGGTCTCCCCTTTGTTTGGGGTCCCCTTTGTTTGGGATCTCTCTTTTTTGGGATCTCTCTTTTCTGGGGTCTCCCCTTTTTTGGGGTCTCCTGGGGTCTCCCCTTTTTTGGGGTCTCTCTTTTTTGGGGTCTCCCCTTTCTGGGGTCTCCCCTTTTTTTGGCACCTCCTTTTTCTGGGGTCTCCCTTTTTTGGGATCTCTCTTTTTTGGGATCTCCCTTTTCTGGGGTCTCCCAAATTCCCAGAAAACCCCTCAGTTCAGCCAAGTTCTGCACTTTAGGAAGGACCTTCCCTCATTTTGGGAAGGGAAGTTTTGGCTCCGGGTTGTTCAAAGCGACGGCGACAAAATAATAAAAGAAATTTGAGGGGCTCAAATAAAAAAAATCAAAATCTGAGGGGATCCAAAAGGATCAAAACCGGAGTGGGATCTGAAAAAACCCAAAATTCGAGGGAAAAAAGAATTAAAATCCAAGGGGCTGCAAAGGATCAAAATCTGAGGGGATCCAAAAAGATCAAAATCCGAGTGGGGATCAAAACAATGAAAATCCCAGCGGGTCGGAAAGATCAAGGTCCAAAAAAAACCTCAAAATCCCAGGAGCTCAAAAAAATCAGAATCCCAGGGGAATCAAAACATCAAAATCCGAGGGAATCCGGAGAAATTCCGGTGCCCGGGGGGGTTCGGGATTCCTGCGGGCCCGGGAAATCCCGGGACAATCCCGGATGGGACAATCCCGGACGGGACAATCCCGGACGGGAAAACTCTGGGACAATCCCCGACGGGAAAATCCCGGGAAAATCCCCGACGGGACAATCCTGGACGGGAAAATCCCGGGACAATCCCGGGAAAATCCCGGACGGGACAATCCCCGACGGGACAATCCCGGGACAATCCCGGACGGGACAATCCCGGGACAATCCCCGACGGGAAAATCCCGGGACAATCCCGGCCGGGTCAATCCCGGGACAATCCCGGCCGGGACAATCCCTGACAGGACAATCCCGGCCGGGTCAATCCCGGGACAATCCCCGACGGGACAATCCCGGGACAATCCCGGCCGGGACAATCCCCGTTCCGGCGGCGCCTCCCCCGGCGCGGCGCTGGGAGCCGGGAAAGGGTTAAGGCGGCTCCGGCCGGGCGGAAACCGGCCAAGTTCAAACTCCCGCACCGATTCCAGCCGGGAATGAGCCGGGCCGAGGCGCGGGCATGGCCCGGACCTGCCGCGATTCCCATTTTTATTATTACGGCGTCAAGTTCGCGCTGTCCGCCTACGCCACGCTCTTCTCGGTACGTGTTTGCCCGTTTTCCCCCGGTTTTTCCCCATTTTCCCGCCGCGCTTTCCCATCTTTCCCCGCGTTTTTCCATCTTTTTTTCCACCTTTCCCCCGCTCTTTCCCAGCCCCCCGCGGGCTGGGTTTGTCTTTCCCGGCTCCTTTGGCGGTTTTTGGGTCTCGATTTCCCCTTTTCCCCAAAACCCCCAAATTGAGGAAAACCCGCCGCGCCTCCGAGCGCCCGGGGCCGGCTCCGAACTCGGCGATTTTGGGGCTGTTTGGGACCAAAACGGGCGATTTTGGGGCTGTTCGGCACCAAAATGGGTAATTTTGGGCTCCAAATTGAGCGATTTTGGGGCTGTTCGGGACCAAAATGGGCAATTTTGGGCTCCGAACTCAGCGATTTTGGGGCTGTTTGGGACCAAACTGAGCGATTTTGGGGCTGTTTGGGACCAAAATGGGTAATTTTGGGCTCCGAACTCAGGGATTTTGGGGTGACCCGCGTGTTTTGGGGATTTTCCAAGCGCGTCCCCCCCTCCCCGTAATTCCTGCGTGCAGAAAAAAAATCGAGGGAATTCCATTTTGTACCCCCCAGTTTCCCCCCTGCAGACATCGGGGGAGGGGGGTTTGAATTTTTCTGGAAGGATTCAAACTAAAGTGGATTTCAGGAGGTTTTGAACCCCTGAACTCTGCTCGGGGCGGGGTTTCCCCCACCTGGGAGGTGCAAACACCTGCGGGAGACGGGAGGGGAAAAACCGGGAATTCCGCCCGTTTTCGGGGTCTCGTTTTGGGGTTGATTTTTGCCTAATTCTGGTTTTATTTCCCAATTTCTCCTGCCCGGGGTTAAATAACCCCGGGGCGGGGTTGATTGTCCAGGTGTGAGCGCGGAAATTCCTGGGCAGGTGGCCCGGAAATTATTTTAATTTCGATTTCGGTTTTTGACCCGTAAATGAGCTCGGCCCGGCCCTTGTGCCCGAGGGCTTGGGCCGACTCCAAAAATCGCCAGAAATTGGTGTTTTTTTGGGAATATCTCCCGGATTTCTCAGCCTCCGTCGGGTGGGAAAGCTCCCAAGGGCCAGACCTCTGTGACATTCCCAGAAAACCCCAAAATTCCCGGTTTCTCCCACGTTTCTGGCTCGGGTTGGGGTTTTGGGTGTGATTTGTGCAATATTCCAAACAAATCCGGGGGAAAATCCCGGGATTGGGGTTCCCAAGCAGCCAACCCCACTCACCTCGGGGTTTCCCAAAGGTTTTTTGGGGTGTTGAAGGAACTGTGGGATTTTCCTCCCGATCCCACTTTGGGAATGGTGGGTGAACCCTGGGACAATTCCTGGATTTTGGGGGGGAATTTTGGGAGAGCTCCATGGAGAATCCAGCAGCCAGAGGCTCAGATTTGTCCAGAAATTGGGAAAACAACCCCAAAAAAAGCCCCACTTTGGGTGGCTCCAACCCCTCCGCCTCCGTCCCTGGGATGTTCCCAGGAATTCTGCTCAGGGAATCCACGGGAATTGTGCAGCTCCCGGAGCCTTTCAGCCTGACCTAATTCCGGCCTCATTTGCATAATCGCAGCCCAATTAATTCCGAGAACCCTCCGGAGCCTCATTAACCCCGTGGACAGGCCGGGTTGTTCCCGGGATGGTTTTTTTCTTTCCCAATAAAACCGGGATTTTGTAGGAATTCCCTTTGGAAATTTTGTCTCCTCGGAATAAACCCCCGAGGGATGAGGGTTGGGTTGGTCCCCGCTGAGGTTTGGGGTTGAGGATTCCTGGTTTTCCAGCCGAGGGTTGTCCCAGCCTGTGGAAAATGGGATTTTTGAGCCGGCGGAGCCTTTCCAGGGATTTCGTTACAGCCGGAAAAATCCGGGAAGGAGCCTGGGATGAGCCGGAGAGCGGCTTTAAACCCGGGAATTGGGGGGCGGAAAGATTTGGGATTTTCTGCTCCCCAAGAAAACTCTCCTTCCCTTTTTCTCCTTTGGGAAAAACCAGAAATGTAAAAAAACCGGAAAATTCTTTCCCCGCGAAACCGAGAGCGGATGTTCCACCCGGCCCCGCTAAAAATCGGGATTTTGACGTTCTCTCTGGGGGGAAAAATTAAAAATAAAAAGCAATTCCTGTTTTTTCCTCTGGAAAAAGGCCATTCCCAAAGTTCCCTCTGGAGCTTTTCCCAGTTCCCAATTCCCGCCTTTCCTCGGGATGAGACGGGAGCTGCTCCCGTCCCAGAGCTGGGTGTTAATTATTGTTAATTATTCCCCATCCCTTAATTGCTCCTCTCCCAATCCCACAATTCCAGGATGGGGAATTCCGCAGGGATGGGGCCCAACCTGATTTACATTCAACCAGGAACGTTCTGGATCACCTGGAATTGTCCAAGGCCAGGCTGGAGCATCCCGGGATGGATTTGAGCCCTTTTCCATCCCAGCCCATTCCGGGATTCCCCAAAATCTCAGGAATTCAGCTGGATCCGCTCAGAATTTCCATGGGGAATGAGAGGGGTGAACCCATTCCATGAAAACTGGGAAAAGGAAAACCCTGGGATGAAGAACTCACTGAAACCCCCTGAAAATCCCAAAACCCCCTGAAACCCTCAAAAATCCCCCCCCAAAAACCCCCTGAAAATCCCCAAACCCCTGAAAACCCTGAAAATCCTGAAAATCTCCAAACTCCTGAAAACCCCGAAAACCCCGAGAATCCCCAAAACCCTGAAAACCCCAAATATCCCCCAAACCCTGAAAATCTCAAATGCCTCAAAAACCCCCAAAACCTCAAAAATCCTGAAAACCCCAAAACCCTCAAAAATTCCCCCCCAAAAAACCCTGANATCCCCAAAACCCCCCCTAAAAAAACGTGAAAATCCCCAAACCCCTGAAACCCCTGAAAACCCCCAAACCCTCAAAAATCTCCCCCCAAAAACGTTGAATACCCCGAAACCCTCAAAAACCCCAAAACGCTCAAAAAAACCCCAAAACCCTCAAAAATTGCCCCGAATCCCGGCGCAGGTCCTGGGGCTGCTGATCCTGGGCGTGGGGATCTACGCCGAGGTGGAGCGGCAGCGGCACAGAACCCTGGAGGGCATTTTCCTGGCCCCGGCCGTGCTGCTGCTCCTGCTGGGAATCTCCGTCTTCCTGGTGTCCTTCGTGGGAATGCTCGGCAGCCTCCGCGACAACCGCGCCCTGCTCCGCACGGTGAGCGCCGCCGCCGCGGCACCGGGAGGGGATTCCGTGGATCCGGAGTCGCTTCCGTGGTTTGGGGATCCCAGGGAGGGAATTCCATGGATTTGGAGTCACTTCCGTGGTTTGGGGATCTCCAGGAGGGAATTCCATGGATCTGGAGTCATCTCCATGGTTGGGGGATCTCCAGGAGGGAATTCCGTGGATTTGGAGTCACTTCCATGTTTTGGGGATCCCAGGGAGGGAATTCCATGGATCTGGAGTCACTTCCATGGTTTGGGGATCCCAGGGAGGGAATTCCATGGATTGAGGATCTCCACCATGTCTGGAGGGTCTAAAGCAGGGAATTCCATGGATTCAGTCACTTCCATGGTTGGGGGATCTCCAGGAGGGAATTCCATGGATCCGGAGTCACCTCCGTGGTTTGGGGATCCCAGCGGAGTAATCTCCGTGGTTGGGGGATCCCAGGGAGGGAATTCCATGGATCCGGAGTCATCTCCATGGTTTGGGGATCTCCAGGAGGGAATTCCATGGATTGAGGATCTCCACCATGTCGGGACGTCTGAAGCAGGGAATTCCATGGATCCGGAGTCACTTCCATGGTTTGAGGATCCCAGGGAGGCAATTCCGCGGATCTGGAGTCATCTCCGTGGTTTGGGGATCCCAGGGAGGGAATTCCATGGATCCGGAGTAATCTCCATGGTTTGAGGATTTCAGGGAGGGAATTCCATGGATTGGGAGTCGCTTCCGTGGTTTGGGGATCCCAGGGAGGGAATTCCATGGATCCAGAGTCATCTCCGGGGTTTGGGGATCTCCAGGAGGGAATTCCATGGATTTGGAGTCATCTCTGTGGTTTGGGGATCCCAGGGAGGGAATTCCATGGATTCAGAGTTGCTTCCATGGTTTGGGGATCTCCAGGAGGGAATTCCATGGGTTGAGGATCTCCACCACATCTGGAGGGTCTCAAGCAGGGAACTCCATGGATCTGGAGTCACTTCCATGGCTTGGGGATCCCAGGGAAGGAATTCCATGCATACGAAGTGACCTCCATGGTGTGGGGATCCCAAGGAGGGAATTCTATGGATTTGGAGTCACCTCTATGGTTTGAGGATTTCAGGGAAGGAATTCCCTGGATTCGGAGTCCCCACCCTATTTTCCCTCCCAAGGTCCATCCCGGGGTGCGAATTCCCGAGGAAAAACCAATTCCCGAGGAACAGCGAATTCCCGGGGGAAAGCCAATTCCCGGGGAAAAGCCAATTCCCGAGGAACAGCGAATTCCCGAGGAAAAGCCAATTCCCGGGGAAAAGCCAATTCCCGGGGAACAGCGAATTCCCGAGGAACAGCAAATTCCCGAGGAAAAGCGGCCCCCGCTCCCTGCCCAGGCCGGGTTTTGTGGGAAGGGGAGGGGAAAGGCGGGAATTGCTGAGCCGGGATCGGCAATCAGAGCCTTTGTCGGGATGGGGAATTGTCCTTTCCGGGATAAATCCCGGGAACAAAACCAATCAGGGAAAGAGGCCCTGGAGGAGCTCTTGGAGCCGAGCTGGGCCGGCAGCTGCAGCTCTTCGGGGTTTTTATGGAAAAACGGGGAAATTGTGTTCCAGAGGATCCAGGGAGTGTGTTCCAAAGGATCCAGGGATTGTGTTTGAAAGGATCCGGGATTGTGCTTTAAAGGATCCAGGATTGTGTTTGAAAGGATTTGGATCTGGATTTAAAAAGATCTGAATTTGTGTCTAAAAAGGATCCAGGATCGTGTTTTAAAGGATTGGATTTTAAAGGATTTCTGTCCAGAAGGATCCAGGGTCATGTTTAAACCCGGATTTGTGTTTTAAAGGATTGGGAATCCTGTTTAAAAGGGTCTGGGATTGGTGTTTAAACCCGGATTTGTTTTTAAAGGATTCAGGATTTGTGTTTAACAGGATCCGGAGTCATGTCTTAAAGGATCCAGGATTTCTGTTCAAAAGGATTTGGGATCATGTTTAAAAGGATCTGGGATTTGTGTCTAAAAGGATCTGGGATTTGTGTCTGAAAGGACCAGGATTGTGTTTTAAAGGGTCGGGAATCTCCTTAAAAAGGATTTGGACTCACGGTTAAAAGGATTCGGGATTTGTGTCCAAAAGGATCCGTGATCTTGTTCCAAAGCATCCAGACCCGTGTCTGAAAGGATCCAGGATTTGTGTTTAAGAGGATCCAGGATTTAAAAGGATCTGGGATTGTGTTTAAAAGGATCTGGGACTGTGTTTGGAAGGATTTGGGCTCATGTTTAAAAGGATTTGGGATCGTGTTTAAAAGGATTTGGGATTTTGTTTAAAAGGATTTGGGATCGTGTTTAAAAGGATCCCAATTTGTGTCTAAAAGGATCCAGGGTCGTGTTTAAACCTGGATTTGTATTTTGAAGGATTGGGAATCCTGTTTAGAAGGATCCGGGATTCGTGTTTGAACCGGGATTTGTGTTTCAGAGGATCTGGGCTGGTTTCTCCCCGGGGCCGTGGAATTCCCTCTGGAATTCCGGATGATTTGTGGCCGCTCGGGGCGGCTGAAAGCTCCATCCATCTCCCGCCCCCGCAGCGCCTCCTTCCCATTAATCCAGCGGGAACGGGCAGTTCCCGACGGGCCCAAACCCTCGGGATCGATGTCCTGGAAACTCCGACCCCGCGGGGTTGGTGCTCGGCAGGGAGAGGAAGGGAACCGCGCGAATTCCGCGTCTGGGAGCGGAACATCCCGGTCTGGGAATAATGAACGAGGAGAAAAGCCTTGGGGAGCATCAAGGGAGGGAAGGAGCGGCTCCCAGGACAGGGAGGGATTTGTCAATTCCCAAGGTTTCTGTGGGAATTAGAGTCACTTATTGGGAATTGGGATTGATGAGCTCATTAAGGGGCGCATTAATTGAATCGGAACTGAGCAGCTCTTCCTGACTCAGCGTCCAGAGCCGGAGGGAGATTTCCTTGGGAAGTTTCTCCGTGAAATCCGGAATTGTTCGGAGCTTTGTGTGGGGGACACCCTCGAGCTCCTTCCCTCTCCCGTCCCTCCCGTCCCTCTCCCTTCCCTCTCCCTTCCCTCTCCCCCTCTCCGGGATGGATGGTGACAGGTGGGGGGACACAGCCACCAAGGCGGAATTTCAGCCAAAATTCCAGGAAAAACCGGAATTCCGATGAGGAATTCCTCGTTTCCCCGGTGTCCAGTGGCCGGGCACAGACACGGATCCGGGACAATCCGTCCTTTCCTCATTCCAGTTCTTCTGGGTGCTCCTGCTGATCTTCCTGACGGAGCTGCTGCTGATCCTCATGGAGATCATCTTCGAGAACAAGGTGGGAGCGGGGACAGCCGGAATTCCCAGAAATTCAGTCGTCATTCCCCAAAAAATGGGATTGTTCTTTCCAAAAACCGAATTGTAATTCCCGAAACTTGAATGGTTATTCCCAAAAATCAAATGGTTATTCCCAGGAATGGGATGGCCATTCCCAAAACCTGAATGGTTATTCCCAAAAATGGAATTGTTCTTTCCAAAAACTGAATGGTTATTCCCAAAAACTGAATGGTTATTCCCAACACTTGAATGGTTATTCCCAAAAAATGGGATTGTTCTTTCCAAAAACTGAACTGTAATTCCCAAAACTCGAATGGTTACTCCCAAAAATGGGATGGCCATTCCCAAAAATTGAATGGTTATTCCCAAAAATGGAATTGTTCTTTCCAAAACCTGAATGGTTATTCCCAAAAATCAAATGGTTATTCTTGAAAATGGGATGGCCATTCCCAAAAATTGAATGGTTATTCCCAAAAAATGGAATTGTTCTTTCCAAAAACTGAATTGTAGTTCCCAAAACTTGAATGGTTATTCCCAAAAATGGAATTGTTCTTTCCAAAAACTGAATTGCAATTCCCAAAACTTGATTGATTTTTCCCAAGAATGGAATGGTTATTCCCAAAACTCGAATGGTTATTCCCAAAAATGGAATTGTTCTTTCCAAAGACTGAATTGTAATTCCCAAAGCTCGAATGGTTATTCCCAAGAATGGGATGGCCATTCCCAAAAACTGAATGGTTATTCCCAAAAATCAAATGGTTATTCTCGAAAATGGAATGGCCATTCCCAAAAATCGGATGGTTATTCCCAAAAATTGAACTGTTGCTCCCCAAAACGGAACGGTTACCCCGACCATGGAATTGTCATTCCCAAAGCTGGAATCGTAATTCCTCGGGGCGAAACTCTGGGATGCAGCAGGAGTTTTAAATTCCAATTGATGTAAAATTAATTTTAATTTAATGGGGTGATATTAAAAGTTAATTAAACCCCAAACAATGAGGGAGGGATGAGGGGGAGGGACAAATCCGAGCTGGAAATGTGGGAAGCACAAATCCACCCCTGGAACAATGGACGTTCACCAAACTCCCAAATCCCAGAATTAATTGGATTTCAGATGAAATCTGAAAAAAAAAAAAAGCCGGGAGCTGCTCGATATGCAAATCAGCTTCGTTGATATGCAAATGAGGCCGGGGGGATTAACGGGGGGAAGGGAGCAGAACCCCGGGAGAGCCAACTCCCACCTGGGAAATCGGGATTTAATTCCACAGGGATTCCTGAAAACTGAATTCCCAAACCCAGAACTGTCGTTCCCGAAAATGGGATGAGCCTTTCTGGGGACAAACCAGCAGGGAATGGTAAAAGCCGGGAATGTGTTCGTTTGGTGAAAACCAGGAATGAAAATCTTCCCGAAGCTCCCCCCGAGCAGTTTGGGATTCCCGGGAATCCTCCCCGGCGCCTTTTCCTCCTTCCCGAGTTCTCTCCCCGCTCCTGCTCTTCCCAACCTTCAATTTTCCCGTCAAGGCGTGTTGGAAATTTTAATTTTCCTCTCCCCTCCCTTTTCCCACCTGCTCCAACCTCAGGGAAAAATTCCCTTTTTCCCTCCATTCCCACCTGGTAGGTTTTTTTTTTGGGAATTAACATTCTTTCCTGGTGTTTTTTTTTGGGAATCGAGCTCAGATCCCCTCTGGCCCTGCCCTGGACACTCGGAGCCTCCCCAGGAACATTCCCAGGCATCCCTAAAATGCCTTTTCCATCCAATTAGTGCTTAATTAATTCCCTGAGGTGCCAGCCCCAGCCCATCCACGCCTGTGGAATATTTTTCCGTGGATAATTCCCCTCTCTGAGCCCGTTTCCCCCTCCCGAGGCAGCAGCACCCTCGGCCAGGGGTTGAAATCCCGATTTTCCGTGGGATTGAGGAGTTTGGAGGAGCTTTGGGATCAAATTAAACAGAACAGGAAAATTCAGGCGGGAAAAGATTCCGTGGCCTGCTTGGATGTGCCGGGAATGGATCCCAAACGATGGATTTTATCCCAGGAAATCACCTTGGGATGGGGTGAAACTCCCGCCAGCCGTGAAAAACTTGGAATTCTTTGTGCTGTTTTTCCTGACTTTTCCCACGTTTTGGGTTTCTCCGTCCCAGATGAACGAGGTTTTCCACTCCAACATCCAGGAGGGAATCCGGCACTACTACGACGACCTGGACTTCAAAAATATCCTGGATTTTGTGCAGGAAAAGGTTTGGATGGGAAAAAGGGGGAAGTTTTCCGAGGAATGGTTCATCCCATGCCCCATTTTCCCTGGATTTCTTGGAGTCATTCCCATCCCTGGGGTGTTTTCCTTGGATATCTTCACCTGGTTGGGTTTTCTGTGGGATTTTTTGCCCAGTTTGAGCTCAGCCCAGGGGGATTTTTTTGGGAATTATCCTGGAATTTGTGTGGCCTGGGAGGAGCCTGGGCTGCTCCCGGGCCTGGATCCCGCCGGGATATTTCCATTCCCAAGTTTTGGTGGGAAATCTCTGCCTGGAATGTTTTAAGCTCTTCCCAATCTGCCCGGAGAGGGAGGGAGGAGGGAAATAAATGAATTTTAAATCTTCGTTTTAAAATAAATGAATTTTAAAAACTTTTCTGTGGGAAAGATTTAAAATCCCCAGATTTTAAATCTTTCCCACAGAAACCCTTGGAAAAATCCCTTTTCCCTGGATTCCCACAGGAAAATCCCAGATTTGCGAGGGCTGGGAGGAGAGAGAATTCCAATCTTCCCATGGAATGGTTGAGGTTGGAAAAGCCCTCCAAGATCAAACCCAACCGTTGCCCAGGACTGGGAATTCTGGGATTGCTCCTGCTCTCGGTGTGGATATTCCTGGCGGGAATTTCTTGGCTCTGAGCATCCCTAAATAGAAAAAAAATGGAAAATCCCAAAACTTGAGGGGGAAATTCTGGGTGGGCTGGGGGAGCAGGGCCTGCCTTTGAGGGAATTTTGGGATGTTCCCACCTTGGCCCACATTCCCTCCGTTCATCCTGAGGCCTCCCAAATCCGCAGGTTTTATCCCTGGATTTGGAGCCAAGGATCCCGTGAATCTCCTTCCCTTTGGGATTCGAAGCTTTAATTCCGGGGCTCCTCCCTGGCTTTGGGACTTTAGGCCCGGCCTTGCTGAGCCGAGCTCCAAACGAGGCCGGGAACCCTCTGGAGGCCTCGGGTTTGGGGAAAGATTGGAATTTTTCCCCAAGTTTTGCTCCAAGCTCCTCGGGATGAGGCTGGAATTCTGTGTGGGACTTGGAGCTGTTGGGAGCAGATGGAAACTCGTGGCTGGGAACTCACAAATCTCCTGGAAAAGGGGATTTATTCCTGGGAATTCCTGCATCTCCAAACAATCTCAAATCAGGCTCCTTCTATGGAATTCCATGGGATCTCCCACCATTCCATGGGATCTCCCACCATTCTATGGGATCTCCCACCATTCCATGGCCTTTTCCCACCATTCCATGGCCTTTTCCCACCATTCCATGGGATCTCCCACCATTCTATGGGATCTCCCACCATTCCATGGCCTTTCCGACCATTCCATGGGATCTCCCACCATTCCATGAGATCTCCCACCATTCCATGCCCTTTCCCACCATTCCATGGCATTTCCCACCATTCCATGGCATTTCCCACCATTCCATGGCCTTTCCCCACCATTCCATGGGATTTCCCATGATTCCATGGGATCTCCCACCATTCCATGGCCTTTTCCCACCATTCCATAGGATTTCCCGCCATTCTGTGCCCTTTTCCACCATTCCATGGGATTTCCCATGATTCCATGGGATTTCCCATGATTCCATGGGATCTCCCACCATTCCATGGCCTTTTCCCACCATCCCACGGCATTTTTCCAGCGTTTTTCCCCACCTGCTCCTTCCCTCTGGGATTTTTCTCCCATTTTTCCGTGCAGTCTTCGGGGAGCCGGTCGCCCTCCCGGGCACCAAGGGAAACCCAGGAATTCCAGGTGGGAAATCCAGGAATTCCAGGTGGGAAATCCAGGAATTCCAGGTGGGGAATCCAGGAATTCCAGGTGGGAATCCAGGAACTGTGAATCTGTGCCTGGGATGGAGCAGAGCAGGAGGATCCCAAGAATTTTTCCTGCTTGCCCTTGGAAAAGGGGAGCAGAGGGGGAAAAAACCTCTCCCAAAATCTGTTCCTGGAGGAGTTTGGTGCTTAAAAAAAACGGGAAAAATCCCTTTTTTCCCTCCTTTTCCAAGCACTCCGACCTTTCCTGGCCGTTCCAGGCTTTTCCTTTCGGGGGAAAAATCTCCAATTCCGATTGTTTTCCATGAGCTGCCTCGGAACAGGCTCATTTTTATTCCGTGGAGGACACGGAGTGACTTTGATTGGAATCTTTTATTTTTATTTTTTATCTTCGCTGCGGGAAAGGAGGAAGAAAAGGAGATTTTTTTCTTTTTTTTATCCTTTCCCTTTGTAGCCGCGGGATTTGATCCCAATTTATCCTGACGGGAAGAGAAATCCCTGCGGGGGCCAGTGGGGATTTTGGGGATGGCTGAGAGCCTCCAAATCCATCCCTGCCTCGGGAAAAGGCGGATTTGTCACCTGGAATTAAACCATGGAAGTGTGGGTGAGGCTGAGCCCACGGATGGAGCCAAGGCCCCGGGAAAGCCACGCCCCGAATCCCTCAAAAATGGGGATAAAATGGGAAAAAATTTCCTGCTTTTTTTACCCTTCGATTTCCCTGGGAGCAGGGAAAAATTGGGAAGTGGAGATGCAGGGAATTGGAATTATGGAATGGTTTGGGTTAAACGGGATCTTAAAATTCCTCTTTTTCCTTGGGCTGGGCTCCCTTCCCCTGTCCCAGGTTGTTCCAGCCTGGCCTTGGACGCTTCCAAAGGATCCAGCTCCTCTGGGAATTCCATCCCAACCCTGCCATTCCTTCCCGTTATCCCAATTAATCATCTCCCATCATCCCTGCGTCCACTGGAACCCGTCCCCTGTTATCCCAGGGGGCTGATTCCAAACCCCTTTTCCAGGATTTTGAAGGAGTTTCCAGCTGCTCCAGGGCTGGGGGAATTCCCTGGAAATTCCATCCCCTGCCCTTCCCCACCCTCCCAGTGTCCCACCCCAACCCCAAATCCCTCCGGAACGGGATTATTTCCCCTTCCCGTTTCCCCCGGAATTCCGGGCTTTCCCAGCTCCCCCCTCAGCGTCTCCCTGTGTTTTCCCTGCAGTTTTCCTGCTGCGGAGGGGACGAGTTCCGGGATTGGGAAGTGAACCGGTACCACTGGTGCAACGGCAGCGGGGCCCTGGCCTGCGGGGTGCCCCACTCCTGCTGCGTCCGCGGGGTGAGTGCGGCCCCGCCCGGCTGCCGGCCTCACCTGGCCTGGCCTCACCTGGCCTGGCCTCACCTGGCCTGGGTCACCAGGTGTGACCCGGGCTGCCGGCCTCACCTGGCCTGGGGTCACCAGGTGTGACCCGGGCTGCTGTCCCCACACCTTTGGGGTCACCAGGTGTGACCCAGGCTGCTGTCCCCACACCTTTGGGGTCACCAGGTGTGACCCAGGCTGCTGTCCCCTCACCTTTGGGGTCAGCAGGTGTGACCCGGGCTGCTGTCCCCACACTTTGGGGTCACCAGGTGTGACCCGGGCTGCTGTCCCCACACCTTTGGGGTCACTCTGCCCATCCCAATCCCAAAAGCTCCGGAGCTCCGGGAATGTCGAGGCCGGATCCGAGCCCCGGCCCCTGCCCGGCACAAGGAAAATTCCTCATCAGTCCCTCGTTGTTCCGGGGTTTTTAATGGACAAAGAGGGAAATGTCAAGGGGTTTAATCAAGGCCTGGTATGCAAATGAGATGCAGATTGGAGATCCTCTCCAATCAGGGCCTTGATTAACGAGCCCCGAGGCTCCTGGAGATGGAATCATCAGGAATTCCTGCGGCGAGGACGGGCTGCAGGGAGCCGGGGAGGATTTGGGGTATTTTTACACTCCCGTGGTTTTTTTTGGGGACAATTTGGCAAAAAAAACCCCAAAAAACCACCAAACCAAAACCTGAGCAGAGAGAGGGAAAAATCCCCGAAATCCGGAGGGGGAGAATTTGGGGAAACTTTCTGGGAATGCTCAGGGCCAGGTTGGAGCAGCCTGGGATTTTGGGAAGTGTCCGTGGAGTGGGATGGGATTTCAGGCCCCTTCCCACCCAAACCATTCCAGGATTCCCTGAGCTGGCTCTGGAGGATGCTCCAGCAGGAAAATCCATGGAATCCCTGGAATCTCCGTGTTTTTTCCAAGAGGGAAAGCCCAGGATAAATCCATTTGTTTTCCCGGGATGAATCCGTTAGTTTTTCCCAGGATAAATCCATGTTTTTCGGATAATCCCGTTCCTGTTCCCCGCAGGTCCCCGGAGGAGTGGTGAACACCCTGTGCGGGTACCGCGCCCTGGACAAGGAGGTGACGTTGGGATTTTTTGGGAATTTGCTGCTCCTTCTTCCCCGAATCCCCAAAAAAATCAAATGCTCCTCCCCGCAGGAATTCCCATTCCCAAGCAGGGCTGGGATGCAGCTGCTCCGAACTCAGTTTTGGGGCTTTTTCCCTGGAATTTTGGGGTCCTTTTGGTGCCCAGGGATCCCAGGATCTCCCCAGAGCAGGGATCCTCACCCGGGGATTCCCTCAAACATTCCCAGCGGGAGAAGGGTGGGGCTCAGGGCTTCGGGGATCCCCCAAGGGCAGAAACGTGGGAATTCCCTGCCGATTTTCCTGCAGAAACGTGGAATTCCCATCTCGGAGAGGCCCCAGCTGAGGGAATTCGATGCTCCAGGGTCTCTCCCAGGTCCCACTCAGGGCCCCAAAATTTGGGATTTAATCGGAGCTCGGCTCCGAATCTTCCTTTGGAAGTGGGAGGACAAAACCCTCTCCCCGGGATTGTTCCTGACGAGAGTCCCGGGATCCCGCGGTTCCTGGGAATCCTTTGGGACTCCCTTGGGAATCCCTTGGGAATCCTTTGGGAATCCCTTTGGTATCCTTTGGGAATCCCTTGGGACTCCCTTGGGAATCCCTTGGGAATCCTTTGGGAATCCCTTTGGGAATCCCTTTGGTATCCTTTGGGACTCCCTTGGGAATCCCTTGGGAATCCTTTGGGAATCCCTTGGGAATCCTTTGGGAATCCCTTGGGAATCCTTTGGGAATCCCTTGGGACTCCCTTGGGACTCCCTTGGGAATCCTTTGGGAATCCCTTTGGGAATCCCTTTGGTATCCTTTGGGACTCCCTTGGGAATCCCTTGGGAATCCCTTGGGAATCCTTTGGGAATCCCTTGGGAATCCTTTGGGAATCCCTTTGGTATCCTTTGGGACTCCCTTGGGAATCCTTTGGGAATCCCTTGGGAATCTTTTGGGAATCTTTTGGGAATCTTTTGGGAATCCCTTGGGAATCCGTTGGGAATCCCTTGGGAATCCTTTGGGAATCCTTTGGGAATCGGATCCTCCTCTCCCGCCCCGCAGCGCCTGGAGCTGCTGGGCACCATCCACGTCCGGGGCTGCATCCACGCCGTGGGGCTCTGGCTCAAGGACAACTTCCAGGCCACGCTGGCCATCGTCTGCTCCCTGCTGCTGCCTCAGGTACGGCCGGGAACCCTTGCCCACGTTCCGGGAATTCCGAGCTGGGAGGACCCCCAAGGGTCAGGGATGAGCCCCCCAGGTTTGGGGAGAATTCCGAGGTGGGAAGACCCCCAAGGGTCAGGGATGAGCCCCCCAGTTTTGGGGAGAATTCCGAGGTGGGAAGACCCCCAAGGGTCAGGGATGAGCCCCCCAGTTTTGGGGAGAATTCCGAGGTGGGAGGACCCCCAAGGGTCAGGGATGAGCCCCCAGTTTTGGGGAGCCTCTGTCCCACCCGGCGGGGTGGGAGGGCTCAGCTCCCTGCGCTGGAGGGTGGGAAGTGAATCCCTTGGGATCCAAATTCCAGCTGGGATTTGTGGCTGGGGTGGGAAAAGTCATCCCTGGCAGAAGGGGCTGGGATCCCTCCTGGAATCCAGTTTGGGATCCAATAACGGCCTCTGGAAGCAAATTCTGGCCCAGATAATCCCTGGCCCAGCAAATCCCGGCCCGGCAAATCCCGGCCCAGATAATCCCCGGCCTGGCAAATCTCCGGCCCAGCAAATCCTGACTCGGCAAATCCCAGCCTGGCAAATCCCAGCCTGGCAAATCCTGCCCCGTTTGTTCTCCCAGCCCTTGGCAAATGAAGCAGGAATGGGACCCCAGATAAATCCCAACCCCGAATTCCCCTCTGGATAAATCCCAACCCTGAATTCTGCTCTGGGTAAATCCCAATTCTGAATTCCACTCTGGATAAATCCCAACCTCAAATTCCACTTTGGATAAATCCCAACCCCAAATTCTACTCTGGGTAAATCCCAATCCTGAATTCCCCTCTGGGTAAATCCCAACCCCAAATTCTGCTCTGGCTAAATCCCAACCCCAAATTCCACTCTGGGTAAATCCCAATCCTGAATTCCCCTCTGGATAAATCCCAGTCCTGAATTCTGCTCCGGATAAATCCCAATCCCAAATTCCTCTGGGTCTGCCAGGCCTTGGATCTGCCCTGAGTTATCCCCGACCAAACCGTGAGGATTTGCTGTGGATTTGACTTTTTTTGGGGATTTATTCCGAAGCCCAATTGCGGAAAATTCCCCTTTTGTGACGGCGTTGGGATTGCTGGGGGTGACCCTTCCCAGGGGTGGGGTTTGATCCCACAGGAATGAAATGACCCCTGGCTTTATTTTCGGAATTCTTCCCGGTTTTCTGCTGGCACCGAAGGCAGGAGGGGCTTGGATAAAGCAGCAGCTCGGGGGGAAATTTGGGATAATTTGTCAGAGCTGGATTTCGGCTCCCAGATGGTTCAGACGCGATCCCGAGGCAGGAGAGCCTTTCCTGGCTGCCATTCCCAAATTTTTTTGGGAGCGTTTCCTTCCCAGTGAGCATCGGGCACCTGCAGGAAAGGCAGGAACGGGGAGAAATCCATGGGAACACCGAGCCCTGATGGATCCGGAGTGGGGCCGTTAATTGGGAATGCTGGGGATGAATCCATGGGAATGCTGATGGATCCGGAGTGGGGCCGTTATTTGGGAATGCTGGGGATGAATCCCTGGAATGCTGATGGGTCTGGAGTGGGGCTGTTAATTGGGAATGCTGGGGGTGAATCCCTGGAATGCTGATGGATCCGGAGTGGGGCCGTTAATTGGGAAATCCACGGGAATGCTGATGGATCCGGAGTGGTGCCGTTAATTGGGAAATCCACGGGAATGCTGATGGATCTCAGCGTGAGCTCTTCCCGCAGAGCCGGAGCAGCTCGTCCTCCCCATCTGCTCCCGGATTTCAGCTCCTGGAATATGGATGGGGCTGGATGGGGCCGGGCTTTGGAGGGAATTCCGAGGGAAATGGGGCTGCCGGGAGCTGCCAGCCCTCAGACCCGCAGGGAGAGGATTGGATTGGCCTGGAATCGTGGATCCAGGCGGGAAGGGGCTGATGTGGGGAGGGGACAGGGCTGGGAATTCCGGGAAGAGCACCGGGCCTGAGCTGGGCCAGCCCTGCCCTCTGTCCCTCAGGGAAAATGTCCCGGGGTAGGGACCCGACCTCCGCAGGGGAAACGTCCCGGATGCTGCGGGAAAGCTGGGATTGAGATCCGTGTGCTGGGATTGAGATCCGTGTGCTGGGATTGAGATCTGTGTGCTGGGATTGAGGTCCCTGTGCTGGGATTCTGATCTGTGTCCAGGATTCTGATCCGTGTCCTGGGATTCTGATCCATGTGCTGGGATTGAGATCCATGTCCTGGGATTCAGGTCCGTGTCCTGGGATTCTGATTCGTGTCCTGGGACTCTGATCCCTGTCCTGGGATTCTGATCCGTGTCCAGGATTCTGATCCGTGTCCAGGATTCAGGTCCGTGTCCTGGGATTCTGATCCGTGTCCTGGATTCTGATCCGTGTCCTGAGCCCACCTTTCCCACTTTTCCTCATTATTCCTTCTCCTTNTCTGATCCGTGTCCTGGGATTCAGGTCCGTGTCCTGGACTCTGATCTGTGTCCTGGGATTCTGATCCGTGTCCTGGGATTCTGATCCGTGTCCTGGGATTCGGGTCCGTGTCCTGGGATTCTGATCCATGTCCTGGATTCTGATCCGTGTCCTGGGATTCTGATCCATGTCCTGGATTCTGATCCGTGTCCTGGATTCTGATCCGTGTCCTGAGCCCACCTTTCCCACTTTTCCCCATTATTCCTCCTCCTTGCAGTCGGCCTTGGCTGAGTCCCGGGGCTCCGAGGCTGAGGATCCGAGCTTGGTTCCTGTCCCTCATTCCCTCATTCCCTCATCCCAACATCCCAGGTTTTCCTTGGATGTGGGGGGGGGCACTGGCTCTTGGATCCTGGAAAAACAATCCAAGGAAAGCTCTGGCTGGCTTGGAGCAGCCCTGGGGAGTGGGAATTGTTGTGTTCTCTTCCCACCTGGCTCAGGGGTGGGGAACCATCCCACCTGACATTCCCATCCCATGGGAAGTGCCGGAATTCCCAGCTTTTCTCCTCTTTTCCCGTGTCCGGATGGGAGCCTGAGGCACAGGAGGGACAGCTGGGCTTTGCCTCTGGAATGGGGCTCAGGGAAAGCTGATCCGGGTGGGATTCACCGAGACGGGAGAATTGGGATGGGAAAATCCCCCCTGGGAGCTGCTCCCGAGGCTGAGGGAATCCGGGATCCCCCCAAATCCGGAAATGTCCTGGACTTTTTTAACGGGAAACCCCAATCCCATGGGAGAGGCCGTGCTCATTGTCCTCTCCAAAGGGAAATCCCAATCCCATGGGAGAGGCTGTGCTCATTCCCCTCTCCACAGGGAAACCCCAATCCCATGGGAGAGGTCGTGCTCATTCCCCTTTCCAAAGGGAAACCCCAATCCCATGGGAGAGGCCAAAGGGAAACCCCAATCCCATGGGAGAGGCCGTGCTCATTCTCTCCACAGGGAAACCCCAATCCCATGGGAGAGGCCGTGCTCATTCTCCTTTCCTAAGGGAAACCCCAATCCCATGGGAGAGGCCGTGCTCATTCCCCTTTCCTAAGGGAAACCCCAATCCCATGGGAGAGGCCGTGCTCTTTCTCCCCCTCCATTCGGAGCCAGGCCCAAACTCCACCTCCATCCACCCCTGGAATTCTCTTTTTCCCCGTTCCCCAGCAGCCCGAATGCCCGTGTTCCCACCCCGTGCCCTTCATCCCACACGTTCCCCCGTCATTCCCGAGGACCTTTTCATCCCAAACCCCGGCCTGGGGCTGCCCGTGTTTAATCACAGAGCAGCCCTGGATTTTCCAGCTCATCCATCCTTTCCCTGCCTCCAGCAGGATCCTCTGCGGGGCTGGGGACGTGCTGGGGCTGCAAATGAGGCGCAGAAACTCACGTTGTTCTTCCAGAGGCTTTTAGGGAATTGCGGCTCCAGCTCGTTCCTTTCCAGGGAATTTTTTTTTTTCCTGATGTTATTCCAGAGAATCCTGGAATGGTTTGGCTTGGGAAGGACCTTAAATGCCATCCCACCCCTGCCATGGGCAGGGACAATTCCCACTGTCCCAGGTGGCTCCAGCCTGGCCTTGGGCACTCCCAGGGATCCAGGGGCAGCCACAGCAAATCTGGGAATTCCATCCCAGCCCCTCCCCACCCTCATTCCATCCTGAATCCCATTTGAGTCTCCCCTTTCCCGGTGGGAATCCATTCCCTGTGTCCTGTCCCTCCTCCCCAGCTCTCCTGGAGCCCCTTCAGGCCCTGGAATGTGCTGGAAGCTCTCCCTGGATCTTTCCCTTCTCCCGGGGAACATTCCCAGCCCGGCTCCAGCCCCGGGATCGTTCCCTGCCCCTCTCAGCCGCAGCAATGAAACACAAACAGCAGCAGGAAAACCTCTGCAGCCCTTGATTTTTTCCCATAAAAACCAGGATTTTTTCCCCATCCCGAGGAAGCGGAAAGTGCCGCATCCAGAGGGAACCGCAGCAGGGCAATTCCCGGCCGGAATTGCCGAGGGCTCCCGTCCATCCCGGTGAATCATTCCCCGTGTCCCGTCCCTCTCCAGGCTCTGCATCCCAGCCCCGCTCTGCGGGCGGCCCTTCCCTCAATCCCGGAGATGGACGGCTCCATTCCGTAAAAAAATGCGGAATTTTCCTCGAGCCGGGCGTTTCCCAGGGCGGCATCTTCATCTCCCGGTGACAGGGATGGAAAACGTTCCTTGGAAGATTAATTTGGGATTGGTTTTGCTCTCCAGTCTCCCCACGGCTCTGGGGAGAAAAGGGAATAAACGGGATTTTTCCATCCGACATCTCCATAAATCCCCATTTAGAGATGAAAAAGTCAGAAATGGAGGAAAAAAAAAACCCCATTTTGGGCTTTGTTAACTCTGGGAAAACCTGGAATGGTTCAGCGTTCCGGGTGAGCAGGATCCAGCCAGAACTAGGGAATGTTCCCGTATCTCCATGGAAAAGGGATTTCTTTTTTCCAGGGAATTTTCCTTGCTGGAGTCAGGCACAGCCCATCCCTAAGGGAAAGCATCCGCGCACTTCCGGGCTCTTTTTCCATTGGAAAATGAGGTGAAAATGGAACTTTGAGCCTTTTCCTTCGTTGCTTCCTGAACTTCCCGAGCTCTTTTTCCAGAGGAGGAGGAGGAAAGGATCTGCCCGTCCCTTCCAGGGAGGATTTGGGGCGATTCCAGCCCCAGTTCCCAGCGGAAAACTGATCCGAAGGAACCAATGGAGACACCAGGAGCAAAGCTGGGCTGTGGGATGGAGCTGAGCCTTGGAATTTTACCCTGGGGCAGGAATTAGGTTCAGAGGAATCACGGAATGCTTTGGGCTGGGAGGGACCTTCGGGACCGTCTAATCCATGGGCAGGAATTCCCAGGATTCCCAGTGGAAGTTTTATGGATTCCCCATTTTCTCTGGGGTTCAGGATCCTGACTGAGGGTTTGGATGGTCTCATTCCCTTCCAGAATTCCTGAATTCCCCATTTTCTCTGGGATTGGGGATCCTGACTGAGGCTTTGGATGGTATCATTCCCTTCCCGAATTCCTCATTTTCTCTGGGATTCAGGATCCTGACTGAGGCTTTGGATGGTTTTATTCCCTTCCATAATTCCTGAATTCCCCATTTTCTCTGGGATTCGGGACCCTGATTGAGGGCTGTAGATGGTTTCATCCCCTTGCAGAATTCCCCATTTTCTCTGGGATTAAGGATCCTGATTGAGGATGATTTTAGATGGTTTTATTCCCGTTCAGAATTCCCCGTTTCCTCTGGGATTCGGGATCCTGATTGAGGACGATTTTAGATGGATTCCCTTGTTGCGCGAAGTTCCCAAGCGCTTCTCCCGGATCCTCATCCCAGAAAAAAATTCCACATTTTCATTTTTCCAGCCTCAGCTTTGCTGCGTTTTGTTCCCGTTTCCCCCCTCGGCGGCTCCTCCCGAGCTCGGCGGTGCCGTAAAATCCGCGGATCCGCCGGCCCTCGGATATTGGATGCATCCATAACTCCTGACAGCTCCCATGGAGCGGGGGACGGGATTTAGGGCTGGGCTGGGAATGGGAATGGGAATGGGATCGTAACTCAGCCGGCAGCCACAGCTCTGGGGATCCTGACTGAGGGTTTGGATGGTCTCATTCCCTTCCAGAATTCCCCCTTTTCTCTGGGATTCAGGATCCTGACTGAGGCTTTGGATGGTCTCATTCCCTTCCAGAATTCCTGAATTCCCCATTTTCTCTGGGATTCAGGATCCTGACTGAGGCTTTGGATGGTTTTATTCCCTTCCAGAATTCCCCATTTTCTCTGGGATTTGGGATCCTGATTGAGGATGATTTTAGATGGTTTTATTCCCTTCCAGAATTCCCCGTTTTCCCTGGGATTCCTCAGCAGGAGGGATCACTGCCCCCGCCCTGGCTCTGTTTCCATGGAATACAAACACAAATCTCTCCGGGAGGGAAAAGATGACAGATTTGCCCAAAACTTCCTCCTTTTAGAGGATTTTTCCGGCTTCACAGGATGGGGAGCGGGATTTGAACCGGGAACGGTGACAGTCCAATAATGGGAATGAGGCTGCAGCTCGACATCCGTGGAAATGGGATTGGAAAAGTTTAATTCCGAAGGATTTGCTGTTGGATGGGGATCAGCACAATCCCGTTATCCCAGAGGTGTCTCCGGGCTGTCCCTGGAGTGACGGGGCCGTTCCCAAACGTCCCATCCCGTCCCTTGGGATAACGGGAGAGTCCCAGAGATTCCCAGGCTTTTCCCTCCGGCGCCTGCAGGGCTTTTTCCAGCCCCGAGGGCAGAAATCCCAAATTCCCAGAGCTGGGAAAGGCCTGGAACCACGGGCCAGCCTGGGATCGAGCCCATTCCCAGGGATCGGCTGGGATATCAAAAATCCAGGAATGCCTGAGGATCCGTGGGAGGGAATGGGAAAGTGGGAACGGGGCAGGAGCCAACTGAGGGCTCCGGGATGGGCTCAGGGCTGGGAGGGAATTCCAGGGATGGGATTTCCTGCTTTTTTCTGGCCCGGTGAGGCTGTTGATGCCCGGAAAAATCCCCTTGGGATCCACTTCCAGGTGGATTTGGGAAGGAAAAATCGACATTGAGCCAGAATTCCAGAGCCCCTCTGCTCCGGAGCCGGGCTGGGAGAGCTGGGAATGTTCCCCGGGAGAAGGGAAGGATCCAGGGAGAGCTTCCAGCACATTCCAGGGCCTGAAGGGGCTCCAGGAGAGCTGGGGACGGACTGGGGACAAGGGATGGAGGGACAGGACACAGGGAATGGCTTCCCACTGGGAAAGGGGAGATTGGGGTGGGAATTTGGGAAGGAATGGATGTGGGGAGGGGCTGGGCTGGAATTCCCAGATTTGCTGTGGCTGGGACAGTGGCAGGTGTCCCTTCCCATGGCAGGACTGGATGAGCTTTGGGATCCTTTCCAACCCAAACCATTCCATGGTTCCGTGGGCAGGTTTGGGTGGGATTTTGGGAAGGAATTCCTGGCTGGGCTGGAATTCCCAGATTTTCTGTGGCTGCTCCTGAATCCCTGGAAGTGCCCAAGGCCAGGCTGGAGCCCCCTGGATCTCTGGGAACGTGGGACCCACGGTGGGACTGGACGGGCTTTGAACTCCCTCCCACCCCAAACCCATCCATGGTTCCGCGGGCAGGATCAGGCGGGATTTTGGGAAGGAATTCCAGGCTGGGAGTGCGGGGACAGCCTGGGATGGAATTCCCAGATTTGATGTGGCTGGGACAGTGGACAATGTCCCTGCCCATGGTGACACTGGATGAGCTTTGGGATCCTTTCCAACCCAAACCATTCCATGGTTCCGTGTGCAGGTTTGGGTGGGATTTTGGGAAGGAATTCCTGGCTGGGATGGAATTCCCAGATTTGCTGTGGCTGCCTCTGGATCCCTGGAAGTGCCCAAGGCCAGGCTGGAGCCACCTGGATCTCTGGGAATGTGGGACCCACGGTGGGACTGGATGAACTTTGAACTCCCTCCCACCCCAAACCCCTCCAGGATTCCATGTGCAGGTTTGGGTGGGATTTTGGGAAGGAATTCCTGGCTGAGAGAATGGGGAGGGGCTGGGCTGGAATTCCCAGATTTGCTGTGGCTGCTCCTGGATCCCTGGGCGTGTCAAAGGCCAGGCTGGAGCCATCTGGATCTCTGGGAACGTGGGACCCACGATGGGACTGGATGAACTTTGGGGTCCTTCCCAACCCAAACCTTTGGGATCCTTCCCAACCCAAACCTTTGGGATCCTCCCCAACCCAAACCTTTGGGGTCCTTCCCAACCCAAACCTTTGGGATCCTTCCCAACCCAAACCTTTGGGATCCTTCCCAACCCAAACCTTTGGGATCCTCCCCAACCCAAACCTTTGGGGTCCTTCCCAACCCAAACCTTTGGGATCCTTTCCAACCCACACCTTTGGGATCCTTTCCAACCCAAACCTTTGGGATCCTCCCCAACCCAAACCTTTGGGATCCTTTCCAACCCAAACCTTTGGGATCCTTTCCAACCCAAACCTTTGGGATCCTCTCCAACCCAAACCTTTGGGATCCTCTCCAACCCAAACCTTTGGGATCCTCTCCAACCCAGACCCCTCCATGGTTCCGCGTGCAGGATCAGGGCGGGATTTCGGGAAGGAATTTTGGATTTTTGGCTGGGCTGGGAATTGTCCCCGAGCCCCGTGTCCCTGTCCCTCAGGTGCTGGGCCTGGCCATGGCCTGGCTGCACTGGCAGCAGCTCAACGAGATCCATTCCCGCCTGGATTCCGTGGATTTCCCGCGCCGGGATCTGGGCGCGGCCGCGCTGGATCTGCGCGGGGCCGGCTGGTGCTGGTGCCTGCCCCGGGAGGGCGGCTACGTCCCGGTCAGTCCCGGGAATGCCCGGGATGAGGAGGAGGCGGAGGAGGAGGAAGAGGTTGGAGCAGCCGCCCGCAACAGCAAAGTGTGAGGAGGGCTCGGACTCGGAGAAAAACAGGGATTTTCCGCTGGGTTCCTGAAGATTCTTTGGGAAAACTGGGAGAAAATGGGATTTTTCCCCATCAGGTCCTGAAGGATTTTTTTTCTCAGCTCCCATCGGGAAAACTGTAAAAATAAAACGGGGTTTTTCCTCTCGGCTCCTGAAATTTCTTTGGGAAAACTGTGAAAAACTGGGAGTTTTCCTTTCTTTGAGAAAATTGTAACAAAATGGGGTTTTTCCTCTTGGCTCCCCAAGTTTCTTTGGGAAAACTGGGAGAAAATGGGATTTTTCCTCTTGGATCCTGAAGGTTTCGTTTGGGAAAATATGAAAACAATGGGGTTTTTCCTTTCTTTGGGAAAACAAAAAAAAATGGGGTTTTTCTTCTTTGGGAAAACAAAAAAAATGGGGTTTTTTCTTCTCAGCTCCCATCGGGAAAACTGTAAAAATAAAATGGGGTTTTTCCTCTGGGCTCCTGAAGATTCTTTGGGGAAACTGGGAGAAAATGGGATTTTTCCTCTTGGATCCTGAAGGTTTTGTTTGGAAAAATATGAAAAAAAATGGGGTTTTTCCTTTCTTTGGGAAAACAAAAAAAAAGGGTTTTTCTTCTCAGCTCCCATTGGGAAAACTGTAAAAATAAAATGGGGTTTTTCCTCTCGGCTCCTGAAATTTCTTTGGGAAAACTGTGAAAAACTGGGAGTTTTCCTTTCTTTGAGAAAATTGTAACAAAATGGGGTTTTTCCTCTCGGCTCCCCAAGTTTCTTTGGGAAAACTGGGAGAAAATGGGATTTTTCCTCTTGGATCCTGAAGGTTTTGTTTGGAAAACTGAAAAAAAAGGGAATTTCTTTGGGAAAACTGTAAAGAATGGGATTTTTCTTCTCAGCTCCCATTGGGAAAACTGTAAAAAAATGCGATTTTTCCTCTCAGCTCCCGAAATTTCTTTGGGAAAACTGTAAATAACTCTGGGAATGCCTGAGCCCTCCCTACACTACGAGGGGGGGATTTGGGTGTTTTTTTTCCCCAATAAATGGAATTTCTGTTGCATTTTCCAAGGTCGTTTCTGCCCGGTCAGGGGTGTTGGGTTGGGGCGTTTCATTCCCGCTGATTTCCTGGGAAATCCTGAAGGAAATCCCAGGAATTTTTATAATTGGGATGGGTTTGGTTGGGCTGTTCCCGGGATGGAGGAAATTCCCTGGAAGGAGCAGGTAAGGAACGGCCTTTCCCAGTGTTTTGTTTTATTTTATTAACCCGGTTTGTGGATCCAGGTGGGAATTCCCTCCCGGATCTCTTGGGATTGGGAATTCCCTCCTGGATCTCTTGGGATTGGGAATTCCCTCCCGGATCTCTTGGGATTGGGAATTCCCTCCCGGATCTCTTGGGATGGGGAATTCCCTCCTGGATCTCTTGGGATTGGGAATTCCCTCCCGGATCTTTTGGGATTGGGAATTCCCTCCTGGATCTCTTGGGATTAAAAACTGGGGAGGGATTGCTGAGACCTTGGGGCAGAGGAATTGCAAAAAAATAGGAAATTTAGCCAAAAAATGTTGGGTTATATCCCCAAAAAAGTGGGATTTCATCCCAAAAAATGTGGGATTTTATCCCAGAAAATGTGGGGGGTTATCCCAGAAAACCCCAGTGGAGCCAGGAATCCAAAAATGGGAATGGAGAGAAAAAGGGAAAAGGGGGAAAAAGGAAAAAGAAAAAGGAAAAAAAAAAATAAAAAGGAAAAAGAGAAAGGAAA
>VZDJ01000311.1:21783-38769 GCA_008694505.1 Cyanoderma ruficeps | reverse complement strand
TGTCACTGTGTGGGGTCAGTGTCACTGTGTGATGACATTGCTGTGGGGACAATGGCGCAGTGTGGGGTCAGTGTCACTGTGTGGGGTCAGTGTCACTGTGTGATGACATCGCTGTGGGGACAATGGCGCAGCGTGGGGTCAGTGTCACTGTGTGGCGTCAATGTCACTGGGTCAGTGTCACTGTGTGGGGTCAGTGTCAATGTCACTGTGTGGGGTCAGTGTCACTGTGTGGGGTCAGTGTCACTGTGTGGGGTCAGTGTCACTGTGTGGGGTCATTGTCACTGTATGGGGTCGATGTCACTGTGTGATGACATCACTGTGGGGACAATGGCGCAGTGTGGGGTCAGTGTCACTGTGTGGGGTCAATGTCACTGTGTGGGGTCGATGTCACTGTATGGGGTCAGTGTCACTGTGTGATGACATCACTGTGGGGACAATGGCGCAGTGTGATGACACCATCACTGTGTGATGACATCACTGTGGGGTCAATGTCACTGTGTGGGGTCAGTGTCACTGTGTGATGACATCACTGTGGGGACAAGGGCACAGTGTGATGACACCATCACTGTGTGATGACATCACTGTGGGGTCAGTGTCACTGTGTGGGGTCAGTGTCACTGTGTGATGACATCACTCTGGGGACAATGGCGCAGTGTGGGGTCAGTGTCACTGTATGGTGTCAGTGTCACTGTGTGGAAATGGCACGGTGCGATGACGTCACGCGGGGACAATGGCGCAGTGTGGGGTCAGTGTCACTGTGTGGGGTCAGTGTCACTGTATGGGGTCAGTGTCACTGTGTGGGGTCGATGTCACTGTGTGGGGTCAGTGTCACTGTGTGATGACATCACTGTGGGGACAATGGAGCGGTGTGATGACGTCACATGGGGTCAGTGTCACTGTGTGGGGTCAGTGTCACTGTGTGGGGTCAGTGTCACTGTGTGATGACATCACCGTGGGGACAATGGCGCGGTGCGATGACGTCACGCGGGGACAATGGCGCAGTGTGGGGCCCAGGGCTTGGCGCGGGGGTTTCCTGGCGCGGCCGGCACAGACAAATCCGTTCTGCTGGCGGCTGATCCCGCCTTTCCCGGCCCTCACAAAAGGGCCTTTGGTTGTCCTCTCGATTATCCACCGGGGTTGAGCGGAGGTCACTGGCTGGAGCCCGGGATCTGGGATTTGCCGGCCTCCGGCCGCTCCCGGGGTCAGCGGCTCCCGGGAGTGACCACCAGTGACCAACATTCCCATTCCCGTGTCCGGATACCCGAGCCGGGATTTGCCCAGATTCCACCAAATCCAAACCCGGCTTGGGAATGTTGGGGTTTGGTCCCTAAAAATGGAATGTCGGGGATGGGATCGCTCCGAGTTCCCGGAACGGGGGGTTCCAAAGAGGGAATGGTGGAGAAAGGGGGGTCCCTCCGAGGGGATCCCTTCCCTTCCTTGTGATGTTTGTGGTGGATATCGGGATAAATCCCGCCGGCGCGGGAATCCAGCAGGAATTTTGTCGCTGGTTTGATTGGGTTTAATGACAAAAAAACTGGGAGAGACTCCCAGTGGTGGCAGCTGGGGCCTTGCAGAGATGCGGGGCAGCCCAGCCAAAGCGGTCCGGAGGGTTTTACAAAAGGAATTTTGGGAATTCAGGAGGTTTCCCAGGAAAACGTTGGGCTTAAGACAGAAAATACGGGAGGGAAAAGGAAATGTTTGGAGCGAAGTAATCCAGCGTCAATACCTGGGATGAAAAATGGGATTTGCCGCCCATTTAGGGAGGAGAAATGTGGAGCTTGGTGGAGGAAAACGGGAATATTTTGGAGCGTGGAGCCCACGGCAGACCCCAAGCGTGGGTTTCTTGGGAGAATTGTGGGATTAAAAACCCAAACCAAGTGTTGGGTCTTCCCAAGGGACAGAAGGTCCCCTCTGGAGCCGCCGATGGCCCCAAGGGAGCGCCGGGGCGGGCGGGAGGGTTTGGGGTGGGACGTTTTGATCAGCGTCCCCTCGTTGCCAACGGGAATGTTCCCGCGGGTGGAATGAGAGCCCGGGAGGGAAAAGCAAATCTCTGGTGTCTCCTGTGCTGGGCAGATGGATTTTCTTACCTGGCCCTGGTGTTCCCAATGGGATCCTTCTCCCGACGTTCCCAAGGGGATCCTGTCCTGACGTTCCCAATGGGATCTGCTCCTGACATTCCCCACAGGATCCTGCCCCCACATTCCCAAGGGGATCCTGTCCTGATATTCCTCATAGGATCCTGCCCTGACATTCCCAACGGGATCCAGCCCCTAACATTTCCAATGGGATCCTCTGCGGACATTCCCACTGGGATCCTGCCCCCATTCCCAATGGGATTCTGCCCCCATTCCCAACAGGATCCTGCCCTCCATTCCCAACGGGATCCTGCCCCCATTCCCACTGGGATCCTGCCCCATTCCCGGCAGGACCCTGCCCCATTCCCAACAGGATTCTGTCCCATTCCCGGCAGGACCCTGCCCCCCATTCCCGGTGGGACCCTGCCCCATTCCCAGCGGGATCCTGCCCCCATTCCCAACGGGATCCTGTCCCCCATTCCCAACGGGATCCTACCCCCCATTTCCAGTGGGATCCTGCCCCCATTCCCTCTGGGATCCTGTCCCCATTCCCACTGGGATCCTGCCCCCCATTCCCGGCGGGATCCTGTCCCATTCCCAGCGGGATCCTGCCCCCATTCCCAGCGGGATCCTGTCCCATTCCCGGCGGGATCCTGCTCCCATTCCCGGCGGGATCCTGTCCCATTCCCGGCGGGATCCTGTCCCGTTCCCGGCGGGATCCTGTCCCCATTCCCGGCGGGATCCTGCCCCATTCCCGGCGGGATCCTGCTCTCACGGCCTCTCTCCCGCCCCAGCCCGCAGCCCCGTGCGGGGCCCGGCCGCCGGCGCCGCCTTCCACCGCTCCACCGAGGACCTGCGGATGCGGCAGAGCTCCAGCTACGGCCGCCTGCGTGAGTGGGGCACACCCCCCAAAAACACCCCCTGGACAGCCAAATTCCCGCAAAGCCACATTCCCAGTCCCCAGGGCAGAGGGGGAGGTTGGAATGTGGTCCCACCCCGGCCCCAGAAGTGCAGCAGGGAATTCGGGATGAGTGAGGGCGCTGATGTAGCTCAGGATCCTGAGGGCAGAGGAAAGAATTCCTTGAAGTCTTTAGGGAGGGAAGGAATGGTGCTTGGAAGAGGGAGGGAATCTAAAAGATTGCTTGGCTGGGACAGGGCAGGTGGGAAATCCCAACCCAAACCTGGGAGCTTGGTTTGTGCAGCTGAGATTGGAAATGCTCCCATTTATGGGGTTTTGGGATCCTTAGGGATCTCCGAGACCACGGAACACCAGCACCTCCACAGTGTCCCCAAGATGGTTTCTGTCCCTTCCAGGGATGGGGGCTCCATCACTGCCCTGTGCCACCCTTTCCGCCCTCTCAGAGAAGGAATTCTCCCTAATTCCCGGGGTTCACGGCCCTGCTGCTCCTCTGCGAGCCCAAATGCCATAAACATTTTATTTCTTTGCACCGATCCTCCCCACCAGGTTTTCTCCCGGCGCCAGGGGTGGCTTTTCCTCACGTTCCCTCCCTTCCCTCCTGCAGGTCATGCCCAGAGCCGGAGCATGAACGACATCTCGGACACGCCGAGCACTGACCAGGTACCCATCCCAAAATCCCCAAATCCCAAAATCCTGCTGGGAGGAGCATCCTGACACGATCCCTGCTGGGCCTTGGCTTGGCCGACATCCGCACAAATTCCTAATTAGGGGAGTTAATGGCCGTATGGATCCCTGCGGATCCGCAGGGAAGCTGCCCCAGAGGTGACACCTGCAGCACGGAATTAGGGACCAGCCAGGAGCCTGGGGCCGCCCAGATCCATCAGGGCGGGGCAGAAATTCCCTCCAGATCTTCAGGGAGGACGGGAAAGGGACTTGGAAGTGTAGGAATCTTAAAGGGTTGGCTGGGAGAGGGCGGTAAATCCCATCCAAGCTCTGAGGTTTGTGCACAGGGATTCGCCTCTGGAGACGAGGGGCTGGAATTTGGGGTGGGATCTGCTTTTCCCGGGGTTTCTCAATGCAAAAGCTGAGGTGAGAGGCCATGGGGGTCTTTTCCTTCTGGGATTGCGTTTAGGAGGGAGTTGGGAAGCAGCTCCAGCTCTGGCAGGTCCCGGCTTGGGGATGGGATGGATCAGCGGGATTTTGTCCCGTTCCCATCCCAGACTCTTTGTCTGGGAATGGTCAGTTCATTCCATGAGCTTTGCTTTGTTTCTGTTCGTGATTTCACCACAAACTGAATCACCAACTCCGTGGATTTTTAGGGAATGGGATGAGATAACAACTTGCCCTGGGTTTTTAGGGAACGGGATGAGATAACAACTTGCCCTGGGTTTTTAGGGAATGGGATGAGATAACAACTTGCCCTGGGTTTTTAGGGAATGGGATAACAACTTGCCCTGGGTTTTTAGGGAATGGGATGAGATAACAACTTGCTTTTCCCCTGGGATGTCCGCACTGGGCTTACCCGGGGTGATGCCCTTTAGGGCAAGTCCAAATACAATAAATAACGTTTTATTTCCTTGGATTTCATGGCTGGAAATCCATATTCTGCTGGGAACCACGGGACAGGGACACCACAAAGCTTTCCAGGCCACCTCCTGAAATGAATCCATCCCAGTGCCCACTCGGGGACCCCAAATATCCCCTCCAGCAACGGGGTTCAGAGGGTTAATCCCAAAATATGCAAAGCATTTAGGTTTAATCGCCCTAATAGGCCCACTACAAAGGGACTTTTTAAGTGTTTCATGAAGCTTAGTGGCCACTGGTAACTCCTGCTCTTATTTCGAGCCACGGGCTGGAGGAGTTGCTTTATTATTATGATTTTTTTTTTTTTCCATTTGGGTTTAAAAGATTAGGACGGGGGAGAGGCGGCTGCCCGGCTCACATGCCTCCCCTCATGCTGCCATATAGATTATCATAACTCCCTGCCCGGCTTGGTATTGAACCCTTTTAGGCTGGTAATGAAAAGAGCTGCGGGGGAGAAGAGACCTGGGGAACAAATCCATGAACGAGGTTTTCCTGCTCCCGTTATTTGTTCCAGCTCTGGAACGGGGCTGGGGAGGAACAAAGCACAAAAACCTCCCCTGTGCAGGGCTTCAGGGAGGTTCTGTGCCGTGCAGGGGCTTGGGGCCGAAAAATAAACTCCAGAAACGGTCCTGGCTCACTCCAGCATCCCTGGAGCTTTTCCACGGGGGGATTTCAGGGAGTTTTCCTTGCAGAGAACCCAGGAGAGCAAACCCAAATGTTTGGGTTTCAGAACCCTGGGGGGGACATTTAGAGCCAGTCTCGGTTTCCTCAGATGCGTTTCCGAAGCAATTTGGCTTTGTGAATTTTTCCTGGCTGAGGTGAAACCTCGGAGCCCGAGGCTTCAACTTCGGTGGGGAAAAAAGGGGGAGAAGCCAAATTTTGGCCGCCGCTCCCTTCCTCGGTCTCGTCTTTCCCCGCAGCTGAAGAACAAGTTCATCAAGAAGATCCCCAAGGACGCCGAGGCCTCCAACGTGCTGGTGGGGGAGGTGGAGTTCCTGGAGAAGCCCTTCGTGGCCTTCGTGCGGCTGCTCCAGGCCACCATGCTGGGGGGGGTCACCGAGGTGCCCGTCCCCACCAGGTGGGTGCTGTCCCTCGGGCACCGAGCGCCCTGGTGGCCCCAGAGCGCCGAGGTGGCCGCCGTGACACCGTCCCCTCCCCAGGTTCCTCTTCATCCTCCTCGGCCCGGCGGGAAAAGCCAAGTCCTACAACGAGATCGGCAGGGCCATCGCCACCCTCATGGTGGACGATGTGAGTAGAGGACACCCCCAGCCCTTGCTGGGGACCCCCTGGCTCAGAACCCACCAAAAACCCCCAACCATTTCCACCTTCTCACCCCAAAAACTGAGATTTAAACCCCCAGGAGGACGTGGGACTGGAGGCCACGGCCAGGCTGACCCCTGTCCTGTGTCCACCCCCAGCTCTTCAGTGACGTTGCCTACAAAGCCCGGGACAGGGAGGACCTGATCGCCGGCATCGACGAGTTCCTGGACGAGGTCATCGTCCTCCCGCCCGGAGAGTGGGACCCCAACATCCGCATTGAGCCCCCCAAGAAGGTGCCCTCGGCTGAGAAGAGGTGGGTGGGGGCCGTGGGGCTGGAGCAGCCCCGTGGCCACTCCGTGTGCCCAGTCCTGGGGGGGGCAAGAGCCTTGTTTGGCTTCACCCCTGGAAATAACCCCTCCAGATGTCCCAGAAATGCTGGATTTGCAGCAGGATTTGTTCCCAGCTTGGCTCAGAGCCATTTCTACTCTCCTGGAACAACTTTTAGCGGGAGGTGACCCTGCCCGGGGCAGGAGTTGAATTGGATGATCCTTGAGGTCCCTCCCAAGCCAACCCATCCCATGACTCCACAAACTGAGCAAATCCACCTCTGGATCTGTCCAAATTCACCCCAAAACCCACACTCGGTGCAGGCTCAGAGCTGCACCACGGCCTTGGCCATGGACCTCACACCACGAGGGGCTCGGCAGTGCCGAAGAGGAGACTCAGGGGTGACCTGATCACTCTCTAGAACTCCCTGAGGGGTGCCTGTGCTCAGCTGGGACTGGTCTCTCTCTCCAGGCAGCCCTGACAGAACAACAGGACACAGCCTCGAGCTGCACCAAGGGAAATTTCGGTTGGATATCAGGAAAAGTTTTACATTAAAAACCAAAGTGCTGGAAGTGTCTGCCCGGGGAGGCGGTGCAGTCCCCACCCCTGGGTGTGTCTGAAGCAGACTGGATGTGGCCCTCGCTGTCACTGCTCAGTTGAGGTGTTGGGGCTGGGCTGGACTCAGTGATCTCGGGGCTCTCCCAGCCTGGTGATTCTGTGAATTCTGTAAATTCTGGGAATTCTGTGATCCAGCGGTGCCGATCTGGCGGTGCCGATCCAGCGGTGCCGATCTGGCGGTGCCAATCCGGCGGTGCCAATCTTCCGGTGCCGATCTGGTGGTGCCAATCCAGCAGTGCTAATCTAGTGGTGCCAATCTGGCGGTGCTGATCCAGCAGTGCCAATCTGGTGATGCCAATCCGGCAGTGCCAATCCGATGGTGCTAATCCGGTCGTGCCAATCCAGTGGTGCCAATCCAGCGGTGCCGATCCGCCAGTGCCAATAGGGTGGTGCCAATCTGGTGGTGCCAATCTGGCGGTGCTGATCCAGTAGTGCCAATCCGGCGGCGCCAATCCAGTGGTGCCAATCCAGCAGTGCCAATCTGGCGGTGCTAATCCAGCAGTGCCAATCCGGTGGTGCCAATCCGGCGGTGCCAATCCAGTGGTGCCAATCCGGTGGTGCCAATCCAGCAGTGCCAATCTGCTGATGCCAATCCGGTGGTGCTGATCCGGCAGTGCCAATCCAGTGGTGCCAATCCAGCAGTGCCAATCTGGTGATGCCGATCCGGCAGTGCCGATCCAGCGGTGCCGATCCGGTGGTGCCAATCTGGTGGTGCTGATCTGGCAGTGCCAATCCAGCGGTGCCAATCTGGCGGTGCCAATCCGGGGGTGCCAATCCAGCGGTGCCAATCCAGCGGTGCCAATCTGCTGATGCCAATCCAGCAGTGCCAATCCAGCAGTGCCGATCCGGCGGTGCCATTCCAGTGGTGCCAATCCAGCAGTGCCAATCTAGCAGTGTTGATCCAGCAGTGCCAATCTGCTGATGCCAATCCAGCGGTGCGGATCCGGCGATGCCGGTGCGGATCCGGTGCGGATCCGGTGCGGATCCGACGCGGCGCTGTGTCCCGCAGGAAGTCGGTGTTCTCGCTGAACGAGGTGGGGCAGATGAACGGCGCGGCCGGCGGGGCGGGCGCCGGGGGCGGCGGCGGCGGCAGCGATGACGGGGAGATGCCCGAAGTCCACGAGATCGGGGAGGAGCTGGCCTGGACCGGCAGGTGAGCGAGGAGCCACCCCCAAAACCCTGCGGAGGGTGCCGGGATCCGTCAGCGTCTCCTGCGGGCTCGTCCCGGGGTGTCCGCGGGCACGGAGGGGGGAAATCCCGGCGGGAACAGGTTTTTGTCAGCACCAGATCTATTCACGTGTGTACGTACAATATTCTATTCATGTATCCCGTATTTATACATCTCCCAGCTGGCCAGGGGAGCTGTGACTGCCCCTCCTGGATCCCTGGAAGTGTCCAAGGCCAGGCTGGACGGGGCTTGGAGCAGCCCTGGATAAGGGGAGATGTCACTGGGTGGGACGGAGGAGCCTTCAGGACTCCTTCCAACCCTAACCATTCCAGGATTCTGGGATGCTTGAGCCTCACTGCTCTGGAGGCAGTCTGGAGAGCTGGGAATGTTCATCTGGAAAAGGGAAGGATCCAGAGATTCCTCAGAGCCCCTGGCAGGGCCTGAAGGGGCTCCAGGAGAGCTGGAGAGAAACTGGGGACAAAGGATGGAGGGACAGGACACAGGGAATGGCTTCCCACTGCCAGAGGGCAGGGCTGGGTGGGAGATTGGGAAGGAATTGCTGGGTGTGAGGGTGGGGAGGGGCTGGGATGGAATTCCCAGAGAAGGGAATCCCCTGGATCCCTGGAAGTGTCCAGGGCCAGGCTGGAGCACCCTGGGACAGCGGGAGGTGTCCCTGCCCACAGCAGGGGTGGGATGGGATTTAAGGTCCCTCCCAGCCCAAAGCACTCCAGGATTCCATGGTTTTGGTGGGAGTCGCCAGGCCCTGGGCTGTGTCTCCGCAGGTTTTGCGGTGGCCTCTACCTGGATATCAAGAGGAAGCTGCCCTGGTTCCCCAGCGACTTCTACGAGGGTTTCCATATCCAGTCCATCTCTGCCATTCTCTTCATCTACCTGGGCTGCATCACCAACGCCATCACCTTCGGGGGGCTGCTGGGGGACGCCACCGACAACTACCAGGTCTGGCCTGGGGTGTCACTGGCGTGGGGACAGGCAGGGGTGGGATGGGATCCATGGGATGGGATCCATGGGATGGGATGGGGTCCATAGGATGGGATCAATGGGATGGGATCCATGGGATGGGATGGGGTCCATGGGATGGGATCCATGGGATGGGATCCATGGGATGGGATCAATGGGATGGGATCCATGGGATGGGATCCATGGGATGGGATCAGTGGGATGGGATGGGGTCCATAGGATGAGGTGGGATGGGATGAGATGGGTTCCATGGGATCTGTGGGATCCATGGAGATGGGATGGCATCCATGGAGATGGGATGGGATCCATGGGATCCATGGGATGGGATGGATTTTACCCTCCTTGTGCCATGCCAAGCTTCTGGGGTTGGACATTCCCTGCCCGGTGGGACTGGCAGCCCTGGAATCCCGGAATCCCCTCCATGGCAATGCCAGGAGCAGTGGGACACGGGCCCAACCATCTCGAGTGGGTCCAACCCGAGGTCCCTCCCCCCATCTCCACTGGGGGATCTGTGGGGACACGGAGTGGCCTGGCGCCCCATACCACTGCTTCTGCTGTGTCCCCAGGGGGTCATGGAGAGCTTCCTGGGCACGGCCATGGCCGGCTCCATGTTCTGCCTCTTCGCCGGGCAGCCCCTCATCATCCTCAGCAGCACCGGGCCCATCCTCATCTTCGAGAAGCTGCTCTTCGACTTCAGCAAGTGAGTGCTGGGCCACCCCCGGGGACACCAGGGCCTTGTCCCTGCAGTGGTGGGACGCGTCCCCCGGCCCCCGGCCGCTGTCACAGGGCCGCGTGTCCCCTCTTCCAGAGGCAACGGGATCGACTACATGGAATTCCGCCTGTGGATCGGGCTGCACTCGGCCCTGCAGTGCCTTATCCTGGTGGCCACCGACGCCAGCTTCATTATAAAGTACATCACGCGCTTCACCGAGGAGGGCTTCTCCACCCTCATCAGCTTCATCTTCATCTACGACGCCATCAAGAAGATGATCGGGGCCTTCAAGTACTACCCCATCAACTCCGACTTCAAGCCCGACTACGTGACCATGTACAAGTGCGAGTGCGTCGCCCCCGACCCAGGTGAGTTCACCCCGGGGCCGCCCGGGCAGCAGCCGGGGGTGGGAGGGTCCTGGTGGGGATGAATCCCCGTGGGATCGCTGGATGTGGGAGGAGGCAGCTGCCTGGGGTGGAGAGACCTCGTCCTCACCGTCCTCCTCTGAGGGGGTTTTGAAGACGGAGGAAGAGCCACGTGCCCCCTTGGATGAACGGCTCGGTGCTTCCCGGGACACGGCGGACGGAGAACTGGGATCTCAGCCTGGAGCAGCCGGACCTGGGTGGATTAGAAGGAAAAGTGGAAGAAATCAAAGGACGTTTCAGGTCATTCCAGCCTGCTGCCAATGGAAGCAGAATCTCCAGAAAACACCAGGAGTTGTTATTTTGTGCTCTCCGGTGTCTGGGACATCCTGGGATGTCCCAGCTGGGCGTGGAAACCTCCCTGGACTGCTTCCACTCCTCTTTTTCCACTCGTTTCCCAAAAGGAGAGGCTGTCAGGCTCTGAGGAGATGGTCCTTCCATGGTTTTGCTCTTGGATAGACGTCCTGGATCATCCCAGATCCGAATCAAAGCCCGGACACTCCTGGAAGGGAGCAGAGACGGCTTTGGGCTCACGGCAGTGACCGCCTGCTCTCCCAGGAGATGAATTTAGGTCAAAAATCTAAATTCTGGGGAGCACCAGTGGCAGCCAGAGGAGACTGACGGTGGATGAAGGTGACGGTGGATGAAGATGACGGTGAATGAAGGTGACGGTGGGTGAAGATGATGATGGATGAAGATGACAGTGGATGAAGATGATGGTGGATGAAGGTCATGGTGAGTGAAGGTGATGGTGGATGAAGGTGATGGTGGATGAAGATGATGGATGATGGTCATGGTGGATGAAGGCCACAGTGGATGAAGGTGAAGGTGGATGAAGGTGATGGTGGATGAAGATGATGGCGGATGAAGATGATGGTGGATGAAGGTCACGGTGAAGTTTTCCCATCTTCTTCCTTCAAGAAAAGCATCCAAGACCCTCCACCCAGCGCATTCCCAACACCTTCCCAAGGCATCTGCCATTCCGAGGAGAGCTCTCACCCCACGGGAATCGCAGCGATCGGGTTTAATTTTGCTTTTTTCCTCAATTCCTGCTCATCCACCTCTTCGTGTGGGATCCCAGAGCAGCCCCCGGAACCAACCCAATTCTTCCCAAGCCGAGCCCCCAGAGCCCGACCCGCGGGACCCCCGGAGCTGGAATTCCTGAACGGAGCCGTGAGCACCGCCGGGATCCGCCCGGCAGCTCCGGCGGGAGGAGCCTTCAGCCTCCAGGGGGGTCTCCCCTTCTCCAAGCCCCCACCCCGAGCAAACCCCGAGCAGCCGAGAGGCGTCTGCACCCCCAGTTCCCGACCCCGCTCCTCACCCTGGCTGCCCAAGGCAGCGGCGTCCACGGTGGATTTAAAATTCCTCTAGAAATGATGTTTATTCCCCCCCTCCATCCTTATTTTTTTTTTTTTTTAAATTCCCTTTTTTTTCCATCCGTGCTGATTTTTGATTATTATAACTGATTTGTCCCGTATTTGTCTCTGCTGCACACATCAATTGGGGCTGATTTCAATCTCAAGTGAGTATCGCCTTCTAAATATTAAAATTATTTTAATATTTGATACTCTCCCCCCACGGGGGGGTTCAGTTGTGGGGTTTTTTTGTGGTTTTTTTTTTCTCCATGTACTTGACTTTTCTCTCTCTTTTAAAAGGGTTTGTGTAGAGCCCTTAGGGCTCCTCTCTTTAATCCCACTGGTGCCCGTGCCGCCCTTTAAAGGCGTAAAAACCCCGAAAATAGGGTTTGTGGAAAAAGAAAAGGTTGCGGAGGAGAAAAAATGAGAACAAAGCTGACGTTTTTAGGGCCGAGTTTGTTCCCCAGAGCTCTGCCCCGGCAGCCCCGGGGGTCTCTGTCCTAACCCGGCCTCTCCTTCATTAATCCCCGGCGGCGGGGATGGAGGCGGCGGCCGAAATTCCCGCTTGGCGAAGAGGATGGAAGGATGGAATTCCCGAATTCCCTCTTTTAGGGGCACCCCGAGAGAACCCCCGGGGGCGCTCCCGGAGCTGCGGAGCCGCGTCGCCTGAAGAGCCGAGGAGGAGGAGGAGGAGGAGAAGGTGCCGGGGGCCCGAAAAGACGGAATTTTGCACTGATGACACCAAAACGATTTTTTTTTTTTAAAAAAAAATGAATGATAATTTTAAAAAGGCGAATTGGGCGTGATTTGGGTGCTGCCTCTCCAAAACACAAACACCAAAAAAAAGCAAAAACCAACCCAGGCTGCTCGCCCAGCCTTCCACCCTGGTGGTTTTAAGTCCATCCCACTCCCGGCGGCTTCCCTGGGAAAGCTCCTGGAAATTTTAGGAACTGGGAAGCTCCTAAAAAATCCCCTCTGGCCGCGGCCCTCACCAGCCCTGGAGGGAGAAACCGCCGCGGGAGCCGCCGCGTCCTCCCCGGAGCGTGGGATTAATCAGGGAGAAGTCGCTGCGGGGTTAGAAAAAGGGGGATTTCCCCCAAAATCTGGGGCTGCCGATCCCTGCCGGGCTCGGCAGGTGAAGCCCGGCCCGTGTGAGTGCCCAAAAGGTCGGTTTTAGCCCCAAAACCTCAATAATCGACTCCTTTCCCGCAGCCAACGCGACCTTGTTCGATGCTTCAGCTCCAGTGGCACCGAACACCACTAACGTTTCTCTGGTAAGGAATGAGATCTGCTGGTCCCAGCGGGAAATTTGGGATCAGGGAGGGTGGGTCTGAGGGATTTCAGCACCCAGGGGCCGGGCTGGGCCAGCTCGGAGTGAGGGAAACTCAAATTTCGGCTGGTTTGGGTTCCCAGCAGGGCTCAGCACCACCAAATCCACGTTTTCCCCCCCAGATTTATATCAGCTCTGTGGTTTTCCTGTGGTCTTGGGTACCCCAGTGGCAGCAGCTCTGGAAATTCTCCTTTCCCTGCCTGCTGAAATGGCTCAAGCTGCTCTTTTTGGGGGGTTGACCAGGAAATTTCCGTTTTTTGCAAGCTGCAGTTGCTAAAAACACTGATTTTGCTCAATTCGGTTGTGAAATCCCCCTTTTCTTGCACAATGCAATCCCTTAAAGTACAAATGTGGGGGCTTGGACAGGAAATTTCCCTTTTCTTGCACAATGCAATCCCTTAAAGTACAAATTTGGGGGCTTGGACAGGAAATTTCCCTTTTCTTGCACAATGCAATCCCTTAAAGTACAAAATCTGTGCGTTTGGACAGGAAATTTCCCTTTCTTCCCAAGCTGCACCTCACAAATGCCAATTCTGCCGGATTTGGGCTGAAACTCTCCTTTTCCCTGCACACGGCAATAATTTCAAGTTTTGCTAATTTTGCTTTTTTTGGGGTCTCTCGCCAGTCCAATGCTATCAACCTCACAGCTCTGGATTGGACGCAGCTGAGTAAGAAGGAATGCCTCAGATACGGCGGCAGCTTAGTGGGAAAATCCTGCAAATTCGTGCCCGACCTGGCCCTCATGTCCTTCATCCTCTTCTTCGGCACCTACTCCATGACCCTGACCCTGAAAAAATTCAAATTCAGCCGCTATTTCCCCACCAAGGTAAGGAAAGAACCAAGTTCTGCCGACCCCTTTCCCAAAAATGAGGGAAAACGAGAGCTGCCGGGAGTTCTGGGTGGAGGCAAACAACTCCAGGAAAATAAATCGCTGTTTTGGGGAGGGTTTGGCCACAACTGGGATCCTTCCCGAGGTTTTAGGAATTCTGTGAGGCTTTTGGTGACATCCTCCTCTCAGAACTGGAGTTGGGTGGACAATTAATGAATATGAACGGATGGGATGATGGAGGAGGAACGGGTGGGATGATGGAGGAGGGATGGGTGGGATGATGGAGGAGGGATGGGTGGGATGATGGAGGGGGAACAGGTGGGATGATGGAGGAGGAACGGGTGGGATGATGGAGGGGGAATGGGTGGGATGATGGAGGAGGGACGGGTGGGATGATGGAGGAGGAACAGGTGGGATGATGGAGGAGGGATGGGTGGGATGATGGAGGAGGAATGGGTGGGATGATCCCACCCACAGGGAACTGGTCACCAGCCCAGTGTCCGATGGACATCAGTGACCAGTGGTGTCCAGGAGTCCCTGTAGGGGCAAAGTTAATTAATGTGTTAATTAGCAATAGAAGTGAAGGGGTCAAGGGCACCCTCGGGAGGTTTGCAGGTGACACCAAGGGACAGTCCCGAAGGACAGGGACATCCAGAGGGACCTGGACAAGCTCCAGGGGATCTCATGGGGTTTGACCATTCCAAGTGCGGGAGGTGCCCCTGGGACGGGGCAAGATAGATCCAGGGATCTATCCAGGGATCCTGGGATAGACCCAGGCTGGGGATGAAGGGATGGGGAGCAGCGCTGGGAGAGGGGTTTGGGGTGAGTGAGAGGCTGGACAGGAGCCCAAAGGGGCCCGGGGCTGACCCCCAGCGTGGGCAGCAGCTCCGGGGGGATTGTGCCCCTGGGCCCCGCTCAGGTGAGAGCCCACCTGCAGAGCGGGGACCCCACCTGCAGGGTGGGGAGCTGCTGGGGCGAGCCCAGAGGAACTGGAGCCCCTCTGGAGCCGGGCTGGGAGAGCTGGGAATGTTCACCTGGGGAAGGGCGGGATCCAGGGAGAGCTCCGAGCCCCTGGCGGGGCCTGAAGGGGCTCCAGGAGAGCCGGGGAGGGACCGGGAGCAAGGGATGGAGGGACAGGACACAGGGAATGGCTTCCCATTGGGAAAGGGAGGATTTCAATGGGATTTGGGATGGACTGAGGGCAGTGAGGGGCTGGGATGGAATTCCTGGAGAAGCTGTGGCTGCCCCTGGATCTCTGGGAGTGTCCAAGGACAGGCTGGAGCCACCTGGGACAGTGGGAATGGTCCCTGCCCATGGCAGGGGTGGCCCTGGTTGGGTTTTGAGATCCCAAACCATTCCAGGACTCTCTCCCTTGCCTCTCACAATCCCAATAATGCCTCACCTCAGGTGAGAAAATGTGGACTTTGGGAGTTATTCCCAGGTTATCCGTGGCTGAGTGGAGCTGGAAAGATCCCAAAGCTGGAGCAAACCTCTCCATCCCAATTCTGCTTCCCACCCCATTAATTCCCTTCCCACCCCATTAATTCCCTTCCCACCCTGTTAATTCCCTTCCCACCCCATTAATTGCCTTCCCATACCGTTAATTCCCTTCCCACCCTGCTAATTGCCCTTTCCAACCCAGTTAATTGTCCTTTCCAACCCCGTTTCCCTGTCTTGCCTCCAGGTCAGGGCTTTCATTGCTGATTTTTCCAATGTCTTCTCCATCCTGATCTTCTGTGGAGTGGACGCCTGTTTCGGACTGGACACCCCCAAACTCCACATCCCCAGTATCATCAAGGTTCGGCCTCCTCTCCTCTCCCCGTCTCTTTTTTCCAGATCCTCTCCAGGTTTTTTTGGGAATTTCACAGCTCCAGGCACCTTCTGAAAAGCTACTTTGCCTTTTCTAACGATATTCTAATTTTCTGACTTTCTTTCCTCTCTTTTCTTGTTATTTTTCCTCCCATTTTTGTTGTTTGTTCTCCCTTTCTTGTAATTTTCCTCCCTTTTTATTGCTTCCCCTCACTTTTTTGTTTCTCCTCCCTTTATTTTGTTGGTTTTCCTCCCCTTTTTATTGTTTTTCCTCCTTTATCTACTGTTTTTCCTCCTTCCATCCCCTCTATTTTTCTGTTGCTTTTCCTTCTTTTTTTTTTTNNNNTTGCTTTTCCTTCTTTTTTTTTTTGTTTTCCTCTCTTTGCTCTTCTTTTTTGTTTGTTTTTCTTCCTTTTTTTGTTATTTTATCTACTTTTTTGGGGTTTTTTTGTCCTTCTTTTACTGTTTCCCTCCCTTTTTCTCCCTTTTTCCTCCCCGTTTTTCCGTTTCCCCTCCCTGTGCTCCCTCTCTCCCGGCAGCTCCGTAAGCTCATTAGCGACTTCTCTATCTTTATGTCCATATTAATGTTTGTGGGGCTGGATGTGCTTTTCGGACTCAACACCCCAAAGCTCCAAGTGCCTACCGACTTCAAGGTAAAAAAAAACCCAAAACTCCGTAAAACTCCGTTCCGGAAGGATCCCTCCTCCCCCGTCCAGGGGGTGACGTGGGGATGCCAGTGGGGATCCCAACGGAGAACACAATGGGGATCCCAATGGGGATCCCAATGGAGAGCCCAATGGGGATCCCAATGGAGAACACAATGGGGATCCCAATGGAGAACACAATGGAGATCCCAATGAGAATCCCAATGGGGATCCCAGTGGAGAGCCCAATGGGGATCCCAGTGGAGAACACAATGGGGATCCCAATGAGAATCCCAATGGGGATCCCAATGAGAATCCCAATGGGGATCTCAATGGAGAGCCCAATGGGGATCCCAATGAGAATCCCAATGGGGATCCCAATGAGAATCCCAATGGGGATCCCAATGGAGAACACAATGGGGAACCCAATGAGAATCCCAATGGGGATCCCAATGAGAATCCCAATGAGGATCCCAATGGGGATCCCAATGGAGAACACAATGGGGATCCCAATGGGGATCCCAATGGAGAACCCAATGGGGATCCCAATGAGGATCCCAATGAGGATCCCAGTGGGGACCCCAATGAAGATCCCAATGGAGAACCCAATGGGAATCCAGTGAGGCTCACACTGGAGATCCTGATGAGGATCCCAATGGTGATCCCAACAGGGATTCCAATGAGGATCCCAATGGGGGCCCCAATGAGGATTTGGGGGCGGTTTGGGGCACAGGATTTAGGACGGACCTGGGACGGGGCGCTGGGGTTGTCCCCAACCGCCAGCCCTTGGGTTTTCCCCGTCCGCGCCCCGTTCCCGCGGTTCCGACCCCGCTGTCCTCCCCAGCCCACCCGCGTGGACCGGGGCTGGTTCGTGTTCCCCTTCGGGAAGAACCCGTGGTGGGTGTACCTGGCCAGCGCCCTGCCCGCCCTGCTGGTCACCATCCTCATCTTCATGG
>VZDJ01000311.1:0-21105 GCA_008694505.1 Cyanoderma ruficeps | reverse complement strand
GTCCTGCCCTGGGGTGGCCAGGGAGGGATTGTCCAGCCCTGGGGACAGCAGGGACAGCGTGGCCAGGGAGGGATTGTCCTGCTCTGCTCTGGCCTGGGGTGGCCTCAGCTCAAAACTCCCCCAGTTTTGGGTGGCACGGTGTAAAGAAGACAGTGAATTATTGGAGAGAGTCCAAAGGAAGGACACGAGGGTGGGGAAAGGCCTGGGGGGCACATGAGGAGCAGCTGAGGGCACTTGGGGGGTTCAGCTGCAGAGGCTGAGGGAGGCTGGTCCCAGTTCCAGCTTCCTTGGCAGGGGGAGAGGAGGGACAGACTGAGCTCTGTGTGGCAGGGACAGGAGCCACGGAGGGGCTGGGGCTGTGCCAGGGCAGGCTCAGGCTGGATTTTGGGAAAGGTTCTTCCCCCAGAGGGTGCTGGGCACTGCCCAGGGAACGGGCACGGCCCCGAGGCCACCGGAGCTCCAGCAGTGTTTGGACACCCCTCTCAGGGATATTTTTGGGGTGTCTAGGGTGGGATCCAGGATCCCAGTGGATCACTCCCATTCCCATTTGTGATTCTGTGGCTCCTCGGGGAGGGGAGCCCAGCACGGGCTGATCCTGCTCCTGTCCCCACTCCAGGGAGCAGAGGGTGACCGGCATCATCGTCTTCGTGCTGACGGGGATCTCGGTTTTCCTGGCTCCTATCCTGAAGGTAAAACATTCCCATTCCCTGCCCCCTGCAGAGATTTGGGGACAGGGGGATAAAAACCTGGATCCTGCCCCATCCTCGTGGCCCTGGGGAGGAGCTGCTGCCTTCTCTGGGGTCAGGGCCGTGGTTTTATCCTGTTCCCAGTACATTCCCATGCCGGTGCTCTACGGGGTCTTCCTCTACATGGGCGTGGCATCGCTGAACGGCATCCAGGTGAATGTCCTTCCTCCTCCTCATCTTTCTCCTCCTCATCCTTGTTGTCCTCATCCTCCTTCTCTTCCTCGTCCTCCTCCTCCCTGGCCACAGACTGTCCCACACTGGCTCCAAAAGGAGGATTTTCACTCCAAAATTTCCATGCGTGGGACAGCTGATATCGAAAACCCTCCGAGAAACACCAAAAACCCACAAACTCCCCATCTGAGGGGAACAGAAGAGGCTTTTCCTGGGCAGCCTGAGGGATGGGGCAGAGAATTAACCATGGCCTTCCTCCCCTGGTGGGTTTGGGATCACTGAAACTCTTCCTCCATTTGGGGGACCTAAAGAAAAGGGTTTTTCTGTGGGTCGGGGCTGAGGATTAACCCTAGGCCTTCCTCCCCTGGTGGTTTGGGGATCACTGAAACTCTTCCTCCATGTTGGGGACTAAAAAAGGGGTTTTTTGTGGTTTGGGGGTGAAGATTAACTCAGGCCTTCCTCCCCTGGTGGTTTTGGGATCACTGAAACTCTTCCTCCATGTTGGGGACTAAAAGAGGGTTTTTTTGTGGGTTGGGGGTGAACATTAACGCAGGTTTTCCCCCCCGGGCAGTTTTGGGATCGCTGCAAGCTGTTCCTGATGCCGGCCAAGCACCAGCCCGACTACGTGTTCCTGCGGCACGTCCCGCTGCGCCGCATCCACCTCTTCACCCTGGTGCAGATCGTCTGCCTGGCCGTGCTCTGGATACTCAAATCCACCGTGGCCGCCATCATCTTCCCCGTCATGGTAATCCCACCTTGATCCAAAGGGGGTTTTTTGGGAGTTAACAGAATTTTTGGCATGGTTCCATCCTGGCTGCCATCATCTTCCCCGTCATGGTAATCCCACCTGATCCAAAGGGGGTTTTTTCGGATTAAAGGGAATTTGTGTCGTGGTCCCACCACAGGGGCACCATCGATTTCCTTGCCATGGAAATTCCAACCTCGCCCCAGAGGAGTTTTTTTGGGGATTTAAGGAGATTTTGGCATGGTCCCATGACCATCATCATCTTCCCCATCATGAAGATCCCATCCTTGACCCAAAGGGGTTTTTTGGGATTTAATGGAATTTTCGGCATGGTTCCATCATGGCCGCCATCATCTTCCCTGTCATGGAAATTCCAACCTCGCCCCAGAGGAGTTTTTTTGGGGATTTAAGGAGATTTTGGCACGGTTCCATGACCATCATCATCTTCCCCGTCATGGTGATCCCATCCTTGATCCAAAGGGGTTTTTTGGGATTTAATGGAATTTTTGGCGTGGTTCCATCGTGGCTGCCATCATCTTCCCTGTCATGGTGATCCCATCCTTGATCCAAAGGGGTTTTTTGGGATTTAATGGAATTTTTGGCGTGGTTCCATCGTGGCTGCCATCATCTTCCCTGTCATGGTGATCCCATCCTTGACCCAAAGGGGTTTTTTGGGATTTAATGGAGTTTTTGGTGTGGTTCCATCGTGGCTGCCATCATCTTCCCTGTCATGGTGATCCCATCCTTGACCCAAAGGGGTTTTTTGGGATTTAATGGAGTTTTTGGTGTGGTTCCATCGTGGCTGCCATCATCTTCCCTGTCATGGTGATCCCATCCTTGACCCAAAGGGGTTTTTTGGGATTTAATGGAGTTTTTGGTGTGGTTCCATCGTGGCTGCCATCATCTTCCCTGTCATGGTGATCCCATCCTTGACCCAAAGGGGTTTTTTGGGATTTAATGGAGTTTTTGGTGTGGTTCCATCGTGGCTGCCATCATCTTCCCTGTCATGGTGATCCCATCCTTGACCCAAAGGGGTTTTTTGGGATTTAATGGAGTTTTTGGTGTGGTTCCATCGTGGCTGCCATCATCTTCCCTGTCATGGTGATCCCATCCTTGACCCAAAGGGGTTTTTTGGGATTTAATGGAGTTTTTGGTGTGGTTCCATCGTGGCTGCCATCATCTTCCCTGTCATGGTGATCCCATCCTTGACCCAAAGGGGTTTTTTGGGATTTAATGGAGTTTTTGGTGTGGTTCCATCGTGGCTGCCATCATCTTCCCTGTCATGGTGATCCCATCCTTGACCCAAAGGGGTTTTTTGGGATTTAATGGAGTTTTTGGCGTGGTTCCATCATGGCTGCCATCATCTTCCCTGTCATGGTGATCCCATCCTTGACCCAAAGGGGTTTTTGGGATTTAAGGGATTTTTGGCTTGGTGGTCACCAGATCTTGGGTTGAGATGCTCTTGGACCTCCCCCCTGTCAGATCTTGGCCCTGATCCTGGTGAGGCGGCTCCTGGATTTCGTCTTCTCCCAACATGACCTGGCCTGGATCGACAACATCATCCCTGAGAAGGAGAAGAAGAAGGAGGACGACAAGAAGAAGAAGAAAAAAGGCAACAAAGGCGACAGCAGCAGTGACGAGGAGGTGGGTCTGGGGTCACCGGGGGGCTCCCGAGGACGGCGGGGACACCCCAGAGCTGGGGAGGGAAAATTCCCACTGGAACCTGCGGGTTTGGGGTGAAGGTCTGGGGTTCCTGGAGCTGTTCCACTGCACGGACAGACCCGGCTGAGCGAGGGGCTCAGGGGCTGGCAGGACGCTCCAGGGGATGTGCCAAAAGCTGGAAAATCACGGCAAAGAAAAGGAAATCCTCAGGAAGAAGAGCCCAAATCCCTGTTTAGGGAATGGCACCCATCACTCAAAGCCTCTGCTCAACTCCTGCCCAGGGATTCGGGAAGAGGAAGGCAAAGCCTCCTCCTCCTCCTCCTCTGGAGGTTTCGGGTCCCTTTGGGAGCTCCAGGCGGTCTGAGCCCCCCCGGGCGCTGCCTTCACCAGGAATTTCCCCGTTTCTTCCCCAGTTCCCACCTCCCTCAGTCATTCAGATCCCCATGGAGCCCCTGCCCGCGCAGCCCCGAAACGGGGGCCCCCATTGCCTCAGCCGTGAGTACCGAGCCCGGGAGCCCCCTCCTAACCCCTCCGTGGGCTCCGCTCGGCACTAACCCCGCCGGCCACGCACCCGGATCCCTCCTGGATCACCGGGATCAGGGGAAATCCAGGGCGGGACGGGCGCAGGAGCTGCCAGAGCGCCGCTCATCCCAAGGCCTGGGCATCGCCAAGATCTCCTTAAATCTCAAAAAAAAAACCCCTCCCCAAAAAAATCCGGGAATCTCCTGGGTTTTGTCGCCCCTCAGCTGGTGCTGGTGGGGGTTTGTCAAAAATATCTGCGTTTGGAGCCCCCAAAAGCCTCTCATGTTGGAGATTCCTGGCTGGGAAAGGGCAGATTCGGCTCCACCTTCAGCAAAACCCTCGGGATAAATCTGGGGGGGCTCATTCCAGGCTGCACCGCAACCCCAGCGGGTCTGAGCTCAGTTTTTAACTCCTCAACTGTTGCTGGCACGGCTGGCACGGCCTTTCCTCTCCCTGATCACCCCCAAAATCTGCGATTCCCAGGAGCTTTCCTCCTCCCACAGCCCAGAAAAGTGGGACTGGTAATTTTGGCCCCAGAAAGGTGGGATTGGTGATTTTGGCCCCTGAAAGGTGGGACTGGTGATTTTGGCCCCGGAAAAATGGGATGTGTCGTATGGGTTTATCTAATCACTCAGAATCCATCCCTAAGAGCATACAACAACTTAAGGAGGGTGTGTAAAAAAACCAGAATTGGTAATAGGATTTATGGTGGGATGGATTTCAGCCCAGGAAAGGTGGAATCGGTGGTTTCAGCCCCGGAAAGGTGGAATCGGTGATTTTGGCCCAGGAAAGGTGGGATTGGTGATTTCAGCCCTGGAAAGGTGGAATTGGTGATTTCAGCCCCAGAAAGGTGGGATTGGTGATTTTGGCCCAGGAAAGGTGGGATTGGTGATTTCAGCCCAGGAAAGGTGGGATTGGTGATTTTGGCCCAGGAAAGGTGGGATTGGTGATTGTGGCCCCAGAAAGGTGGAATTGCTGATTTTAGCCCCAAAAAGGTGGAATCGGTGATTTTGGCCCAGGATGCAGCGGGGAGTGGGGGACCAGGGAGTTTTTGGGGGTCACCCGGGGGTGTTTCAGCTCTGTGTCCCCCCAGGAAAGAGGGCCTCCACCTGGAGCTTTGCGTTCTGACTCCTCCCCAAACGGTTCGGACATGGATCGCAGGTAACCGGGATCCCCATCCCTGGGGGGGAAATCCAGGGATCCTCCCGGCTGATCCTCCCGGCTCCACCATCCCCGGGCAATTCCCAAATATCCGGGCTGATTTTCGCAGCCTCCCTCTGGATTTGGGGTGGCTTTGTTGGCCCTGCTGTGGGGTTGGAACTGCACCAGAGGGGTTGGAGCCGTAAAAGTTCTGCTCGGCCACAGGGATTTTTCACTCAGAATCCTGAAATTTTGGGAACATCCCCGGCAAATTCTGCGGATTGATGGGAAAATGTCAGATTTTCAATGATTTCTCAGCCGTAGCCCGGGATGAAACACAAAACTTTTCCAAACAGCGTTAAGACGATGATATAAACAAAAGTCTTTAAAGGAAAGATTTCGGGGGCACAGAATTTCTACAGTTTTTACGAGGTTGATTAATAACCTTAAATCTATAAATAATAAATCTAATAAATATTGTCCAATTAGAGGAGCAGCTGGGGGAGTGATTTGCCCCCAGGTTCTGCCCCACTGGGGCTTCTTTGCCTTTTGAGTTCTGGTGGAAAACAAAATATCCTTGTCCAGCCTCTCCTTAAGACGAAACAGAATTCCAATACGCATTAGAAGGGCTCATTTATTATTTTAAAATTCTAGGAGAAAGCAGAGGAAAAATGCCAGAAATATAACGAGGCACGAACAGTCTGCCAAATAGATGAATATATGAAAAACATATGAAAATAGATGAAAAGAAATATATGGAAAAGATACATTAAAATATATATATATATGAAAAATATATATGAAAAATATATATGAAATATATATGGAAAATATATATTAAAAATATATATGAAAAATACATGGAAAATATGTGGAAAATATTTAGAAAATATATAAAAATATATTAAAAATATATGGAAAATATACGAAAAATATATAGAAAATATATGGAAAATAGATGAAATAGATAAGAAAATAACAAAAATGTAGAGGTATAATATGTGAATATATAAAAAAATAGATGAAAAAAATAGATGACAAATATAGGGAAAATATATGGAAAATACAGATGAAAAATACGAAAAAATATATGGAAAATGTTGATGAAAAAATACAAAAAAAGGGAAACAATAGATTAAAAAATAAAAAATATGGAAAATATAGATTAAAAAATAAAAAATATATGGAAAATATAGATAAAAAACATGAAAAAATATATGGAAAATATCGATGAAAAAATACAAAAAAGGGAAAATATCGATTAAAAAATATGGAAAATATAGATCAAAAAATACAAAAAATATATGGAAAATATTTATGAAAAAATACAAAAAAGGGAAAATATAGATTAAAAAATAAAAAAATATATGGAAAATATAGATTAAAAATAAAAAAATTTATGGAAAATATAGATAAAAAACATGAAAAAATATATGGAAAATATAGATGAAAAAAGAAAAAATATATGGAAAATATAGATAAAAACATGAAAAAATATATGGAAAATATAGATGAAAAAATACAAAAAAAGGGAAAATATAGATTAAAAAATGAAAAAATATATGGAAAATATAGGTTAAAAACATGAAAAAATATATGGAAAATATAGATGAAAAAATACAAAAAAAGGGAAAATATAGATTAAAAAATGAAAAATATATGGAAAATACAGATGAAAAAATAAAAAATATATGGAAAATATAGATAAAAAACATGAAAAATATATGGAAAATATAGATAAAAAACATGAAAAATATATGGAAAATATAGATAAAAAACATGAAAAAATATATGGAAAATATCGAGGAAAAAATACAAAAAAAGGGAAAAGATAGATTAAAAAAATGAAAAAATATATGGAAAATATAGATGAAAAAAATATGAAAAAACCATACGGAAAACATAAGAAAAACACAAAAACCACACAGAAAGCTCAAAATCTTGAGGCACCAACATCCCCCGGAGCGTCTCCCCGGGGCGGGTCTGGGGCGGGGGCAGCAGCCCTGGCTGCTCACCCCCCTCTCCCCTCCCGCCCCCCAGTATCACCCTCCACCTGAAGATCTCGTGCCCGTCGTCTCCCGCCTTTAACTACTCCCGAAACCCCATCTGTGCCGTGCCCCAGGTGAAGATCGAGATGGAGTCGGACTACGAGGACAGCGACACGGAAAAGGCTCCCCGGGACATGGGCAGTGAGACCACGCTATAGCCCCCGGCGCCCCCGCCTCGGCCTCCGTTTAATTTATATAGATCCAGCCACAGCGCCGCGCTCACACACACACACATATATATATATATATAAAGGAAATGGGGTTGATTTCTCTCTGCCGGACTCAGGAGGCCCCGGCGGTCCCGAGCTCCGGTAGATTTTTAGGGTGGTGGAATTCCCCTCTCTTCCCGCTGGGCGAAAGGATCGCCGCGGGCGGCGAGAAATGGGGGCCGGAAAGATGGATCCGGGATCTTGGGATCCAGAAAGGTGGGATTGGTGATCCTGGCCCCGGAAAAGGTGGGATTGGTGATATTGGCCCAGAAAAGGTGGGATTGGGGATTGTAGCCTTGGAAAGCTGGAATTGGTGATTTTGGCCCAGAAAAGGTGGGATCGGTGATTTTGGATCCAGAAAGGTGGGATTAGTGATTTTGGATCCAGAAATGTGGGATTGGTGATATTGGATCCAGAAATGTGGGATTGGTGATCCTGGCCCCGGAAAGGTGGGATTGGTGATTTTGGCCCAGAAAAGGTGGAATTGGTGATTTCAGCCCTAGAAAGGTGGGATTGGTGATTTTGGTCCCAGAAAGGTGGGATTGGTGATTTTGGCCCTGGAAAGTTGGAATTGGTGATTTTGGCCCAGAAAAGGTGGAATTGGTGATTTTGGATCCAGAAAGGTGGGATTGGTGATATTGGTCCCAGGAAAGGTGGGATTGGGGATTGTAGCCTTGGAAAGTTGGAATTGGTGATTTTGGCCCAGAAAAGGTGGGATTGGTGATTTTGGATCCAGAAAGGTGGGATTAGTGATTCTGGCCCCGGAAAGTTGGAATTGGTGATTCTGGCCCTAAAAAGGTGAAATTGCTGATTTTGGCCCCGCTCTGGTGCTGGGCTGCAGGAGCTGTAGGTGGTCGGGGCTGTGGGAGCAGCCGGGATGTGCCGACGGAAAAGGGGGATGAGCCAGGGGAGTGCTTTTAGGGTGGGAGGAGGTTTTTGGGGCCAAGAGGGATGAGGAGAGCACGTCCCTGCTCCCAAATCCCTGGAATCACCACGGGGCTCCTGTAGGAGCCCTGTTCTGGGGAGAGGATGGAGTGCCGGGGTGGTGTGAGCTGGAAGGGGCTGCTCCAAACCCTGCTGGGCGCCCCGGGAGTGGCAGCGGGGCTGGAGGAACCCGGCTCGGCTGGGATGGGAGCAGGAAGCACCTGGGACGGGCATGAAGAGCAGGAGGCATGGCAGGATGTGGATGACGAAGAGGAAGCTCCTGGGATGAGGAGGAGGCACGGCAGGTGGAGAGAAGCAAGAGGAGGAGGAGGAGCAGCTCAGCATGAAGGGTTTTGCCATTTGAGGGCAACAAAGGGTGACAACGGGGCCAGGAATGGGGCTTTGGCTCCTGCAGGGAGTCAGGAACGGTTCCTGAGGGAGTCAGGAACAGCTCCTGAAGGAGACAGGATGGGTTTCGGAGAGAATTTAAAATGGTTTCCACAAGGAGTCAGGAATGGTTCCTGAGGGAGTCAGGAATGGCTCATGCAGGGAGTCAGGAATGGTTGCTGAGGGAGTCAGGAATGGTTCCTGAGGGAGTTGGGAATGGTTTATGCAGGGAGTCAGGAATGGTTCCTGAGAGAATTTAAAATGGTTTCCACAAGGAGTCAGGAATGGTTCCTGAGGGAGTTGGGAAGCGTTTCTGACAGAATCCAGGCTGGTTTCCTCAGGGAAATGGGAACAGTGGCTGCAGCGAGGCCATTTGGTCGCCCACCCCTCACCCATCACCCCTGCCAGGCCCGGGAACGGCCCCACCCCTCCTCCAGCCCTTCTCTCCCTGGAGGATTCCCCACAGAGGAATCCCCTGGCTGCGGGAATCCGAGGATTCCCCATGGAGGAATCCCCTGGCTGGAGGAATCCAAGGATTCCCCACGGAGGAATCCCCTGGCTCAGGGAATCCCCTGGCTGGAGGAATCCGAGGATTCCCCATGGAGGAATCCCCTGGCTGCGGGAATCCGAGGATTCCCCATGGAGGAATCCCCTGGCTCAGGGAATCCCCTGGCTGGAGGAATCTGAGGATTCTCCCTGGAGGAATCCCTTGGCTGGAGGAATCCAAGGATTCCCCATGGAGGAATCCCATGGCTGCAGGAATCTGAGGATTCCCCATGGAGGAATCCCCTGGCTGCAGGAATCTGAGGATTCTCCACAAGGAATCCCCTGGCTCAGGGAATCCCCTGGCTGGAGGAATCTCAGGATTCTCCACAAGGAATCCCCTGGCTCAGGGAATCCCCTGGCTGGGGAATTCCGAGGATTCCCTCTGGCTCTGCTCCCGCTCCAGCCCCTCGGCCCCGGCCGTTCCCAGCGCTGGGAGCAGGAGGGGAGAGCAGCCCCTGCTCCCCAGTGCTCCCAGTTCCACCCAGCAGCTCCTCCCAGTGCCCCACAGACTCCGCAGCATTTTGGGGTCCCCAGGAGGCTCTTCCCACCCCCGGGAAAGGAGCAGGTTGGGGTCCAGGCAGGCTCTGAGCTGTGCTGGCTCTGCCAGGCTCCCTCACCTTTCCTCCAGCACTGCCAAGGCTTTAAAGGACTTTTTTCCACCCCCGGCCCAGCCCCGGCCGTGGTTGAGAACACTCAATGTCTGAAACATCCCCGGAACAAATTTTTACCCTTATTTTTCCTGGATGAATCCTTTAGTTCTTTTCCCTTCCCAGAGCTCCCAGGCCCTTCCCGTGAGCAGAACTGATCTGACACTGACACCAGCAGCACTGGGGTTCTTCTGGGACACCAGTGACACACTGCAACTGGGACACCAGTTAAACACTGCAACTGGGACACCAGTTAAACACTGCAACTGGGACACCAGTGACACACTGAACTGGGAGACCAGTTAAACACTGCAACTGGGACACCAGTGACACACTGCAACTGGGAGACCAGTGACACACTGCAACTGGGAGACCAGTGACACACTGAACTGGGACACCAGTTAAACACTGCAACTGGGACACCAGTAAACACTGCGGTGGGACACCAGTGACACACTGCAACTGGGACACCAGTTAAACACTGCAAACTGGGAGACCAGTGACACACTGCAGTGGGACACCAGTGACACACTGCAAACTGGGACACCAGTTAAACACTGCAAACTGGGACACCAGTTAAACACTGCAAACTGGGACACCAGTGACACACTGAACTGGGACACCAGTAAACCCTGCAGTGGGACACCAATGACACACTGCAGTGGGACACCAGTGGCACACTGCAACTGGGACACCAGTGACACACTGCAACTGGGAGACCAGTTAAACACTGCAACTGGGACACCAGTGACACACTGCAACTGGGACACCAGTGACACACTGCAAACTGGGACACCAGTGACACACTGCAAACTGGGACACCAGTGACACACTGCAACTGGGACACCAGTGACACACTGCAACTGGGAGACCAGTTAAACACTGCAACTGGGACACCAGTGACACACTGCAACTGGGACACCAGTGACACACTGCAAACTGGGACACCAGTGACACACTGAACTGGGACACCAGTGATACACTGAACTGGGACACCAGTAAACCCTGCAGTGGGACATCACTGACACACTGCAGATGGGAGACCAGTTCAACACTGCAAACTGGTCTGGACCTTGGCACGATCCCTGTAAATACTCCAATCCGACAGAGACTTGAAGGCCTTTTCCTATTTACAGCAGTTTTTCGTTCTGGCTCAGGCGCAGCTCCTGGGGACACGTGGCAGTGCCCCGGGCTTGCCCTGGCAGCGTTTAAACCTGGCCAGGAACACCCCCCAGAACTCGAGGGCACCGTCCGTAGCTTTTTGTCCCCACCCAGTGGTAGCTGCAGCGTGCTCCAGGTAGGCTTTAGGGTTTTATCCAGCAGGTTTCATTTGCTTTCTCTGCTTCCCAGGCCCGTGGGCTCTGGGAGCTGGGCCACAGGGCAGAGCTGAAGCCACTCCAGGCTGCTCTGGGCTCGGTTTGTCCTGTTGTTGGCAAGGTTCCCCACGAGGTTTTTGGGGGTTTTTTTGTACAAAGCGCAGCAGCCTCGGCTCGGCCGCCTCCAGCACGGCACCACGTGAACCATTTTGTATTTCTCGGTGACACAGCCTAATAAAAACCTCGTTTCCACGAGTCCCGGCTCTCCGCGTGTTTCTGGGGCAATTCCAGGAATCCCAAATTTCCCTCCCCACAGGGTGTTGCAGCACCAGCAGCACCTCCAGCTTGTTGGAACCCTAAAAAATCAGAATAAAACCTCCGAGAGCATCGAGTCTGGCATCACAACAAACCTTTCCCGCCCTGAGAATGCTCCAGCCACTCCAGGAAGAGGAGAGCCCAAAATTCACCTGGATAATCCCGCAAGGAAGCTTCTCCTGAGGTTCAGCAGAGAAAATCAGAGCCTGCAGACAAATCCCTTCATCCTCCGCCGTGGATTTAGTCAGGAAACGCTCAGGAAGCTGGGCAGGATTCGTCCAGGCAGGAAAGGACGAGATTTTCCCACTTTTCAGCCCAGGTGGAGCAGTTTTGTCTCTCCGGGTGGGAGCCAGACCCTGCCCTGCTGAGAGACAGCTCACAAAGACTTTAAAAACCCCCCTGCCCCTTTTCAGAAGTGAAATCTGTAATAATTCCAGGCCACAAAGAAGATTTTTTCTTTTTTGTCTTCTCACGCTTTATTTAGGCAGTCTGCATTACTCACTGAGCACTCACACTTTACAACACAGTGCAGGAAACCCACCCCCCCCAGCCCAAAGGTGTTCTTTGGTTAGAAAAAAAAAGGCTTTTAAAAAAATTCACCATCCAAAGAGCAAAATAGCCCAGCCTAGCTGCACTCTAGAACATGCTACACCAGCCCAGGGCCTGCACAGGCCCAGGACACAAATATGGCTTTAATTTAAATTTTTTTTTTCAAGTAATTCCTCTACAGAAGAGCTTAAACTAAACATCCAGCACTGAGGAGTAAATCTGGAATGCCAGCACTTGGAGAACAGAGCCAGCGAGGTGTGCATCCCATGGGATTGCTGGAATTGCCAAACAGCTCCTGCAGGAGGCAGGACTGGCTCAGGAGTGTGGATAAACCCAGCTCCAACACAGAGCAGGAGTGTGGATATTCCCAGCTCAGCCACGCTTCCAATAAATACCTGTGACCTCTGAGGGGGGAAAAACCCCACGTGCGAGTCAATAAATAAAAAAATATTGCATTTTCTGTCGGCCTGTTTGGGAGTCAGTCTGGAATGTCGTGGGGTGAGGGGGCCCTGGGTTAGGCCCGGCTCCCAGAGGCCTGGCTAGGCCCGGCTCCAGGGGGCCCTGGGTTAGGCCTGGCTCCCAGAGGCCTGGCTAGGCCCGAATCCAGGGTGCCCTGGGTTAGGCCCAGCTCCCAGGGGCCCAGTTAGGCCCAGCTAGGCAGGCAGAGCCTCGAGCTCTTTGGGTTTCAGCAGTTTCTTGGCAGCGATGATGGTGTTCTTCATCAGCATGGCCACCGTCATGGGCCCCACGCCCCCGGGCACCGGGGTGATGTAACTCGCCTTCTTCCTCACCCCTGAGGGGAAAAGATGGGCTTAAGGGCCAGGCAAGGCTCCCAGCCTAAAGCCACGCAGGTTCTGTCGGGATTAACACTTTAGGAGCAGAGTCCAGGTGGTTTTTTCCCCTCTTGGCCAGAGGGGCACAGCCCAGTGTGTCCAGCCTGGGTGTGAACGGCGTTTAACTGCTGAGGCCAAGGTGGGGAAAAGCGCCAAGGCAGGCCTAAAAGTGCCAAGGCAGGCCTGGAAGCACAAGGATCCAAAACAGCAAAAAGCCAGGCCTGAAAGCATCAAAAAGCCGGGCCCAAAAGCACCAAAAAGCCGGGCCCAAAAGCACCAAAAAGCCGGGCCCAAAAGCACCAAAAAGCCGGGCCCAAAAGCATCAAGGTTTGAAAGCACCAAAAAGCCGGGCCCAAAAGCACCAAAAAGCCGGGCCCAAAAGCACCAAGCCAGGCCTTAAAGCACCAAGCAAAGCCTGGAAGCACAAGGGTCCAAAACAGCAAAAAGCTGGGCCATAAAGTACCAAAAAGCTGGGCCTAAAAGCACAAGTAGTGAGGCCTAAAAGCACAAAAAGCCAGACCTGGGAGCCCCAAAAAGCCAGGCCCAGAAGCGTTAAGGCTAAAAGTACAGGCCTAGAAGTACAAAGATGGGCAAGTGGAAAAAAAAAGAGGCCCAAAAGCAGCAAAAAGCTGGGCCAGAAAGCACCAAGGCCTAAAAGCACTAAAAGCCAGGCCTAAAAGCTGATTTCTAGCACAGAAATGTCAAACCCAAGACCAGGGTTGGAGCAGAGGTAGAGACTCAAGTGCTGAGGCTCCTCTGGAGTGGCCCCACAGAATATCCCGGGATACACCCTGAGCTCAGTGACACAAAGCAGGCTTTGTCCCCACCCCTCAGTGCCCAAAAAAGCCGACCCAGAGCCTTTCCTCACCTTCAAAATCCACATCCCCAACCAGCCTGGGCTTGGCCGTGACGGGGTCCTGCACCCTGGTGATGCCCACGTCGATCACCGCCGCTCCCTCCTTGATCATGTCGGCCGTGATCAGGTTGGGGATGCCTGGGGAGCACAGCCACACCCTCAGGGGTGCCCCACAGCCCTCTGACCCCCTCATCCCACACTCCCAGACTGTTTCAACCCTCCTGGGCTTGCCTTTCAAGAATCTTAAGGGGTTTTTCCCAACCCAAACCATCCTAAGAAATGCGTGTCTCCCCAGGGTGGCACAACCAGCTACTGGTGGTGTTCAGCTCAGATATTTCAACTAGAAGGGGAAATTTTGGTTGGATTTGTGGAAGGAATGTCTCCCTGGGAGGGTGGGAGGCCCTGGGCAGAGGAGCTGTGTCCAAGGCCAGGCTGGATGGGGAATGGGACAACCTGATCTGCTGGAAAGTGTCCAGGGGGTTGGAACAGGATGATCTTTAAGGTCCTTGCAGCCTGAATTCCGTGATTCCCTGATCATCTCTGAGCACAGAACAGGAATTCTCCTCAAGGAGTTCTGGCCGAGCAGCCAGGCCCACACCCCCCCTCTGCAAGGGGGCACCCTCAGACATTTCAGCTCCCTGGCTCTTTGCTGCACATTCTCCACCTGCACCGAGGCACGAGGAGCTGGGGCAGTGCCCAAACCCACCCCAGCCCAGCTGGGCACGGCTCTGCCTGTGCCAGGGAGGGCCGGGAGAAACTTTCTGGGGCTAACTCAGCCTCTTGGGGTGGGGTGAGCGCCTGGTTCTGCCAGATATGGGGGGATCCACCCCCAGCCTGGCTTTATCTCCCTCACTGGAGTCTCCCTGTGCTCTGCTCACCCTTCCCCAGGTCACTCCCACCCCATTCCCGGGCCTCCCCCACCACTCCTCAGCTTTCCAGAACTTTCCTGCCATGCCCCATTTCCAGCTGTGCCAGGCTGGGAAAGGTTCTTCCCCCAGAGGGTGCTGGGCACTGCCCAGGGAACGGGCACAGCCCCGAGGCTGCCGGAGCTGCCAGGGCTGCCCAGGGTGGGCATTTGGGGTGTCTGTGCAGGGTCAGGGGGGGAATTTGGGGTGTCTGTGCAGGGTCAGGGTGGGAATTTGGGGTGTCTGTGCAGGGCTCCCAGGGGGGGAATTTGGGGCAGGAACACCCCCAGCCTGTTGGAACCCTGAGCGCTGAGAATTTCAGGTTTTCTGTGCTGACAGGCACCGACCCCCAAGAAAACTCTGCACTTGAAATTTGAAGAAATTGCAGAAAACTGAATTTGACCTGAGGCCTTGGAGTAGGCTTCCAGAATTGAATGACAGCGCTGGGATTATGGGTGTGTAGTTTGGATAGATGTGTAAAATCACATGGTGGAAATCTTAAAGAGTTTAAGGTTTTAGAATACAGTAATATACATAAAGCAAGATGGAGGATTTAGGGTGTTGGCTAAATTCTTCTTTTTCACCTTCCACTTCGTGGGTTTGGGTGGTAGCTTGTAATTGGAGAGAAAAATCTCCATTGCGGGCCACGGGTGGCTGGTTATCGGGTTAAAAGTAAAAATAATTTATGTGTCATTTCCTAATTGGATAGTTTGTGGTTAGAAGACCTTGTAAAGAGACAGAGGCATTTTTGCCCTCGTTAGCCAGAACTCACAGCTTGTGAGAGTGTAACATGGATAAGAACTAATAAACACCTGAGTTTGAACATGAACTGCATCTCCTGAGCTTTAATCCCAGCTCTGACAGATCCCAAATCCCAGAGCAAACCCCTCACCTGCAGCTGCCACCACGATGTCGGCGCGGATGGTGTGCTGCTTCAGCTGCTCCTTGGGCGTGTAGCGGTGCGAGATGGTCACCGTGGCGTCACCTGCGGGGACAGGGGACAGCACCTCACACACAGCACCCAAACCCGGCCACTCCTCTGCATCCTCACCCTTCAAGGCCACCCCCGTGCTCCTCAGGAGCGTCAGGGCCTGCTGCTGAACCCCGGGATGGGCCCACGCAGGGAGAGGAAGGGATTTGGGGTGCAACGGGACAAGGAGCTGCTGGAGGAGGCTCAGAGGGGACCTTGTGGCTCTGCACAATTCCGTGACGACAGGAGGGGACAGCCAGGGCAGGGTCAGGCTCTGCTCCCACGGAGACACAGAACAGCCTCAAGCTGTGCCGGGGCAGGTTTAGGTTGGATACCAGGAAAAAATTCCTTATGGAAAGGCTGTAAAATATTGGAAGAGGCCACCCAGGAAAAGGAGGGAGATCCCCAGGCCTGGAAGGGTTCAAACCACGTGTGGATGTGGCCCTTGAGGCCGTGGGTTGGCGGTGCCCGGATTTAATGACCTTGGAGACCTTTTCCGACCGAACAATTCTGTGATTCCAAGATCACACTGAGGATTATTTCACCCTGGGCCAGACCCCTGCCTCGGGAACTGCAGGGAGTGTTTAGGAGGCTGAAGAGGAGAGCTGTGAGGGTCCTTCCCCCGAGGCCACCCTGCTCCTACCTCCGGGGCGCTCGTGGCTGCCGTCGGTGTGCAGCAGCATGGCGATGGGCATCCCCACGTTCTTGGACCTGCCCGCCACCACCACGTTCCTGCCCAGCGTTGGGATTCCTGCAGGGGACAAACCACACGGTCACGGACCGTCCTGAGCTGGGAGGGAACTGCAGGGATCACTGAGGCACCCCTGGACCCTGCACAGACACCCCAAAATCCAAACACTGCTGGAGCTCCGGCGGCCTCGGGGCCGTGCCCGTTCCCTGGGCAGTGCCCAGCACCCTCTGGGGGAAGAACCTTTCCCAAAATCCAGCCTGAGCCTGCCCTGGCACAGCCCCAGCCCTTCCCTGGCTCCCGTCCCTGCCACACAGAGCTCAGTCTGTCCCTCCTCTCCCCCTCCCAAGGAAGCTGGAACTGGGACCAGCCTCCCTCAGCCTCTGCAGCTGAACCCCCCAAGTGCCCTCAGCTGCTCCTCATGTGCCCCCCAGACCTTTCCCCACCCTTGTGTCCTTCCTTTGGACTCTCTCCAATAATTCACTGTCTTCTTTACACCGTGCCACCCAAAACTGGGGGAGTTTTGAGCTGAGGCCATCCCAGGCCAGACCAGAGCAGGACAATCCCTCCCTGGCCACGCTGTCCCTGCTGTCCCCAGGGCAGGACAATCCCTCCCTGGCCACCCCAGGGCAGGACAATCCCTCCCTGGCCACGCTGTCCCTGTTGTCCCCAGGGCAGGACAATCCCTCCCTGGCCACGCTGTCCCTGCTGTCCCCAGGGCAGGACAATCCCTCCCTGGCCACACTGTCCCTGCTGTCCCCAGGGCACAGCTGACAGGGCTCCAAGTGACTCTGGTCCAGCCCCCCCAGCTCTTCCCAGCTGCTCTCCAGCCTCCCCTTTCCAGCCCACCCACCCAGCCTGGGGTGCCCATCCCAGGGCAGAATTCCAGCCCTTCCCTGGTTCAACTCCAGCAGTTTGGGGATTGTCCCTCCCTGCTCTGTCCAGGTCCCCGTGCAGGGAGGGACAGCTGCTGCCAGCTCAGTGCCACCAGCACAGCCAGTGCTGCTTCCAGCCCTGAGCCCAGGGGATGTTGGGGGGCCCAGGGGATGTTGGGGAGCTCAGGGGACGTTGGGGAGCCCAGGATGGAGCCTTGCAGAACCCAGCAGTGCCCTGTCCCCAGCCTGATGTCACTCCTGTCACCCTTTGTGCCCGACCCACGAGTTGTCCGGCTGGGAATCCTCCAAGCCGAGCAGGAATCCCCAGGAATCAGCCAAAGGCTGCACCAGCAGCTCTCACCTGTCCTCTGGATGATCTCCCAGACGCCCCAGGGCGTGGCAGGCAGCATGGAGTCCTGGTCCAGGCACATCCTGCCCACGTTGAGCACGTGGAACCCGTCCACGTCCTTGTGGGGGCTCACGGCGTTGCAGACCCTGCGCTCGTCGATGTGCTCTGAGGAGGGCAGGCAGCTCTCAGGGGGCACCCCACACCCGGGCTGGGCTGCCTGCCCTGCCCTGCAGCTCTCAGGGGGCACCCCACACCCGGGCTGGGCTGCCTGTCCTGCTCTGCTGCCCAGCTGAACCGTGACCCCGAGCCCCAGGCTGCAGCTCTGACCCTGAACTTTAAATTGGAATTTTTGTCTTTGAGCCCAAGTTGTGACCCCAAGCCCTGAGCTGGAATTAGGATCCCCAAACTGGAATTGGGACCCCAAGCCTGGAGCTGGAATTGTGACCCTGAACCCAAGTTGTGACCCTGAGTCCTGAGCTGTAACTGTGACACCAAAGTCCCAGGCTGGAGCTCTGACCTCAAACAGCAGCACTGACCCCAAGCCTTGAGCCGGAACTGTGACCCTGAGCCCAAGCTGACCCCAAGCCCTGAGCTGGAATTGGGAGCCCAAACTGGAATTGGGAGCCTGAACTGGAGATCTGACTCCAGGTCCTGAGATGGAATTGTGACCCCGAGCTGGAATTATGATCCCAAGCCCCGAGCTCCGACCTTGAGCTGGAATTGTGACCCCAAGCTGGAGCTCTGACCTTGAACCCCGAGCTGGAACTGCAACCCTGAGCTGGAATCATGATCCAAAGCTCTGAGCTCTGACCCTGAGCCTTAAGCTGGAATTGTGACCCCAAGCTCTGATCCCAAGCCTTGAGCTGAAATTGTGACCCCAAGGTGCAGCTCTGACCTGGAATTTCAACCCCGACCCCCAAGTTGGAATTGCAACTCCAAACTGGAGCTCTGACCCCGAGCCCCGAGCTGCAGCTCTGACCCCCAGCCCCTTCAGAGTCTGGGGGCTGAAGCTCCCCAGCAGCAGCAGCTGCAGGCTGCCAGCACAGGGCCCTGGAAGCAGCACCCTGCAATCCCAGCCCTGCTGACTCTGAGGGTATTTTCAGGCAGCCCCAAGGCCACACCCAGCCCAAGCTCTCAGCTCGGGAAGCTGATACTCCCCCACAGGAATAGACTCCATGACCAGAGACTGAACCCCTGCAGGCAGCTGGTGCTGAGGGGGAGGATCAGGGCAGGATCCCCCCCTGTGCTGCCCCATTCCCTCGGGAGCCTCCTGGGAACGCAGGGGGGGAACTGAGCTGCTACCAGGCAGGGGAAGCTGCACCAGCAGCCCGTCCACAGCTGTGTCATTGTTGAGTTTGCTGATCAGCTCCAGCAGCTCCTCCTCGGTGATGGAGGCCGGCCTGAGGATGGTCTCGCTGCTGATCCCTGGAATTGCCAAACCCATGGTGTCAGCGAGGCACAAAACAGCAATTTTCCCAAATTTTTGGCAGATTTTGTGGATTTAAACTGCCCTGTTTTGCTGCCTGGCTAAATCTGGGAGGTGCATGCCGAGGGTGGAAGGGTTTATGCAGTTCCAGGCTGAGAGACCTGCACAAGTCTTGGGATTTGTTGTTGAGGATGATTACAGGGGGCTGCTGGCCGGGCAAAGGGTGTTTGGGACCCTCCCAGAGCAGGGAGAAAGCCAGGCAAAGGCTGCTTGAAAATAAAACCACATGGCCTGAGAGGCCTCTGGACACAGTAAAAAAGGAATGTTTGCCTAAAAATCCCAGCTGCAAAAGCAGCTTCAGCTGTTCAGGACCCAGGTTAAATGGCACCATGTACAGCCCCTGATCCCAGGCAGGACCTTGGGCTGCAGGATGAGAAGTTGTCAAAGGGCAGCAAGGCTGCTGAGCAGGGGCTGTGTCCCAGGCAGATGGGAAAGGCAGGCCAAAAATCCTCTCCTGTGCTTTTTATGGCTCTGGGAAAGCTGAAAAACCCCAACCACAGAGCTTGAGTTGCCCTGAAGGATCCAACGGATCACATTTAATCACAGCCCAGTACAACTGGGCAGCCACCAGAACCCAAATTCTGGGTGAGGATGAAAAGCCAACAGGTGGGTGCATCCCAAAAAGCCTCCAGCATCGAGGACTCCCAACCAGACAGCACTTTTTTGGGGAAGGAAACCTCACACTCACCCACGTCAGCCGCTGCTTTGGTTTTGTTGAGGACGTAGGAGTGGCTGGCCGGGTTCTCCCCCACCAGCACCACGCTCAGGTGGGGCCTCCTGTTCCCCGCAGCCACCCACTGCTGCACCTCGTGCCGCGCTTCCTGCCGGATCTGCCGGGCCAGCTTCCTCCCCGAGATCACCACGGCGTCCGCCCTGCAGCGGGGAAAGTGTCACCACAGCCTCGGGGCCATCAGCCGCCCACCCCGGGCAGGATGGAGCAGGAAAAGCAGGGGGAAAAGGCTCCGTCCCTTGTGCTTTGTCGGGGCCTTTGGCTCCTTTGAGCTCCCTCACATCCAGCAGCACATTTACATCAGCTCGGTTCCATCAAAGCCGGGGACAAATAAGGCAGAATCAGAACATCCCGAGCTGGAAGGGACTCACTAGGGTCATTGATCCTGGCACTACACTCCAAAATCCCGCCCTGCGCCTCCCTGGGAGCATTGTCCAAACATTCCCTGAGCTCCGGCAGCCTCGGGGCTGTCCCCGTTCCCTGGGGACTGCCCCAAAACTCACCGGGACCTTCCCCCGACCCCGGGCCGCCCTGGGCTCCCAGGGAGAGGAAGAAGCACCAGAGGCTCTAGGGGGGCACAGAGTGAGCTCAGAACAGTCTGGAGCAGGGGGGGATGCTCGGGGGTGTCTGTCCCTGTCACCCCAGTGCCCGGGGAGCGCTCAGGGGGGTGTCTCACACCAAGGAATGCTCTGGGGTCTCTGTCCCCCTCATGCCAAGGAATAATCAACAAGAGGGGGTGGTCTCCTCTCTTCTCACTCAGGGGGTTTCTGTCCCTCTCACCCCAGTGCCTGGGGGCTCTGTGTCTCTTACATTCTGGGAGATGATCGGGGGGCTCTCCCTGCCTCTTATCCCAGCGGAGCCCCACTGTGGGCCGGTCTCTGTCCTTCTCCTTCGAGGGGATGATCAGGGGATCTCCATCCTCCTCACTCCGGGGCGTCTCTGTCCCCCTGGCACCGGAGGAGCCACACTGTGGGGCAGTCTGTCCCTCTTACTCTGGGGGATGATCGGGGATCTCCATCATCCTCACCCCGGGGTGTCTCTGTCCCCCTCACCCTGAGGCAGCCCCGCCGTCGGGTGGTCTCCGTCCCCCTCACGCCGCGGTGTGTCTGTCCCCCTCACCCCGGGGCAGCCCCGCCGCGGGCCGGTCTCGCTCCCTCCGTGCCCGGGGCAGCCCCACACTCCCACGCAAGGCGGCCGCGAGATTTCATCAGCCTGCAGCGCCCGGCGCGGCCGCTGGGGCCCGCCCGCTCACCCCGGAACCGCAGGGGCCGAACGGGCCGCGACCCCGGCCCGGGGGGCGCCCGAACCGGGCCGGGCCTCCCCCTGCACGCCCCGGAGCGAGACGGGACCCGGCGGAGCGGGGCGGGCGCCGCTCCCACCGCCCTCCCAACCATCCGCACACCCCCCCCCGGTGTCCCCGGCCGTACCGGGCGGCGCTGAGGTGCAGCCGGCGGGCGCGGGGCTCCATCGCGGCGCGGCTGAGGGT